>CAWUFW010005969.1:400000-812500 GCA_963921515.1 Calotriton arnoldi | reverse complement strand
TAAGAGTTGTATATATGAGGTCTTTGTGGCGGCTAGCTGTGGGGCCTTTTCAGTATCCTGGTCTGCTGCCTTACTCAACTGCGCTAGGGGGGTCTCGGCGTTCCTGATTTCGCCATCCAGGGCCATGTCGTATGCAGTAACCCCGAGTCACTACTTTGAATGGGTCCCACTCCATTATCCTCATAGAGGCGGTGTCATGTTTCTCGACGAAGTAATGGCAGAAATGATTGCTCTGTTCCTCCTGGAAGACAGAGTCTTCAAGGTAGTCGCGCTGGAGTCGCCAGGTAGGTATCGGTGGCCTTGGGTATGTCTTAAGAAAATCAATATAGTGTGCATCATGATCCAAAATCACACGGCTTAAGTAATCTGAGCGACGCAATAGGGAGCTAGTAAGGTCGAAGATAGAAAGCAATCAAGGTGCACATTAAGCCTGTGGGGTACAGAATGAAACAAGTAGACTTTATGGATGGTATTGAGTGTCCGCCTGCAGAGCCAGCCGTCTATCTGTGATGATCTTCTCCAGGTTCCGGGGTGCTGCTGTGGACGAACGCTGGGTACCTCGAGTACAGGATCAGTTTTGTTTCTGATGTCTGGACCTGGGCAGGGTGGAAGAGAACAACAGAGAATACTGTTGTTCGTTCCAGTCCCAGGCCTCCTTCAGATTGGTGACAAAGAGAGTGGTGTCCTCTGTAATGATGTTGAGGGGGGCGGAAATAGAAGTGAGTACCGGACCCATTGCAGGTGTAGTCAGTGCTTGACACAAAGGAAGGATGACCGTTGTTGTTGGTCTGCTCTTGTGATGTCCAGGAAGAATATGACCCCCTTGTCTTCCACTTTGAGTGGACCAGCTTGGTGAGCCGCCCTAAGGATAGCATCCCAGTCCTTGAAGTGAAGTCAGGTGAGGGGAACCTGGTAGAGGGCAGTGTGCAGGCAGGCAGTGTGCTCTCTCCAGCATGAAAAAAAGAGTGTGTTCTGATGCCAGGGTAAAGGATTTGAATCAGGTCTTGAGGTATTGGATGGGGTCATGTCCTTCAACCCCCTCCACCAGGTCCAGAATTCGAACAATGCTTCTATACGACCTGCTCTCTATGGCTTCAGCTCTGTCCTGTATCTGATGGATCTGGTCTTGCAGTTTGCGGATGGTCCGCTGGCTGTCTGTCACGACAGGGTGGAGGGTGGCCCATTGTTTCTCTCTGCCAGACACCTTGTCAGAGAGCTTGCAGTGGTCATCGCGTAGAAAGCTGAGGTCGGTGGTCAGAGCATTGAAGCGCTCTTTCATTGTGACGCTTGAGTGAGTGTTCTATGGCTGCGAGCACTTGGTCCAGTTTGTCATTGGGGGTGCTGATTGAGAGGGGTCGCTTCGGAGGGTGTCAGGGACGACACTGCTTGGGGCGCCAGATGCCTGAGTTGGGGCAGAGGCGGCCATTACGGCCGACCAAAGTCTGCCCATGCCGAGAGACATCAGGGAGGTTTGCCTCAGGGGCATGTAGATGAGTGGAAGTCCTAGGGTGCCCACAATGTCAGCGGGGTAACTTATATCCAATGCAGGTGGAGGCAGGAGAGTTGTCCTCTTAAGACAGGCCAGGGTATGGCACGCCAGAGTCAATAGTCAGATGCAAGAAGTCTTCGAGGGGAGTCTTTGGGAGCACTCCGACTGCACGCCCTGATATGATCGCCGGGGCAGTGGAGTGGACATCAACACCAGGAAGGAACAAGGCACTGGGCCTGGAGCACCAAACTGTCTTGAACGGTAATTGTGGCCCTATGTTGTAATGTGGGGGTCAGCGACCCCATGGAAGGCCCAGCTGAGTGGTTCACAGAGCAGGTGAGGTGAGGGGGGAAAGCCTCCCTGTTGTCTGTAGTGTGGTGGGGGCCTCTTCGCAGGCCCTCTGAGGCACCTCTGTTGTGAGGCTTGATGGATTAAAGAGGGACTCTGAGCCCCACCATGCTCACCGGTAGTAGCACTGATGTGGAGTGGCCCTATCCACTGCAGGCAGGCTACTGAAGGGGTGTTGAAATGTCCAATGTTGGTGGTGGGAAACCCCCCTCCGACACATGCTCTGATCTTTGTGCCAAGGTCCGGGGTAGAGGGAGGCGAACGGCCCCCCTGGCGTGACTGGGTTTGTATGCCGATTCAGGCACTTTCAATGACTGGTCAAGCCAGGAAGAAGTGCAGAGGAGGTGGGTGGGCCATTGGATTGGGCGCATGGCTTCTGAAACTCACCCTGCAATCATGAGGTCTCTCCAAGCCCCACATGGGCACAGCGTCACGGAGCTGAGTTGCAGGCTCCGGTGGTGTGGCTATCAGGGGGGATAGGCGCATCCCCCAGATCTGCTACAGCAGTCACACTGTGCTGGGAGCTGGATGCCTTGCTTAACAGTCATCTTGTCTGCAGCCTCGGTCCCAGACCATGTGGCTCTGTCGCCATAGGAGCCCCGTCGTCAGCAGACCCAGTCACGCACTACGTGGGGGGCCGAGATGGAACTCCGGTAGGGGCAGCTGCCAGGTGCCTCGGGTCGGTGTGCTTGTCCTAGTAGATACTCAATCATATAACATATGACCAAGAGTCTACTTGGACACTGTGAAGAAAAGAAAAGAAGTGGAATCAAGATGTGAAGCAAGATGCTATATGCATTTTGTAAACTAATATTGTATGTGAAATTACTTACTCATATATCTTTGACTGTAGATTCTACCTATACCTTTTATTGCTCAGTTTTCAGTCCGTTTTATGTATTGAACTTACAACACTCATAGAAAGGGATATGTCTTCTTGGTAGAGAAAGAAAGCATTGGTATATTGCTTGAGAGTTTCTTTATAAACTTTAACAATTGATTCAACGTATGTGAACATTGTGCTACAAAATGAACTATATAATTTTCCTAGTGTTTTCTCACAATGTAAAAATTCCAAACCAATCAGGAAGAAACTATCCTTTAGGTGTCGCTTGCTCACTGTTATTTTGCCATCATCTTTAATTTTTACCTGTCACCAATGGAAAACTTTGAGGATGTTTAGGTAGTGAGAAAGGTGTAGCTGATGCAGGACAGAATAGAAGTCCATTATGACATTTCTCAATACTGGAATAATTATTTTTTTTAGAAAATATTTTATTAAGTTTTAAAAAGTAAATTCCAACAAACCAAACATCCTTCTAAAGTGGTCCTTCCCTTCCATTCCCCCTTCACATTAGGTAACACGTGACAACCCAGAAAGCACAGTCCTTCCAAGAGTGCACAATGGTTTCTAGTCGAAGTTTGCTGGTACCATTGCACAGATCAGTGGCTGGTCACTCCTCCCTTCAAAGGCTTTTACCATACTAGGTTAAAAAACACTCCCTGCAGACCTCCCAGTGTATCCCGCCAACTTCGGCCCCACAGTGTCTCAGTCCATGTCTTCGTCCCGGGCCCTCTAAGCTCCCCAAATCTTTTCAAACTCTTTAGGACATCCCATGGCCATAGATATTTGTTTCTCTGCTCTCATATACCAATCCACATTGCGTGCCCAGTCCTCTACTCCTGGTGCCCCTGTACTGTTCTCATTGTGGATCACATCTCGTCTAGGTACCATTAAGGTCGCATCACAATGCTTAACATAATGACAAGTGGGACCCATAATTAAATTTAGAAGGGTACCTACTTAGACAGTTATATTCTTATTCTTTTCTGCAGCAGGGATCTCTCCATTTGGATATTTCTTCTCTTTTTTATATATCATATAAAAAAACATTTTTTTCACTCCACCCTGTTTGTTGGCCTGCGCTAGGGTGTGTCAGCAGCCCAATGATGAAGCATGCCAGTATTTAGTGGGTGAGGGCAGTTTTTACAACCTTTTGGGTTTCCCAATTCGGTCCCTTCTCCAATTTCTTTCTTCTTCCTTTTCTTTCTGTTGGAAAACGAGGCAGTACTTGTGAGGCCTGCACAAATAACATGTCACATTTATCCTTCACTGGGAACCTAACACCCTATTGTAGCGCTTGACTCTCAGAGGGTAGCGTTGCAGAGCAGTCTAAGGCTTACTCAAGGGAGGTGGTGTGGGCTAGTAATCGCCATTTACAAGTATGCAGAAATAACACTCAATAATTGATTGTCCAGTCTGTACTTTGCTTTATAAAAGGAAGAGTACATTTATTAAACACACACACTACTCAATACTATGCACCAATTTACAAATATACATAAGCTGTTGGAATTACTTTGTGACATTGCATAACATCTCCACCCCTCCCGCAGGGGGGGGGTTGGGGTCTAGTACCACCACTCTCATGTATGCACATCATTTTGCCCCCTAATGCAGTGGGTTGACACAACCTGAAGCGAGGGCCTTGCCCACTGGCACTATCCCAGTGGAGACCCACCCCATCATCTCAACAAGCATTAAAAAGAGGTACCCCTGCCCTGGTGACACATAACCCTGACTGAGCATCTCATACTGACCATACAGTATACACCTCTACATCTTAGTGGCTAAGAGTCTGGGTTGTTCTTCACCTAAAGTAGTAGCAAGAATACATGTTTGGGCCTCACTTAGAATGACAGTACTCATCATAGTTGATAACAGTTAAAATGCATTACAATCACAGCCCCTAAAAAACATCACAGTTATAATCACAGGATTAAGCATATACAGCTAGACACCCTAGCAGGAATGTCTGGCAACATAACCCCACTTTTGCTTATCACTCCACCTTACACAGGTACTTCACATAACACATGTGACTTTCAATCCCTCTAAAAGAAATAACTTTGGTAAATGCACTTCTTGTGCAATTGCACCTCTTCACCTCCAGTGGATGCCTTTCTCCAGACATCCCCAACCCAAATATCAATACCTTGAGGCAGTCCCTAACACAACCCCAGCTGCAGAACAAAGGTTCCAGCCCCAGAATGCTGATGACTGCTGGCTGAGCCCTTGAGGGGTTGTTTCTTTTACTTCCCCTAGAGACTTAGGGGGGGACTTCTCCTCTTTGTGCTGGGGGAGTCTGTGTTGCTCCTGAAGCTCCCCCTGCACCTTGGCACACACCTGGTGGTGACCCCGTCCTCCTGGTGCCACCACAGGCCGAGGATGATCCGCTTTTCCTTGCAGGCCAGTCCAGGCCTGCAAGGCATTATGGGGCGATTCGCTTTTCCTTGCATATTATAGCAGCAGCTCCCCCGCTGTTCCGGGGAGAGCCGTGCCACTCCGCTGGTGGCCTCACGCCGTGTTGTCATGCCTCGGTGGGGGGCCCGGTCCCACCCAGACCCCCAGGTGAGTTAGGCAGCGCGGGGATCCCACCCCTGGCTGCTCTTTGGGGGCCCGGTCCCACCCAGGCCCCTCGCAACTCCGTATTGCCAAGCGTTGGACAGCCACCTGGGGAGCCCACTCCCGGTGGCTCCCCACGTGACCCGCACCCTCTGGTGCAGCCGTGGGAGCCAGAGCATCCATTTTGCTCTGCCTGCTCTGGCGGGCAGACACGGAGGCAACCTCTCTCCTGGCGGGTCTTCGGGGGAGTGCCATGGCACTCCCCCGCCTTCCCGCAGTCACGGGGGAGTGCGGTGGCACTCCCCCCTCCTTCACCACCGCACAGGGGCCCAGAGTTGGAGATCAGGGCCCCCCTCTGGGCCATCTTCACGGGGAGCGCGACGGCTCTCCCCGACTTGGATTCCACGCGCCGGGGCACACCGGGGCCCGGAGTTGGGGATCCCGGCTCCTCTTGGACAATCTTCACGGGGACGTGACGGCACTCCCCGGCTTCCCTTCTGGGCGTCGGGGCCCGGAGTTGGGATCCTGGGCCCCAAAGACATCTTCGCAGGGGGCGCGACGGTGCTCCCCTCCCTCCGGTGTCGCCGGGGGCCAGGGTGGGCTCCTGGCACCCCTTTTGGGCATTTTTACAGGGAGCGCGACGGCGCTCCCTGGCTTTACTTCTTCCGGGGGCAGCCCCCGGACCTGACCCACCCCGGGGGCACATCTTGGACCGGCGGCGGAGCCCCACGCACTTCGTCGTCGGTCCTCAGAGAGGTCAAAGGTCGCCTACCTTCTGGGGGGCGTATCTCGGCCCCCAGGCGGCTGATCAGCTCCATTCTGGCCTCTGCTTGCTCCTGGTGGCGCTCCCCAGCCTCTGGGAGCACTTTCTTTCGCCCTCTTGGTCTCCAGGAGGGTGAACTCAGCAGGGAGTGGTCTTCACTGGCTCTCTGCACCAGCCTTTCGCCTTGCTCTCCTCCTGGGCCTCCCTTCTCCTTGTGCAGAGGCCCAGGCTTCTGCTCCCTGGTCCTGGTCTTCCCTTGTGGCGCAAGTCAGGGTCCTGGGCCAGTCTGGAGGTTCTTCCTTCCTGCTGCCCATGGTGCCAGGCTCCAGCACCAGTCTTCCTCAGCAGACCACACCCCAGAAAAAGTTCCTCTTCCTGTGCAAGCTCTTTTAAAAGAATTTGGAGGGGGCTGGCAGGAATTCTCTGCTTGCCCTATCAAGCAGCGACACATCACCTCTCTGCCCCTGCTCCCTCCTTCCTGCCCAGGCCTCTGAGTTAGTTCAAAATAGCACAGTCCAGGGGTCTCATGCCACATGGTCTCTGAAAAGCCCCTTCCCCCCTTGCTGCCTTCTTTCCAGAGCAGCTTGGTGCCTGGCACCAGGTGACAGCTGCTGATGGATAACCGGGTAACTCCACCCATCTTCTCTCACTCTTGGAGAGGAGACCTTAGCCCTTGGAATGCTTGAGTGAAGGGCTAGGCCTCTGATGCTACAGCTTGGGGAGGAAGGTCATTAATGCAGCCTGGCAGGGTCAGCCCCAGCCAGGCTCTGGTTATGAGCTGACTCAGAGGAATATGACATTTCTGGATGACCCAAAAGCAGTACAGATATGACTTTGGACTCTGCAGAATAGTACTTCTCACCTAAGTTACAGTGTACTTTAGTGCATGTCTGGAATTTGTAGGCCCTAGGGAAGTGAAACTATCCCATGTGATCCCCATCCTCATAGGGGAATAATGAAGTGGTCTTTCAGTGAAAACAGTAAAGCACACTGACTTTCCCTTACATGTTTCTTCCCATTGTATAAAGCCTATTCCATGTCACCACCCAGCTCTGCATAATTCCTGCCACACCATTCAATTTGTAGCTGCTCCAGGGCTGCGCACGTCAGGAATCTCCCCTGCGCAGCCCCTACACGTGTGCACATGCATGTACACACGTGTCTGCATGTAACCAGCCCGGTGCCCCTTACTCCTGCTGCAGCGCAGCAGCCTACTTTCACCAGGGGGACTTTGGTAAAATCCCCATGCAGTCTCTTTCATCATGAGTTCACTGTGGTTGAGTCCCAACTTATGAGGGTCTCCCACAGTAAAAGCTCAACAATTAGGTGTTCAAAAAGAGAAAAATCCGGGCGGCTCAGATGGTCAGAAACACCTTCTAACACTTTCCTTTACCCCTTTGGGGAGATCCGGCCCAAAAAGGTTAGGACCTTTTTTTGTTTCCTCATGTTCTCAGTCCTTCCCGTGTAATGAGTTGTATCTATGAGACCTACCCTGCCAAGTGGTGCAAATCCAGTCGTGGGCCCTTGAAAGGTTATGTCTGCTGTCCAGAACCATCATAATTGATGCAGTGACAACTTTGTGCCGATCAGAACCAATGCATTGCTCTTCAATGCAGGAGCCAATTGACAACATCGCTTCAACGAACTGCGAGGCTCGATGACAATGGACAGTGTGGCTCAACGATGACGCAGTGCCTGCATCATAAAGGGGTTCTTCATTGCCGTAGCTAATTGGAACTGATGCATTGAGACTTCAATGTCGATGCTTTGCTCCATCCAAAGTACTTTTTTCAGTGGGACCTTCATGAGTCCTGTAGCCGGTCTGCCCTCCATTGTGGTCGCCCTGCACTTTTGATTTACCCTGGTCCAGCGCGACCTCAAGTAACCCCCTAATGCTATTTGACTCTAAGCACTGGATTTTGATCAAGACTGATTTGCAAATGGCTGGGTCAAAACTGGGGTGGCGTAGAGAGCAAAAGAACAATGGATTTAACCCAGATCTCTTGCTGGGGGTGAATTTTGGATTTATTGAGCATTCTGTCCATCATTTGTAGACACAGCACTTTTCACCCTACATGGGTATGCCCAGACATGGTTCCCTTGCTCACTGTGCCACTGGATTCAAGCTAGCCTGACTGAAGAGGGGTGATTCCCCAAAACCGGTCCCAGCATGCTTATTTCCTGTCCGGGGAGAACCTGGCTTGCCAGTTTGAGCTGCACTGTTCCCATGAGGAGGAGGGTCAAGACTGATTTGCATATGGCTGGGTCAAAGCTGGGGTGGCGTAGTGAGCAAAAGAACAATGGATTTAAACCAGATTGCTTGACTGAGGGTGAATGTTTGATTTATTCAGCATTCCAGCGATCATTTGTTGCCACTGCACTCTTAGAAAGTGGACATTTCTCTGCTCTTAACTTTGCTCTGTGTGCCTGCTGCCTGTTTCCAATACACGTCTGGGCTGGGTGACAGCTACACTTTGTGCATTCACTCTAGACAGCCACAAACACAGGAAGGGTGGGTGTGACAGAGGACTCTTCTGCATTCATCTGCATTCTGATAGCCTTTCTGGACAGGAAGGGATAGGTAGCTTACACCTACATCTGAATAGTCTGTGTCCTGTCCCCATACAAAGGACTGATTACCCCACACAGATAGCCTGGCATAAAAGGCTGGGATGAAAAGGGACCTGTGCACTTGAAGGAGCTGGTTTGAAGTCTCCCCCAACTTCAAAGGCACATTTGGGTATAAGTACTGGGACTCTGACCCTACCAAATCAGTGCACTACTGGATTTGGGAAGAACTCCACAGGAGTAATGACTGCTGTGCTGTAAGGATTGCCAGTTTGCCTTGACTGACTATTCTGAGTAACTGCTTCTCTGCACGGGATGCCCGTCTGGACACAAGAGGGGGCAGAGGACCACAGGCCCCAGGAGCATTCGTGGCTGATGCCACCCACACCACCTGTAACACACCCAAAGTCACCTACTTGCTTTGCTGGGCTCCCGCTGCACAGGACGCACACAGTACATGCCCGGGCGCGTGCCCAGGCCAAGAGCGGGTCCATCTGCCACCCTTGTGGTCGGCTGATCTCCTGTGCTTTTCAACATTTTAACCCTCAGGTCAGCTTTACCAGCACCAGCTTGCATCTGGGGGGCCCAGGACACAAGCGCAGTAAGTAACAACCCTGCTGCATTTATTTTGCTATTGTGAGTTTGCGAATTGTGTGCCCTGCCCCTATAGTTTTTGGGGGGCTATGATAAATCTGCCACTCCACCATTTTTGCCACCATGGGAAAGAGGAAGGTGCCACCCATCATGACATTCTCGAGTCCATCCTGCTCAACTATTGACTGGTTCTTGGCTAAAGCTGTGAGGGCCATCTCTAAAGAAATCAATCAGGCTGAAAGGCGACTCTCAGTTGAGTCTGCAATCTGATAGCCTTCCTGGGCAGGAAGGGGGAGAGGGAGCTCATACTTACATCTGACACAGGAGGGGGCAGAGGACCACAGGCCCCTAGAGTATTCACGACTTACGCCGCCCACGCCACCTGTAACATGCACGGAGGCGCCTACTTACTTCGCTGGGCTCCCACTCCGCGGGACGTCCCTCTGGACACAGGAGGGGGCAGAGGATCATGAGCCCCAGGAGCATTTGTGGGTGACGCCGCCCACGCCACCTGTAATGGGCCCGGGGGCACCTACTTACTTTACTGGGACTTCTCCAGCACGGGATGCCCGTCTGGACATAGGAGGGGGCAGAGGCCCCAGGAGCATTCGCGGATGACTCCGCCCATGCCACCTGTAACACGCCCATTTGGTGCCTACTTACTTTGCTGGGGTCCTGCTGCATGAGATGCCCGTCTGGACACAGGAGGGGGCAGAGGACCACAGGCCCCAGGAGCATTCATGGCTGAAGCCACCCACGCCACCTGTAATGCGCCCGGAGGCGCTACTTACTTTGCTGGGGCTCCCGCTGCACAGGACTCCCGTCTGGACACAGGAGGGGGCAGAGCTCCCCTTTGAGAAAACCAGAGCACCCACCTTGAAATACAAAACTACAGCTAGGGGGATGGTGCATCGGGCAGTCAAGAGCTGAAACAACAGGTGAGCTTGTGCTATTATGTCTGAACTCAGGTTTAGGGTGATTGATGCCTACTTTGATACGATTGTCAGCCACCTGGACCGAATGGGGGAGCTCCTTGACCGAGGCTGACGGGGGTTGAAGAGTGTATATCCACACTTGAGGAAGGGGCCACCAAGACTGAGAAGAGGCTAGAGCAACTAGAATCCAGATTACGCACTCTAGTCATCAAGAATGAAGACCTAGAAGCAGGGGGACAGCTCAACAACCTTCTCATGATAGGACTTGCGCAATCCACAGACACAGACCGCCTGGATCTCTTAGTGGAAAAGCTGCTCACTGATCTACTCAGCCACCAGAACTTCATAGCTACATTTGTAGTGGATTGTGCTCATAGGTCTTTGGGCCCACGTTCACTCCCAGGAGCAGGAGCGTCACCCCGACCGTTCATCGCTCAAATACTCAATTTCAGTGACCGTTATACTGCATTACAACTGACGAGGGAGCTGGGTTCCCTCCAGTATCAGCGTATGTCGATTTCATTATTCTCAGACTTCACCATGGCTGTCCAAAAAGCTTGACGCAAATTTCCAGACTCCAAAGTAGCCCTGCGCAACATGGGGCTGCGATACGGCATGCTCTATCCAGCACGATTCAGGGTTGATTTTCATGGTAAGACACGCAACTTTGACAACCCTTCAGATACCCTGGAGTTTTGTAAAAAACACACCAAAGTCCTTACTCCCTCTGGGCATAGCTCGTCTGCTCGTTCCTCCCCAGATACACAGGCTGCCGCCAGCATGGATCTGTCCCCCCCGACTGACTGTATGCTGCTTGATCTGGCTACTGACTGCGGTCTTTTGATATTCCATGCTTAGGCTTCTCATTCCACAACAATATTGTCTGTCCATTGACTGCTGCGACCATGGCATCCACGTACCCTTACATTTTGTTGCTCATCCACATCTCATCTGCTGACTCTTATATGTTTATGAGGAGCCCCCCTGTGGTTTTGCTTCCCCCTATTGTTGATACCACACAGATGTTTTGGGGATTTTTGTATTTTATGTTAGAAACATGGGGATTCACTGGGCATGTTCTCAACAGCTGTGGGTTGGTTGTCAATCACTATCGTTGTTCTTGTTTTACTTTTGTTTATTGCCTCATTAACACACTCATTTTCCATGCATACTGTTTTCCTTATCCGTCCATATTTCCATTAAAGACAAGCGCTGGTCACAATGGGAGGCCCATCCTTGATTTCACCTTCATCTCTTGGAATATTAGGGGGCTTAACGATCCTCGTAAAGTCAAGCAAGTGTTGCAGTATTTGAATAGACACGGGGCTCAGATCACCTTCCTGCAGGAGACCCATCTTCCACAAACACCCAAGTAAAGATTCGCAGCTCCCTGAGGCTCCCATTGTTATTTCTCAAGATATAGATCTTACTTTCGTGGGGTCTGCACTCTTATCCATAAAAGCCTTACTTTCCACCCATACTCCACCTTCACTGATGATCAGGGTAGATACGAGCTGGTAGCTGGAACCCAGGCTGGCCAGAAGATCCTTCTGGCCAATGTAAATGCACCAAACACAGATGACCCTGATTTCTTCCAGGCACTAATGACCCAACTTGATCAGATGCAACCTGATCATATTGTCCTTGGTGGCGACTTTAATATTCTTTTTGATCCCTCGTTTGCACCACAACCACAAATCTTTGCGGGAAGCCTTGTTCCCTGTGCGTCTTGCACAATATATGTGATACTTACACATTAGGTGATCTCTGGCACCTGCGCTCTGCTCTTACCCCAGCATAAACTTCTACTCAGCCCCCTACAACAAGTGTTGATGTGCATAAATTATTTGTTGGTGTCTGTCACAGTTGCCTCATGGCTAAGCAGTGTTACACACCAGCCATGTACCCTCACAGATCACTCCCGGTCAAAATGTCCTGTAGAATCCCTCACTCAGGTGAGCGTGAGCGCCTTTGATGCTTCCCCACGATGGCACTGCACAATACGCTTTTTCACGCAGAACTCATAACCGGAATCACAGAGTATTTCAAACTTAATGAGGGCTCAATAACATCACGGGCCACCCTGTGGGAAGCCTACAAGGCATTTGCCAGGGGTATCTGCATTGCGAAACACGCAGTGGTCCTGAGAGTTATACGTAACAGTCTTGCCCGAGTGGAAAATACAAGAGCAGAACTAGACTGGACCAATGCCCATCGATACACAGGCCTCATCCTACTAAAAAGAGCCTTCCTGATGGAGAAGTTCTGGGAACTGGCTGAGCGCAAAACAGACTACCTAGGGAAATATGCTAAAGCCCGCCGTTTTCTGGCACGCTTACTCCAACGATACAGATCCGCCTCATATATACCAGAGCTGCATGCAGCAGATGGCACACACATCAGAGAAACTGAGAGTATTCAGGCTGACTTTCTTTCTTACTACACACAATTGTACACCACCTGGCAAGGCATTGATACCTCTGTGTTAACACACTATCTAGACGAGGTGGCCATGCTTTGGCTTACTACTGCTCAACAGCAATTCCCTAGCAAGCTGTCTACTTGTCAGGAGATTGTTCTAGCCATAGATGCTATGGATGGGTCCAGGGCTCTTGGACTGGATGGATTCACCGGAGCATTTTATAAAACATACAAACACATTCTGGCACTGCACCTTTTGGCACTGTAAGCTGAGGCACTTGAATCTGGAGTCTTGCAACCTACACTATGTGAGGCTGTGATCACATTGCTACCAAACCTCACAAAGGCCATTAATTGTGCATCTCTCACTGCCCCCTGTCACTGTTAAACTTTGACAACAAGATTCTGTCTAAACTGCTGGCCTCTCGCTATTGATGGACCAGATCATAGCTCTGTCTCAATCAGTTTTTGTTCCACATTGATCCACGACTATCAATCTCCACACCGTTTTTACGGACCTCAATAGGATCTCTTCTACCGCCCCTGCCGATGTGACCCTACTCTATGCTGAAAAGGCGTTCGATTTACTGGAATGGCCCTTCCTACTGGCTTCCCTCCACAAACTGGGATTGTCCCTGGGCTTCACTTCTTTGATCATGTTACTGTACTTGCATCCAACTGCCCGAATTAGGATTAATAGCATTATATCCTCCACCCTTCCCAGTCATTAGAGGTACACAGCAGGGATGCCTCCTGTCCCCCTACTTTTTATCGTAGCATGGACCCACTAGTTTGCCACCTACAAGGAAAACACATACATAGGGGATTGTAGTTTAAACCAGGCCCACTGCTCATCTCACTATATGTGGATAACATCTTGTTGTTTATACACCATCCCATTGCAACCTGCACCCAATCCTATGTGAAACTGTCTGATTCTGACATTTTTCAGGGCTACATATTAATTGGGCAAAATCTGAACTTTTACCCCTTACAGACTCCACGGCCCCTTTCCAATCTGAGGTCCCATTAAAATGGTGTACCAACTATGTTAAACATTTAGGTGTGTTCAGACACCTGAACAAGGAACAGGTCATACGTTTAAATTATGGCCCCGCCATCGACAAACTAGCTGCACAAGTCGCATGGTGGAACCGCCTCTCACTGTCAATGATGGGCTGCATCGCCATTATGAAAATGGTGGTCCTTCCCCATTTTTTGTATTTATTCATAAACATCCCCATCCTGCTCACCAACTCCTTCTTTACATCCCTCAGGAGCCTATTAACATGACTTCCTCCCCTTTACAAGCGGCTAACACAAATGGTGGAGGCCAATCTGCCTCCGCCAACAAAATGTCATACGAGGAGGTTAGATTCTCCCAGAAAACCACTTTGATTGGATGCTGCACATCACCTTCAATTTGGAAAATAATTTCATAGAGTCTATCCGGGGGGGCAACCCGGGTATCTGCTGTTTCGACTGTTATGAATGTATCAGTTGCTGTCGCCTCCAGACAGGGACACAGTGCCTCCCGCACTATGGTAACTTCCGCTGCGCTGTTGAGCAGAGTCACTGCCCCTGTCCAGTCCAGGAGTCGCGTTCTCACCGTCTGAGGCATACCTCGCTGTTAAAGTGGCAACTTTTTTCTTCTGATACGGGGGTCGAAAACGAGGCAGGTCCTCTTGTTTGGCTTTAGTGTCAAACTGTCGAGGTTGATCTCGTCCCTGTTGACTAGTTGGACCTTTGCCACGATCCTGGCGCTCCCCTCCACCGACGTGAGAGTCCGATGTGTCCTGTAAAGAACGAGGAGAGAGCTGATCAGGGACTTGAAATCTAGCAGGAGTCTTAGTTTTCGCGTGGTCGCGCAAGTCAAATGTACGCTCAGAAAACTCAGGTGTCGGTGAACCAGCACGCGAACCTTGCTTCTGCTGTTGCTGCCCCTGTTTCTTATTTTTCCAGTTCTTTTTAGAAAAGAACGGGCGCCCGTCTTTATCAGGTTGGGCCTTTTGTGTTTGTGATTGCGTCTGCATTTGGGTAAAAGGCTTAACTCCCAGACTATTGCGGCCAATAGTTTTATAAGCCTTTGCAATAATCTTCGGTAATTCTCGTGGCTTATCTGCGTCTGCGACAGCCTCCAAGCAGTTAGCCACTTGTAAGCTCACAGCATCACCCTTAACATTAGCAAGGATCATATCAGCAACCACGTCGAACACCCTCACCAGTCTCATCCCTAATTCCAGAGCTGCCTCGGCTCCGTGTTCATCCTGAACACGTTTTATCATGGAAGGGAGTACGGTCATGGAGGGAGTGCCGAAACACTTCGAATATACCGCTGCAAACACCTTGCCGTAGGTGTTACAATCAGCCAATACAGGAATCAAGTCTTTAGGCAAACTTATGGTTAAGATCCTGTGTTTCTCCACAGGAGTGGTATTCGGAAAAACAGCTTCGATTTGTCAAAATTTCTCAGCAAGCCATTAAGGTAACTCATCCTTATTTTGTGGATGCTTGCCCATTACAGAATTAACCATAAGAGGACTGAAGGTTACACCACCAGGTCCAGCTGGTTGCGCAGCAACGCCAGGTGGTCCCACCTGAAAGTTGTGCGACATGAACTGTATTACAGCGCTATGTATGCGTATCAAAGAAGTATGTAATACGCGAAGCCCTGCAAGAGTTGCAGTTGTAGCGTAATGTGGGTGTGGGGTATACCCAGCCAAAATGGGCCATGTGGGCCCCTCTATTGATAAAGGGCCTATCCGGACCTGCGTTATTGGGTGGGGAAGGGCGCCATTAAACCAAATTTGGTGTTGCCAAGCCGTAAGCGGAACTTCAAGAGTTCTGTAAGATCTATATTCGCACGGAATCGCGGTGGCAGTATACTCGTGAAACAAATGGTCTGTTCCATCGACCGCCGGTAAGGTGACCCAAGAAAAAAATACCTCAAAGCGGAAAGCAGGATCCGCCTTTACTACAAAGATAACATCAACGCCTGCATCAAGCACTCCGTACTGATTTAAGTAATCCCTGAGCGGTGCACGGTTAGGAGCTGTTGTGGCAACCACCATAATGAATAAGAGAGAATAATAACCTAAGCGTGGCAGCGCAACAAAGGGTTAAAAGAAAAGAAAGACCTTTTAAAATTCAAGTTTGAAAAACCTATAATACATCACAATATAGGAGGCTACACCGTCACAGCTGTCTCCAGAAACAGAAGTGAGGGGATTGTGGACAAGCACAAGCACTACTCAAGAGTCTCGCAGATAAGAACCAGACCAAAAGTTGGCGGCGCCATGTTGCGAGGATTCTGCACCTACACATAACTATGCGCAGGAAAACAGGACCTCGGTGTATAGGGGTGTACCAACCTACAACCTTAGAGCCCAAAATCCCCAAACCGACTAGCTATAGTGTCTCATTCGTTCTCCTCCAAAATCGAGAAGCCACAAATGATTAGACAACCCAGAACACAACACTCCCGACTCTCTCAGGAATCGTGGTGGCAAGACATACCCTTTTGCTCGCTCACTCGTACTTGTCCACAGATAAGAAATGGCAGAGTCACTGTAATAGTTCTAAATGTTTATTTTAACTATTGTGCTCTATAATACAGTATACGAGCCACTACCAGCAGCAAAATGCATAAACTCAGAACAATTAGCATTGTTACAATTCCATAGAGTACAAAGGGGGATGTCATTATATACAGACTGTGGAAAAAGGACTATAAGGCCTAACCACCCTCCCCTTGACTGGAAGAAGTTTATTATAAAAAAGAAGATCTCTGGGCTTTGTCAGCAGACCCATACCTTAAAGCCTAGATGTAAGGTTTACATCATAGCTCTTCTCCATGGAAAGGGCTCTCTCCAAGTGTGTGTTAAAACAACATGCATCCCCGTAATATCAAAGCACGAGTCTCCAGCGGTGCAGCTGTGTTTAGCATGTTATGTCTAGGTGCTAGGGACTGACCAGAACAGAATAACAAGGGGCATTGTTTATTGACCTTGCACATTGTGTTCAGACTAAACTCCAGGAATTTAGCAGAGAACGTGAAAAGCAGACAGTTCTCATGTGAAAGGCATAAATAGAGTCTTGCAAAATAAAGTCATGCATCAACGTGCGCAAAAGCAGCATCATGGCGGCAAATCTCATGCTAACTTAGCAATGTTGAGAATGACCCTAATGGCCATATAACACTCCAGGCGTGTTACAGGTGGCGTGGGCGGCTTCAGCCATGAATGCTCCTGGGGCCTGTGGTCCTCTGCCCCTCCTGTGTCCAGACGGGCATCTCATGCAGCAGGAGCCCCAGCAATGTAAGTAGAAGCCAATGGGTGCGTTACAGGTGGCATGAGCGGAGTCAGCCGTGAATGCTCCTGGGGCCTCTGCCCCCTCCTATGTGCAGACGGGCATCCCGCACTGGGGAAGCCCCAGTAAAGTAAGTAGGTGCCTCCGGGCACATTACAGGTGGCGTTGGCGGAGTCACCCACAAATGCTCCTGGGGCTCATGTGTCCAGAGGGACGTCCCGCGGAGTGGGAGCCCAGCGAAGTAAGTAGGCGCCTCCGTGCATGTTACAGGTGGCGTGGGCGGCGTAAGTCGTGAATACTCTAGGGGCCTGTGGTCCTCTGCCCTCTCCTGTGTCAGATGTAAGTATGATCTCCCTCTCCCCCTCCCTGCCCAGGAAGGCTATCAGAATGCAGATTCAACTGAGAGTCGCCTTTCAGCCTGATTGATTTCTTTAGAGATGGCCCTCACAGCTTTAGCCAGGTTGCCATATGACCTTAGGTCCGGATGTAGGTGGTTAGAGAGTGGTATACAATTCACTGGTGGTGTCGCAAAATATAAGACTCTGAAGCTAGGCTTCCATTGTGGGTGAGCCAGAAGGGGGGTCCTCTGTGTACTTTGCAGGGGGGCCCCCTCGAGTTTTGTTACGCCACTGGGGTAGTGTATGCAGAGTGTATGAATTTGAAGTGGATGAGCTTGTGAAGATGGTTCAATGAAACCAATCGTGTTCGCATGCAGCGGGCATTCCAGATTTTGTCATGGAAGGGGATACCCAGGTCAGCCTTCCATGTGGCTTACAGTTTGGTGTCCTGGGGTGGAAAAAGGTAGATCCAAGCAAGCATTGTATAGCTTTGAGATCAGCTTCCCACCCTCAGAGTATGAAATGATTTGTGTGAGTGAATTCTTCCAGCGCTAGAGGATATGAGGAGAGCAGGGTGCGCAAGGTGTTCTGAAGACGCCGAAGCACAAAATGGTCCATGTATATAGCAAGGGTCAGTCTGACATCTTCCGTTCTGGAAAATATGTGTCCCTTCAGGAACAAGTCACCAAAAGTGTGCAGGAACATGTTGTGGAGCGTGCGTTGGACCATTTGTTCTTTAGTAATGGGGAGCCTTGGGTTGGTTGCCAGTGGTAGTACAGGAGAGTATAGTTTGCCTCCGTTGAAGAGTCGGACGAGCTTGCACCAGGCCCAGCTGGTGGTAGAGAGTGTTTGAGGATCTTACGAGTGTCCCATGGGGAGCAGCGCCCATAGTGGAGTGGGAAGGATAAGGTCCTTCTAAGGTATAGCATACGACAGACGTGCATCTGCATGGTAACAGTGGTGCGCAAAGTGGCACTGTGCTGTCAAATAATACCGATGAAAATAGGGAACTCGAAACCCACCTCGTTCATAAGGGAGTACCAGAACGTCCCAGCAGATCTGGGGTCTTTTTAACACACACTTGGAGAGAGCCCTTTCCATGGAGAAGAGCTATGATGTAAACCTTACATCTAGGCTTTAAGGTATGGGTCTGCTGACAAAGCCCAGAGATCTTCTTTTTTTATAATAAACTTCTTCCAGTCAAGGGGAGGGTGGTTAGGCCTTATAGCCCTTTTTCCACAGTCTGTATATAATGACATCCCCCTTTGTACTCTATGGAATTGTAACAATGCTAATTGTTCTGAGTTTATGCATTTTGCTGCTGGTAGTGGCTCGTATACTGTATTATAGAGCACAATAGTTAAAATAAACATTTAGAACTATTACAGTGACTCTGCCATTTCTTATCTGTGGACAAGTACGAGTGAGCGAGCAAAAGGATATGTCTTGCCACCACGATTCCTGAGAGAGTCGGGAGTGTTGTGTTCTGGGTTGTCTAATCATTTGTGGCTTCTCGATTTTGGAGGAGAACGAATGAGACACTATAGCTAGTCGGTTTGGGGATTTTGGGCTCTAAGGTTGTAGGTTGGTACACCCCTATACACCGAGGTCCTGTTTTCCTGCGCATAGTTATGTGTAGGTGCAGAATCCCCGCAACATGGCGCCGCCAACGTTTGGTCTGGTTCTTATCTGCGAGACTCTTGAGTAGTGCTTGTGCTTGTCCACAATCCCCTCACTTCTGTTTCTGGAGACAGCTGTGACGGTGTAGCCTCCTATATTGTGATGTATTATAGGTTTTTCAAGCTTGAATTTTAAAAGGTCTTTCTTTTCTTTTAACCCTTTGTTGCGCTGCCACGCTTAGGTTGTTATTCTCTCTTATTCATTATGGTGGTTGCCACAACAGCTCCTAACCGTGCACCGCTCAGGGATTACTTAAATCAGTACGGAGTGCTTGATGCAGGCGTTGATGTTATCTTTGTAGTAAAGGCGGATCCTGCTTTCCGCTTTGAGGTATTTTTCTTGGGTCACCTTACCGGCGGTCGATGGAACAGACCATTTGTTTCACGAGTATACTGCCACCGCGATTCCGTGCGAATATAGATCTTACAGAACTCTTGAAGTTCCGCTTACGGCTTGGCAACACCAAATTTGGTTTAATGGCGCCCTTCCCCACCCAATAATGTAGGTCCGGATAGGCCCTTTATCAATAGAGGGGCCCACATGGCCCATTTTGGCTGGGTATACCCCACACCCACATTACGCTACAACTGCAACTCTTGCAGGGCTTCGCGTATTACATACTTCTTTGATACGCATACATAGCGCTGTAATACAGTTCATGTCGCACAACTTTCAGGTGGGACCACCTGGCGTTGCTGCGCAACCAGCTGGACCTGGTGGTGTAACCTTCAGTCCTCTTGTGGTTAATTCTGTAATGGGCAAGCATCCACAAAATAAGGATGAGTTACCTTAATGGCTTGCTGAGAAATTTTGACAAATCGAAGCTATTTTTCCGAATACCACTCCTGTGGAGAAACACAGGATCTTAACCATAAGTTTGCCTAAAGACTTGATTCCTGTATTGGCTGATTGTAACACCTACGGCAAGGTGTTTGCAGCGGTATATTCGAAGTGTTTCGGCACTCCCTCCATGACCGTACTCCCTTCCATGATAAAACGTGTTCAGGATGAACACGGAGCCGAGGCAGCTCTGGAATTAGGGATGAGACTGGTGAGGGTGTTCGACGTGGTTGCTGATATGATCCTTGCTAATGTTAAGGGTGATGCTGTGAGCTTACAAGTGGCTAACTGCTTGGAGGCTGTCGCAGACGCAGATAAGCCAAGAGAATTACTGAAGATTATTGCAAAGGCTTATAAAACTATTGGCCGCAATAGTCTGGGAGTTAAGCTTTTTACCCAAATGCAGACGCAATCACAAACACAAAAGGCCCAACCTGATAAAGACGGGCGCCCGTTCTTTTCTAAAAAGAACTGGAAAAATAAGAAACAGGGGCAGCAACAGCAGAAGCAAGGTTCGCGTGCTGGTTCACCGACACCTGAGTTTTCTGAGCGTACATTTGACTTGCGCGACCACGCGAAAACTAAGACTCCTGCTAGATTTCAAGTCCCTGATCAGCTCTCTCCTCGTTCTTTACAGGACACATCGGACTCTCACGTCGGTGGAGGGGAGCGCCAGGATCGTGGCAAAGGTCCAACTAGTCAACAGGGACGAGATCAACCTCGACAGTTTGACACTAAAGCCAAACAAGAGGACCTGCCTCGTTTTCGACCCCCGTATCAGAAGAAAAAAGTTGCCACTTTAACAGCGAGGTATGCCTCAGACGGTGAGAACGCGACTCCTGGACTGGACAGGGGCAGTGACTCTGCTCGACAGTGCAGCGGAAGTTACCATAGTGCGGGAGGCACTGTGTCCCTGTCTGGAGGCGACAGCAACTGATACATTCATAACAGTCGAAACAGCAGATACCCGGGTTGCCCCCCCGGATAGACTCTATGAAATTATTTTCCAAATTGAAGGTGATGTGCAGCATCCAATCAAAGTGGTTTTCTGGGAGAATCTAACCTCCTCGTATGACATTTTGTTGGCGGAGGCAGATTGGCCTCCACCATTTGTGTTAGCCGCTTGTAAAGGGGAGGACGTCATACTTCAGAGTTTTTCGCGTTTCGTCCCTGTGGAGCATGCTAAGGCTTTAGCAGCTGAGTCGGCTTTGGCCCTTGCCCCAGCGGTGTACCATAATCAGGTTGGCTGGGATATAGATTCACCGGCACATGATATACCTTTATAGTCTACGCCACAGCCATAACCGCAATATCCAATCAAACGCAAAGCTAAGGCCCACGTTTGTGATATTCTAACACAGTTGGAATATCAGGGGGTGATTGAATCATGTACATCACCGATGAATAATCCTCTCTATACGGTATCAAAACCTGACGGTTCATATCGCATTGTGTTGGATTACCGAAATTTGAATAGTCATTGTCGCACGTTTGCGGTGCAAAACACACACTTCTCTGCGCTGGTGAACAACCTTGTTCGTAAAAAATACAAAACTACACTGGACATATCCAATGGTTTCTACAGTCACAATCTGGCTCCGGAGAGCCGTGATTTGACAGCATTCACCGCCGTCGGAAATCAGAAACAATTTACACGCTTGCCTATGTGATATAAGAACAGCCCCGGGGCATTTGCTGCGTGTGTTGTGTCTGTTACATGACATAGATCCAGATGCGTTCTCGTACGTTGATGATATTTATCTGACGGACGATGAACTTATGCCGCATCTTGTCCGAGTTGACAGCATAATTTCTGCGTTTGCCGACTATGGATATAAATTCAATTTTGCAAAGTCACACATCGCTCGTTTGGCGGTGCTCTTTTTGGGCTATGAGCTCAATAATGAAGGAAAGGGGTTATCCCCCCACTTCCTAGAGAAATGTGCAAACTTGCGACCCCCTTCTACACTGAAAAAACTTCAGTCCTTGCTGGGATTTTTGAATTTCGGGAGGACTTACATTCCCGATTATGCCCAGTGTATCAAACCGCTTTATACGTTGATACAACCGACAAATTCTTCTGCCAGCTGGCTTCCGGAACATACCTCTATCCTACAATCTTTGCAATCTGACATGCTTGCAACTAACTACTTGTTGACGCGTGATAACACCACGAACCTGGTGATACCTATTGTCCCAGGGAAGGTGGGTTTCACTTACTTGATGTTCAATGAGGGGGACACAGTATAGCATACAAATCACATTTGTACACTGCAGCTGAAATGCGTTTTTCCAATGTTGAAAACATTTTAACGGTGGTCCAAATGGCGATTCTGAAAGAACGCTCACTGACGCAAGGTAAACGCATTCTTATGGTCACGGCCTTCCCTGCTTTGGAGGCTGCAACTAAAGCAAGTGTGCCTAACTCTAAGGCATTACATCCCCGTTGGATACAATGGGCTACGCCTTTGACATAATCTGATGTCACGTTTATCTTTGATTCTGCACTTCAGACACAGGAGTTTTTACAGTATGAACATGTTCATCCTCCTCCGTTGTCACTGCTTCCTTTACATGAGTACAAATGTATCATTTACACCGATGGCTCGGCTCAACCGGCCACCGGCTCCAAACACGCTTATTCTGCAGCTTGCGCAATTGTTGCAGGTTCCATTGTCAATGGAGAGTTTGTCTTCCATAATGCATACTAAAGCGCTTGGGGACTGTACGGCACAATTGGTGGAGCTGCGGGCTCTTGTTCTTGCTCTCGAGTTTGCAGATCCTAATGTGAATACTCTTATTGAGTGCGATTCTTACTACTGTGTGCAGTCTTTTAATGACAACTTATTTTTTGGACTCAAAATGATTATCGAGACTCTAAAGGCAGCGCAATTAAGCATAAGACGCTTTGGGTTCGAGTGGCAGACCTTCAACAACGTCTGCCCCTCACACATGTTATACATACTCTTGGCCATCAGCGTGTGGGAGCACATGCTCTTGGTAATTCTTTGGCTGACGAAGTGGCCGAATCTGAAGTAGCCACGTGTTCCGTAGCAGCAGTTACAAGGTCCAAGACTAAAATAGATAATGATATTCTGGCAGCAGTAGCTGCTACAAGGGAGGGAACTGCTTATCCTCAGGGTTTCCCTTCGAAATACTGTTATCATATCTCTCCCGAACAAGTTCCTTATGCTTCTATTCCATCTGTTGGGGATCAGCTGATTCCCAACATGGACCGCTGAACTTGCTTTCATCAGAGCTGCACACGAGGGCTTGGCTTCTGCAAATGCCGGAATGTCTGCGACAGTGTCGATTCTACAGTAACGTTATTGGTGGCGTAGTTTATATAAATAAACCCGCAATTATGTGCTTTCTTGTGACATTTGTCAGCAAATCAAGCCTTCTACGGTCTCACGTCCACCACAAACACAGCTATGTATTTCTAATCAACCATTTGGCTGTGTATATCTTGATTACTGCGGTCCATTTTCTTCTGATACTGCATATAAATACATTTTAGTTGCAGTTGATTTGTGCACTAGATTCCTTTGGGTTTAGCCACAACGCAGTGCTGACGCTCGAAATGTCATCAGGGATTTGCGTGTCTTTGTCGGGATGTTTGCCTGTGGCACCTTCCAATCAGACCAAGGTCCAGCGTTCGCCTCTAAGGCGTACAAGGATGCGATGAAGTCAATGGGGGTGCTGGTGCAGTTTTCGTCTCCATACAGGCCTGAGGGCAATTCAATTGTGGAGCGGATGAACCGTGACTTAAAGCAATCCTTGACAGCTAGAGTCATAGGTACTGGCAGGAACTGGCTGGCCCACTTGTATGGTGTTCAACGTGCACTCAATAATCTCCCTAGAAGATCTCTGGGTGGGTGGACCCCATACGAAATGCTCTTTGGCATTAAAATATTTGTGCCAGACCTTGATGGTCTAGACGTTGCTGCGGCAGCCGCAACCTTTGACGTAGATAATCATTCTATTGTGTTACAGGATCTACAAAAGACCTGTGACAGCTACGCAACTGAACATTTACCCTCTTCCAATGATGCAGCACAGCTGATTCCGGTTGCCGGGTGGCTTCCCAAGATTAGAGACCTGGTACTAGAAAAGCTTGAGAACAAAAAATAATTTGGTCCCTCATATTGTGCACCGGTTCCAGTACTTGGATTGAAGGGTACACGTACAGTCATTTTACCACCTTTACCTGGTCGCAAAGACAACAGATACATCTCAGTAGACAATGTCAAGTTACACCTTCTGGCCGATTCTGAATAGTGTCACACCTGCTGTTTCGTGCAACGCTATCTCTTTGAATCCGGTCATCCCAACCTCTACGACTAATGCCTGTACCAGGGAGGATGAGATGGAAACTGCTGTTGACCTTTCTCCTGTTTTGCCTCCAGCCTCTTCCACCCCAGATGTCGAGTATACGTATCCCACAGATGAGTCCAACAAGGAAGTGCCGAGCAGTCCTCATCAACATCATGCTGATACCTCTCACCCACCTTTAATACCGAGGGGTGAAAACGGGTACTTTGGGGACCATGCAAGCTTCTCTTATGACTCATTCTCCTCGTCTTCTAGTTTGGCAGTTTCACCATCTAAACTAAGTGTTTTCATCTCTTGGTTCAAAAAGACGTACCTGGTCCCCCCAGGGACCTACATCTGGTTGGTGCTTATCCTGCTTTTCCTCTTTATGTCGATTGGATTTGTAACCGTATTCTTCTTACGTATCAAGGCTCATTATTTGTCAGAACGCTCTGCTGGGAACTTGGTCGATGGAATTCTGGCCCCACACACATCGTCCCACATCATGAAACGTGATCAGACTCTTGTGAACATTTCAGAATTCCCGGTTGCAAATGGCATCGTTTGGGATAAAGTAGCTTTCGAAATTCACGGCCCGACGGAGGTGCTCAGGGTGACATACGTGTTTCACGTCTCATTAGGAGATGTGGTAACACGGGACATACATTCTGAAGATTGGGATGTGCAAGCAGTACATTCATTGTTTTCTGATTTAAAATATTATGCTGCTTTTGATGCTGAAGATTTGTATTTAAATTCTGCCAATTATGCTGATCTCTTCTGTTATCAACACTATGGGCATCATATTTTGCATAAGACAAACACTTTAACACCGGTTTTTAATCACACTCAATGGGAACATTGCCCTACTCCCATAAAGGGAAGTAAAAAAATTCTTAGAAATAAATTCACATATTTTACAGATTATAACACGTCTAATCCGGAATCCTATTTGTTTAAACTACAATTGTCATCTCAATCCAAATTTATCCTGACCCACACTAACTTGATTTACTCTAACTCTTTTAGGACTAAATTGGCCACACAGGGTTATGATCTCTGAAAAGAGACCATTGATTTAAAATCAATCTGGGGCACAAAGCCTTGGCAGGTTCAGGGAACTGAGGCTCTGCATCGTGCCTGCCTAATCCCGGCTCAAATTTTATTTTTAAATGGTACGGTATACCAAACCTCGTGCTTTGGTCTGGCAACTGTACAAAAATTGAATATCCATTCCGTCTTTAGCGGAATATGACAATTGGCGTGCTCGAACGAATTATTCTATCAATGCATTGCGGGCTTTGTTTCAGAATGACACTTTTAATGTCTCAGAAATTGATTTGTCCAGTTGGTTGGTGTGGCAAACAAGTTCAAATGCATTTTAATTGCGTTTTTATAATGTAACACCTGGTTTCACACAGACTAGACCGGACCCTCGTTATCCACTTTCACATTCGGTCACCACATACTCGGTGGCTAAATTATGCCAACAATGGTTGGAACATTCCATCCTCTCATCAGTGAAACAACACCTGTCGCTCTTGTCGAGTGACATCAATTTGGCTGATTTTATCTTAGGACCCAGGGTTCCCAGATCTAAAAAATTTATATATGCAGCTTACAATGAATTTTGGAAACTTTCGCAAATGGAAGCAGCCTTTTGTCTACGCCAAATCGATCAAGCAAATTTAGAAAAAGTCCTTGCTGTGGTTGACAATAGCATCAATACACTTTCTTCTCCCATTTATACATTGGATAACATTGTTTCTTCTGTTATTGATATTGTTCAGAATGATGTATCTGTGTTATATCATGGTCAAAATCAATTATGATCAGTTATGCAGTTTGCATGGACGTTACAGACCCTTAAAATGGGAATGGTCCTTTGGGATTATTTGAATGCTTCTGCTCTGTTTTTACCATTTAATCTCACTGATAAACAGCGTTTTATGTCCATGAAAGATGCTACATACACGCTATTGCACATTGAACAATTGGAGCCCTTGCCATTCTCTCTGGCGGAGATGGACTCAGCGGTTTGGTTAATTCATGGGGTTATTTCTCTCCCATTCTCACTGTTTCAATTTAAATCTTGCATGCAACATTTTCCAATTGGCTGCTTTGAACCCCTGGTTAGTGCATTTTTGCATGAACTACGGTCCCTACCTTTCACTTACAGATGTCAACGGGAAGATAAAGAGGTCTTCCTAACAGGGGAGGACTGCAATTCCACAGTAGGACATTCCCTAGTTTGTAAACATGTTAAATTACAAGGTGCATGTAATGTATCAGCGCCTAATATAGCCAGTACCATCAATAATTCCCGCTTTTACCCTGCTTACTAACGGCAGTATTCTTATTTTGAACAACCAAAACTGCTGTGGTTTACGGGCAGGAGTCCCGTATTTGGTAACTGTTTCACAGCGCGTTACTTGTTGTAGCAATGTGCTTTCTCCGCCCCCGCATGGGAATGCAGATAGTTCCATTTGGCCTTTCATTCCGACTTTGAAAACAGATTTGAACAAATTGAGCAGGCTCAAAGCACTATTGTTCCAACAAGAAGTGGCTCTCACTTCAGCTCGAGAGACCTTCGAGTAACAGGTGGCTATAACATCTAGTGAGATTCAGTCACTTCTGAACACTAACCTCCCACTCCACTTTGGGGAGCTTATACACCAAATATTTAATGCGTCTGACACTAAAGGCCTTGCTTATTTTTTTAAACAGGTGGGAGCCGGCCTTGTGACTTCTTTTCAGACGATATTTGGAGTAATACCAGCTTTTATTCATTCTATTTTTTCCAGCGTCTTACGAGGATTCCCTTTAATGCTAGCGTTAGCTGGTGGAATCCTGCTTCTTCTGTTGCTGCTGCGCAATGGCTGCTCATCTTGTGGTAATGCACAGACCAGGCCAATTGCAACTGTACCGTGATCGAATGCAACAGGTTTTTGGATGCCTGCCATTAGCAACGCTTGGTGTGAGTTATGGATTAACTTTTCGCTTTGCCTACTTTACTTGCGTGCAACCGGTTTTCTACTGTCGACGGTGCCCCATCTATTGGGCTATGGGGATGGCTGTATGGCACGTGCAGCAGCACTTGGAGTATTGGCTGAATGGGATATATGTGCGGCTGCGCAGAACCTCTTCCATCAGAGTTTCATTGAATATTACGCAAGTTGTCCGGTTATGCTTTTGGAAGCATCAGATTACAAGGAGCACTTTTGTTCCTTTGACCTACTTGATTGGATGGCATATCTTTTTGCTACTAACGATAGAGATGCTCTTTTGGAGGGAATTGCATTCTTAAGTTCACTTACGTTGATGGATTTTCCACCTTCTTCATCATAACATTTTCCCGGAGACGCCACACCTTTCCTTTTCTACAATAAAAGAAAATATATATATATATATATTTTTTTTAAATTTCCGATTTGGTTTTTTCAGGCATCTTTGAACTCTGCTTGGCTTTTCAACTCTGTTTTGGTCCTTTGTCTATGTCCTATGACCTTACCAGGGGGAGGGTGTTATATGGCCATTAGGGTCATTCTCGACATTGGTAAGTTAGCATGAGCTTTGCCGCCATGATGCTGCTTTTGCGCACGTTGCTACATGACTTTATTTTGCAAGACTCTATTTATGCCTTTCACATGAGAACTGTCTGCTTTTCACGTTCTCTGCTGAATTCCTGGAGTTTAGTCTGAACACAATGTGCAAGGTCGATAAACAATGCCCCTTGTTATTCTGTTCTGGTCAGTCCCTAGCACCTAGACATAACATGCTAAACACAGCTGCACCGCTGGAGACTCGTGCTTTGATATTACGGGGATGCATGTTGTTTTAACACACACTTGGAGAGATCCCTTTCCATGGAGAAGAGCTATACTGTTCCTATGAAGTAAACCTTACATCTAGGCTTTAAGGTATGGGGTCTGCTGACAAAGCCCAGAGATCTTCTTTTTTATAATAAACTTCTTCCAGTCAAGGGGAGGGTGGTTAGTTATAGTCCTTTTCCCACTGTCTGTATATAATGACATCCCCCTTTGTACTCTATGGAATTGTAACGATGATAATTGTTCTGAGTTTATGCATGTTGCTGCTGGTAGTGGCTCGTATACTGTATTATAGAGCACGATAGTTAAAATAAACATTTTGAACTATTACAGTGACTCTGCCAATTCTTATCTGTGGACAAGTACGAGTGAGCGATCAAAAGGGTATGTCTTGCCACCGCGATTCCAGAGAGAGTCGGGAGTGTTGTGTTCTGGGTTGTCTAATCATTTGTGGCTTCTCTATTTTGGAGGAGAATGAATGAGATACTATAGCTAGTCGGTTTTGGGATTTTGGGCACTAAGGTGGTAGGTTAGTACACCCCTATACACCGAGGTCCTGTTTTCCTGCGCATAGTTCTGTGTAGGTGCAGAATCCTCGCAACAGGAGGCGCCTACTTACTTTGCTGGGGCTCCCGCTGCACGGGACGCCCGTCTGGAGACAGGAGGGGGCAGAGCTCCCCTTTGAGAAACCCAGAGCACCCACCTTGAAAGACACAACTACGGCTATGGGGGATGGTGTATCGGGCAGTCAAGAACTGAAACAATAGGTGAGCATATGCTATCATGTCTGAACTCAGGTTTAGGGTGATTGATGCCCGCTTTGATACGATTGTCAGCCACCTGGACCAAATGGGGGAGCTCCTTGACCGAGGCTGAAGGGGGCTGAAGAGTGTATATCCACACTTGAGGATGGGGCCACCAAGACTGAGAAGAGGCTAGAGAAACTAGAATCCAGATTACGCACTCTAGTCATCAAGAATGAAGACCTAGAAGCAGGGGGACAGCTCAACAACCTTCTCATAATAGAACTTGCGCAATCCACAGACACAGACCGCCTGGATCTCTTAGTGGAAAAGCTGCTCACTGATCTACTCAGCCACCAGAACTTCATAGCTACATTTATAGTGGAGTGTGCTCATAGGTCTTTGGGCCCACTTCCACTCGCAGGAGCAGGAGCATCACCCCGACCATTCATCGCTCAACTACTCAATTTCAGGGACCGTTATATTGCATTACGACTGACGAGGGAGCTGGGTTCTCTCCAGTATCAGGGTATGTAGATTTCATTATTCCCAGACTTCACCATGGCCGTCTAAAAAGCTTGACGCAAATTTGCAGACGCCAAAGTAGCCCTGCTCAAAATGGGGCTGCGATACGGCATGCTCTATCCAGCACGATTCAGGGTTGATTTTCATGGTAAGACACGCAACTTTCACAACCCTTCAGATACCCTGGAGTCTTGTAAAAAACACGCCAAAATCCTGACTCCCTCTGGGCATTGCTTGTCTGCTCGTTCCTCCACAGATACACAGGCTGCCGCCAGCATGGATCTGTCCCCCCCGACTGACTGCATGCTGCTTGATCTGGCTACTGACTGCGGTCTTTTGATATTCCATGCTTAGGATTCTCATTCCACAACAATATTGCCTGTGCATTGACTGCTGCGACCATGGCATCCACGTACCCTTACATTTTGTTGCTCATCCACATCTCATCCGCCGACTCTTATATGTTTATGAGGAGCCCCCCTGTGGTTTTGCTTCCCCCTATTGTTGATACCACACAGATGTTTTGGGGATTTTTGTATTTTATGTTAGAAACATGGGGATTCACTGGGCATGTTCTCAACAGCTGTGGGTGAGGGGTTGGTGGTCAATCACTATTCGTTGTTCTTGTTTTACTTTTGTTTATTGCCTCATTAACACGCTCATTTTCCATGCATACTGTTTTCCTTATCCGTCCATATTTCCATTAAAGACAAGCGCTGGTCACAATGGGAGGCCCATCCTTGATTTCACCTTCATCTCTTGGAATATTAGGGGGCTTAACGATCCTCGTAAAGTCAAGCAAGTGTTGCAGTATTTGAATAGACATGGGGCTCAGATCACCTTCCTGCAGGAGACCCATCTTCCACAAACACCCAAGTAAAGATTCGCAGCTCCCTGAGGCTCCCATTGTTATTTCTCAAGATATAGCTCTTACTTTCGTGGGGTCTGCACTCTTATCCATAAAAGCCTTACTTTCCACCCATACTATACCTTCACTGATGATCAGGTTAGAATTTAGATACAAGCTTGTAGCTGGAACCCAGGCTGGCCAGAAGATCCTTCTGGCCAATGTAAATGCACCAAAGATGACCCTGATTTCTTCCAGGCACTAATGACCCAACTTGATCAGATGCACCCTGATCATATTGTCCTTGGTGGCGACTTTAATATTCTTTTTGATCCCTCATTTGCACCGCAATCACAAATCTTGCCGGGAAACCTTGTTCCCTGTGCGTCTTGCACAATATTTGTGATAATTACACATTACGTGATCTCTGGCACCTGCGCTCTGCTCTTACCCCAGCATAACCTTCTACTCAGCCCCCTACAACACGTGGACACACATAAATTATTTGTTGGTGTCTGTCACAGTTGCCTCATGTCTAAGCAGTGTTACACACCAGCCATGTACCCTCTCAGATCACTCCCGGTCAAAATGTCCTGTAGAATCCCTCACTCAGGTGAGCGTGAGCGCCTTTGACGCTTCCCAACGATGGCACTGCACAATACGCTTTTTCACGCAGAACTCATAACCGGAATCACAGAGTATTTCAAACTTAATGAGGGCTCAGTAACATCACGGGCCACCCTGTGGGAAGCCTACAAGGCATTTGCCAGGGGTATCTGCATTGCGAAACATGCAGTGGTCCTGAGAGTTATACGTAACAGTCTTGCCCGAGTGGAAAAGACAAGAGCAGAACTAGACTGGACCAATGCCCATCGATACACAGGCCTCATCCTACTAAAATGAGCCTTCCTGATGGAGTAGTTCTGGGAACTGGCTGAGCGCAAAACAGACTACCTAGAGAAATATGCTAAAGCCCGCCGTTTTCTGGCACGCTTACTCCAACCATACAGATTCGCCTCATATATACCAGAGCTACATGCAGCAGATGGCACACACATCACAGAAACTGAGAGTATTCAGGCTGAATTTCTTTCTTACTACACACAATTGTAGTTGTACACTACCCGGCAAGGCGTTGATACCCCGATGTTAACTATCTATGAGGTGGCCATGCTTTGGCTTACTACTGCTTAACAGCAATTCCTTAGCAAGCTGTCTATTTGTCAGGAGATTGTTCTAGCCATAGATGCTATGGATGGGTCCAGGGCTCTTGGACTGGACGGATTAACTGGAGCATTTTATAAAACATACAAACACATTCTGGCACTGCACCTTTTGGCACTGTACACTGAGGCGCTTGAATCTGGAGTCTTGCCACCTACACTATGTGAGGCTGAGATCACATTGCTACCAAACCTCACAAAGGCCATTAATTGTGCATTTCTCACTGCCCCCTGTCACAGTTAAACTTTGACAACAAGATTCTGTCTAAACTGCTGGTCTCTCGCTATTGATGGGCCAGATCATAGCTCTGACTCAATCAGTTGTTGTTCCACATTGATACATGACTATCAATCTCCACACAGGTTTTACGGACCTCAATAGGATCTCTCCTACTGCCCCTGACGCTGTGGCCCTATTCGGTGCTGAAAAGGCGTTCAATTTACTGGAATGGCCCTTCCTACTGGCTACCCTCCACAAACTGGGATTGTCCCTGGGCTTCACTTCTTTGATCATGTTACTGTACTTGCATCCAACTGCCCGGATTAGGATTAATAGCATTATATCCTCCACCCTTCCCAGTCATTAGAGGTACACAGCAGGGATGCCTCCTGTCCCCCTACTTTTTATCATAGCATGGACCCACTAGTGTGCCACCTACAAGGAAAACACATACATAGGAAAACACATACATAGGTGATTGTAGTTTAAATCAGGCCCACTGCTCATCTCACTATATGTGGATAACATCTTGTTGTTTATACACCATCCCATTGCAACCTGCACCCAATCCTATGTGAAACTGTCTGATTCTGACATTTTTCAGGGCTACATATTAATTGGGCAAAATCAGAACTGTTACCGCTTACAAATTCCGAGTGCCCTTTCCAATCTGAGGTCCTATTAAAATGGTGTACCAACTATGTTAAATATTTAGGTGTGTTCATACACCTTAACAAGGAACAGGTCATACGTTTAAATTATGGCCCCGCCATCGACAAACTAGCTGCACAAGTGGCATGGTGAAACCACCTCTCACTGTCAATGATGGGCCGCATCGCCATTATGAAAATGGTGGTCCTTCCCCATTTTTTGTATTTATTCATAAACATCCCCATCCCGCTCACCAACACCTTCTTTACATCCCTCAGGAGCCTATTAACATGACTTGTCGGGGTGGATGAAAGACCCCAGATCCGCTGGGACGTTCTTGTACTCCCTTATTAACGAGGTGGGTTTCGAGTTCCCTATTTTCATCTGAATTATTTGACAGCACAGTTCCACTTTGCGCACCACTGTTACCATGCAGATGCATGTCTGTCGTACGCTATACCTTCCCACTCCACTATGCGCGCTGCTCCCCCTGGGACACTCATTAGATCCTCAAACACTCTCTACCACCAGCTGGGCCTGGCGCAAGCTCGTCCGACTCCTCAACGGAGGCAAACTATACTCTCCTGTACTACCACTGCCAACCAACCCAAGGCTCCCCATTACTAAAGAACAACTGGTCCAACTCACGCTCCACAACATGTTCCTGCACACTTTTGGGGACTTGTTCCTGAAGGGACACATATTTTCCCGAACGGAAGATGTCAGACTGACCCTTGCAATATACATGGACCATTTTGTGCTTCGGCGTCTTCAGAACACCTTGCGCACCCTGCTCTTCTCATATCCTGTAGTGCTGGAAGAATTCACTCACATAAATCATTTCAGACTCTGAGGGTGGGAAGCTGATCTCAAAGCTATACTATGCTTACTTGGATCTATCTTTTGCCACCCCACGACACCAAACTGTAAGCAACATGGAAGGCTGACCTAGGTATCCCCCTCCATGAGAAAATCTGGAATGCCTCCTGCATGCAAACACGATTGGTTTCCATGAACCATCTTCACAAGCTCATCCACTTCAAATTCATACACTATGCATACACTTACCCCCAAAGCATGCCCTTAATGCCATTCATTGGGGTAGTAGATCTGCACCCACAACGGAAGCTTAGCTTCAGTCTTATATTTTGCGACACCACCACTGACTTGTATACCACTCTCCAACCACCTACATCCGGATCTAAGGTCATATGGCAACCCCATAGAACTTACCTGTTGGCAATCAATAATTCTGCACAGGAATAGTAACTATTGGGAACGGGGAAAAATGCACTTATGATTATTCTAATCGATATATGCAATCACTGCTGCCCCTCATATTATTCTGTAGCATGGACACCCATTTGCTCCCTGATCCTTGAGAATGCTGTTTGTAGGAAGCTGGCTCTGCCTATACTATACCAAAGTAAGGTATGGTGGGCACAGAGTCCAGGGAGTCCCCAGAGTTATAGCAGAGGCTAAATTAGGTAAGTTCTAACAGCTCTCTTTGTGGTAGTGTGGGCAAGCAGTTGGGCTTATCCAGAGGGTGTGTTAAGGATTTATTGTATTCACTCAATCAAGACTGATGTACATACTCAGAGACTGAATCCAGACCAATTAGGTAAGTTAAAAAAGACATACGTATGTTTTATTTGAGAACCAAGCAGCACTTGGCACAGGTAAGTAAAATAAACTCTCAAATGCAGGACTTCACAATGAAATGCAATTGTGTATCCCCAGGCCGCAAGCCTTGGCGCCTGAATGTCCAGAGGTATCGCTCCCCGCAGGGCAAGAACTTACTGCGTTCTCACTTCTCCACCTACCTGGCGACCAGCAAGGAGTCCATGGACTCCCATAGGACCCTATGGGCGGCAGCTAAAGCAACCATCCGTGGACAGCTCATGAGAGATACGGTGGTAGCTAACAAACAGGCTTCCCTCCGTTGCACCATACTGGATTCCCAGATTGCCTCTCTCACTCGTATCTACTCCACTCAACCCTCGTTGCCTACCCTCCGCCGCCTAGAAATGGCACTAATAGTCCTCAATAACCTCTTCACCTCCAAGGCTGAGTACGCTCTCCAACGCCTCAAAGGTAGACATTATGAACAGGGGGAGAAAGCAGGATGTTTGTTGGCGGCACAGCTCCGGCAACGGGAGGCCGTAATAGCCATCCCTGCCATACGTTCTGAGATGGGGGAGATTCTTACTAAACCCCAAGATATAGTTAACGAGGTAACGGGCATCCCAATCAAGGACAGCCTCTCTAAAATATACCTGTATACAGACGATATTCTACTCACCCGTAGATATCTACTGGGGTCCCTATCGGCGCTAATGGGCATCATAGACGAATTTGCAGCCCTCTCGTGCTACAAGGTTGTAGGACTTGGCCTTTTTGGTTAAAGTTCCCTAAACCTTTTGCTTTCCCCCTAGACCGTTTTCCTGACCTAGAGATGCCAATTTAGATGCTTTGGGTACTTTGCCACTGCTGATCAGTGTCAAAATACAGGAGATCCCTGTGTAAGATGTATGGTGATTGGTTGGCCATGATTGGTATGTTTGCCTTACTAGTAAAAGTCCCTAGTGATGTGCACTGTGTGTACAAGGGCTAGTAATGCAAGGGCGCGCAGAGAAGGGAACTCAGGCCTTCTGTGTAGGGCCTGCGCACAGAATGCTAAGTTAGCATGTTGTCCTGACAAGTGCAACCACTTGTCAGGCCTGACTTTCCCTTTTACATACACATGGGGCACCCCTGTGGTAGGTCTCAGGTAACCCCTGGGCAGGGTGCAGTGTAGGTAAAAGGCAGAACATAAACTGAGGTGAGTGTTATGTTCTGGCAGTGAAAAACTCTCCATTTCGTTTTTCACTGCTGAAAGGCCATTCTGCCCATAGGACAGAATGGGGGAGGCTAGGTGGTGTATTTGTTAGCCTAGTTTCCTGTCAGTTTATAATGGAGAGGTAAAGTTTGGTATGTGTGAACTCACAGTGTCATAATGCATCTTTCTGTAAAGGTGGTTTTGTCACTGTGTGTTTATAAACCACTCTTTTAGAAGTGGCTGAGTTTTGTGCTCTGAGCATTTCTGTGTGTCTCTGAAATGTGTATTGTCTGTCTGGAATTGAAAGGTGAGAGGAGCTGGGAGAGTTCTTGACCCAGGGAGGGGTTGAGATGGCACCAGGCTGCCCTGCATCTGGAGAGTAGGGGGAGGAGAAACCCGGGAGGTGAAAAAGCCTGGGCTGGTGCTATAAACCAATTGACCCATCTCCTGCTGAGTGATTAAGGATCCAGACCCCCAATATCAAAGGGAGAGAGGTAACACTGGGAGGGAGACACCCAGAACTGATTTAGGGAGGGGTCAGGAACCCCTGAGCACATACAAACTTCAAAGACAGTAAAGGGTATAACTATGAGAGCTGAAACCCCTGAACGTTGGAATGAACAGATATGGATTGAGACTGAAAAGGTTTGGACCCATTCTGTGGTCAAGAGGAACCTCTACTAAAGAAGGAACAACTGAAGAGACTGTGATGGATAGACCAATCCTTGCTTCGTGATCTGGGGCTGGTCTGCAGTTTGCTGTTCTAACTAAGGAAGAGGCTGTTGGGACTGTGCTTGGAGGCGTTGGGTCCCCCTGCTTGAAGAAGACTGTGCTTTGTGCTGTGTCTTGTAACCCCAAGGGCCCGAGGTGAGCTGGCTCCCTGTTTGGAAATACAGGATCATAAAAGTTTCCGGATAAGTCCCAAACAACGTGGTGTGCGCGTGCTTTGTGCCGCTTGAGACCCTCAGAAGTTGTGCCGTGTGATCATGGGCGCGCAGGAGTAAGCTAAGTCTGAGACGCGCAGAGTGCATGTCGTGGTGCAAGCCAAGGCGCTGGTGAGGAGCGCCTGGTCGTGGAGTGCACAGGGAGACGAGGCGAGGCTCAGACGCGCAAGTGTGCATGTTGTGGTGCATCCCGTGTGTTGGTGAGGAGCGCCTGGGCCTCGTAGGCACCAAAAGAAGAAGCGACTCTCCGACGTGCAAGGGTGCGTTCGTGGTGCATCCAGGGCATGAGGAAGAGCGCCTGGACATCGTGTGCACCAGGAGAAGAGGTGAGACTCGGACACGCAGGAGTGCATGTCGTGGTGCAGCCAGGGCATGAGGAAGAGCGCCTGGACATTGCGTGCACCAGGAGAAGAGGTGAGGCTCGAACGCGCAGGGTGCATGTTGAGGTTCAAGCGGAGCGTTGGTGAAGAGCGTCGGATCATCGTGAGAACCAGAGAAGAGGCAAGTCTCGGACGCGCGGTGTGCGTGTCGTGGTGCAACCTGAAGTGCTGATGAGGAGTGCCGGGTTAGGTTGTGCACCAAACTGAAGTAAAGTCTCCAAAGTGCTGAGGGCAGGTCTCGGTGTGGACCGAGTCTGCCGGAGTGAGGGCCAAGTCATCGGGGCCCTCAGAGTCCATCAGTAGCGGCCCGGACCGGCGGCCACGGAAGAGCTGAGCCACCGGCCCGAGTCCGCCAAAACCCGTGACGGAGTTCTGGATCAAGGCCCAAGTCGCTGACGTCGGGGAGGAGAGTGGGATTGCGCCCCCCCAGGTAACGTGGATCAACACCTGGAGTGGGGTGCGGGCCCGGAGGGACACTCTCTCGGCCTCCCGCTCAGTCAGCTGCGCGACCCGTTGTTTCAGCTCAGATCCCAGCCCGTGCTGACCCAGGACGGGGCAGTACTGGGGCCGGAGTGGGAAGCAGTACTTTGTGTGTCATAAGTTGATCCATAACGGGGGCACTGTTACTGGAGCACGTAAAACTGTTGTATTACGCAATTGCATTATTGCTGCTAAGGAACTATCAAACTGTCGTATGACGCCTGACCTCATTTGTGCCTAACGAACTTTATGCTTGGTGCGCTACGCACTGCGTTATTTCTCCCATGCATATTATTTGATTGTAACGTGGCGCATTGTATGATTTCGTCAGTGCACAGTATCTGAGTATAACGTGGTGCAGTGTACTATTTCTTTATTGCACCGCGCAGGATTGTAGCGTGACGCATTGCTTTGTTTCTTCCTGGTACAGGGCATGCTGGTGGTGATACACATTGCATTATTCCTTCAATTGCAAAGTGCATGACTGTGGCGCTACGTATGGCATTATTTCTCTGTTGCACAGTATAAGAGAATATCGTTACGCATTGCAGTATTGTTCCCTTATGCAACGTGTGTGTTTCTAGCAATACGACTGGTCTAACCTATTGGGAAACGGTTAGAGAAGAGCTTAACTGTTGGTTAGACGCGGTGGTTGGGATTAGAACCTACCAACCCACCGGAAAGAATACTACCCGTTCTTATATGTTGATTTTGTATCGTGTGGTCGTATCGTATAATTTCTTATATAAAGATTATACTCTTTTTATCAATACTCGTGTGGAGTCTATTTGTGATGACATCATGGGGTTATTGTGAGCGTGGTTGCACATACTGAACACTCGTGCCTTGGAGATAAGCATGGCTGCTCATGCCAAGCTACTAAGGGGGTGAGCAGGGCTATCTCAGACGGTGTCCTTACTTAGCCTAACGTTGAAGCGAGGGGTCGAGGGTGCACGCCTCCAGCATTTGGTGGCGGCGGTAAGCGACAGGGACCTCCACTTTCCAACATTTGGCGGCAGAGCGCTGGGATTCGATCCTAATAGAAAGTAAACGCGTATGTGCAAAACCACTCACAGTAATTGGTGTTCATCATAAATTGATTGTAGACCGCGATACAACAACATATGGTTTTTTGATTTGGTGGTTCTAAGTTTAATCCACACATCATGTCTCAGGGGGAGAGCCAGATAGCCGGTGAGGCTGAGATTTCAGAATTGGAGTTTGACATTGAGGCACTGTTTACCTACAAGGTTGATCAGTTGAGGAAATTCTGCAGGGCTTTGGGATGTCCCATGAAGAGTAGCGCCAAGAAGGAGGAGCTGCAGGTGGCCTTGAGGGCCTGGTGGGAAGCCAAAGAGGCTCAGGAGACAGGTGATGGTGAGGTGGATGAGGATGACCCAGGGAATTGATTTGGTCCACAGGATTTGCCAGTGGAAGGACCAGCCGGAGGGGCTGGTAGTAGCCATTCAGGGAGGAGTTTTTCACCAGAGGAGTTGGAGGAAAACCAGAGGGTCAGGCTGCATGAGTTGGAGGTGTTAAAGCTTAAAACTCAAGCAGAGGAGAGCAGGAACGCTCTAGCGTTGGAAGAGAAACGGCTTCCCTTCGCTCATGAGTTAAGCATGAGGGAACTGGACATTAAGGGTAGACAAGCAGAGTCCATTGTGATTGGTGGCAGCGCACAGCCAGTGCCAAGTGTGGATGAGTACAAGAGTGCACTGGAGGATTGGGTAGTGGTCAGCATGGTAAATGATTTGGAGGGGTTATAAGATTTGGCCCCAGGGGAGCCTAGGCTCAGAAGTTATTTTCCAGGATTGCGCCACCCCGGGTTAGGGTGTGGGTTCCTTGATTCCCAGGAGCCTGCATGAGAACCGGACCCCTGGTCATGGGTCCAGGGGCCTGAAGGGGCCCCAAAGAGGGAAGGAGGGCCAGGTGGCGTGAGGAGATCCCAGAGTAGGGAGGAGGGGTTGCTGGCTAGCCCCTTGTCTCCAAAGGGGGGGAGGCAGAGTGAGCAGCACCCCCAGGGATCAGCAGCACCACCCAGGAAACTGGGGGGGGCGTAGGAGAGCCCCTGGGTGGAGGCCTCGTGCCTGGGTGCCAGCAGTGTGGGGAAGAACACCTAGCATCAGGAGGGCGTGGGGAGTCTGTAGCCAGAACTCCTGCCATTCTGAAGTTTGTGGGTGCCATTCCTAAGTGGCAGGCCCAGAAAACTAAATGGAAGATTAAGAAAGGGTTGTGTTCCCCAGTGGGGACACTGAGGGGACATGGTCCAGCCAGTAGGGCTGGGTCCCATAGGAGTGACCAAGGTAGACCCACTCTTAATCTAGAGGGCAGGATAATTGGAGGTAGTGTCCTGCCCGATGGGTCTCCCCAGTGTACCACTCCAGGGAGGGGTTGGCATGGGTCCAGCACCCCTGGCGGGGTCCCCCTGGTGGGGGGGATCCATGGAACAGCATTGTTGGCTCAGAGGGTAGAGATCAAGAAGTCCCCCTGGGGGTAGGAAGGCGAGGAACAGGAGGGTGTCCCTGTGGTAGAGGGCCTGCGTCCTGGTTCTATCGCCCGAAGCCGGGAAGTCCATCAAAGTAATGATTGGTCTCCCCTGGCTTTTGGCTGGGAGGGGGTTGTGTAGGACTTGGCCTTTTTGGTTAAAGTTCCCTAAACATTTGCCTACCCCCTAGACCGTTTTCCTGACCTAGAGATGCCAATTTAGATGCTTTGGGTACTTTGCCACTGCTGATCAGTGTCAAAGTACAGGAGTTCCCTGTGTAAGATGTATGGTGATTGGTTGGCCATGATTGGTATGTTTGCCTTACTAGTAAAAGTCCCTAGTGATGTGCACTGTGTGTGCAAGGGCTAGTAATGCAAGGGCGCGCAGAGAAGGGAACTCAGGCCTTCAGTGTAGGGCCTGCGCGCAGAATGCTAAGTTAGCATGTTGTCCTGACAAGTGCAACCACTTGTCAGGCCTGACTTTCCCTTTTACGTACACATGGGGCACCCATGTGGTAGGTCTCAGGTAACCCCTGGGCAGTGTGCAGTGCAGTGTAGGTAAAAGGCAGAACATAAACTGAGGTGTGTGTTATGTTCTGGCAGTGAAAAACTCTCCATTTCGTTTTTCACTGCTGAAAGGCCATTCTGCCCATAGGACAGAATGGTGGAGGCTAGGTGGTGTATTTGTTAGCCTAGTTTCCTGTCAGTTTATAATGGAGAGGTGAAGTTTGGTATGTGTGAACTCACAGTGTCATAATGCACCTTTCTGTAAAGGTGGTTTTGTCACTGTGTGTTTATAAACCACTCTTTTAGAATTGGCTGAGTTTTGTGCCCTGAGCATTTCTGTGTGTCTCTGAAATGTGGATTGTCTGTCTGGCATTGAAAGGTGAGAGGAGCTGGGAGAGTTCTTGACCCAGGGAGGGGTTGAGATGGCACCAGCCTGCCCTGCATCTGGAGAGTAGGGGGAGGAGAAGCCCGGGAGGTGAAAAGGCCTGGGCTGGTGCTATAAACCAATTGACCCATCTCCTGCTGAGTGATTAAGGATCCAGACCCCCAGTATCAAAGGGAGAGAGGTGACACTGGGAGGGAGACACCCAGAACTGATTTAGGGAGGGGTCAGGGACCCCTGAGCACATACAAACTTCAAAGACAGTAAGGGGTATAACTATGAGAACTGAAACCCCTGAACATTGGAATGAAACAGATATGGATTGAGACTGAAAAGGCTTGGACCCATTCTGTGGTCAAGAGGAACCTCTGCTAAAGAAGGAACAACTGAAGAGACTGTGGTGGATAGACCAATCCTTGCTTCGTGATCTGGGGCTGGTCTGCAGTTTGCTGTTCTAACTAAGGAAGAGGCTGTTGGGACTGTGCTTGGAGGCGCTGGATCCCCCTGCTTGAAGAAGACTGTGCTCTGTGCTGTGTCTTGTAACCCCAAGGGCCCGAGGTGAGCTGGCTCCCTGTTTGGAAATACAGGATCATAAAAGTTTCCGGAGAAGTCCCAAGCAACGCGGTGTGCGCGTGCTTTGTGCCGCTTGAGACCCTCAGAAGTTGTGCCGTGGGATCGTGGGCACGCAGGAGTAAGCTAAGTCTGAGACGCGCAGAGTGCGTGTCGTGGTGCAGGCCAAGGCGCTGGTGAGGAGCGTCTGGTCGTGGAGTGCACAGGGAGACGAGGCGAGGCTTGGACGCGCAAGTGTGCGTGTCGTGGTGCAGCCCGGGTGTTGGTGAGGAGCGCCTGGGCCTCGCAGGCACCAAAAGAAGAAGCGAGTCTCTGACGTGCAAGGGTGCATGTCATGGTGCAGCCAGGGCGTGAGGAAGAGCGCCTGGACATCGTGTGCACCAGGAGACGAGGCGAGGCTCGAACGCGCAGGGTGCGTGTTGAGGTGCAAGCGGAGCGTTGGTGAAGAGCGCCGGATCATCGTGAGCACCAGAGAAGAGGCAAATCTTGGACGCGCGGTGTGCGTGTCGTGGTGCAACTTGAGGTGCTGGTGAGGAGTGCCGGGTTAGGTTGTGCACCAAACTGAAGTAAAGCCTCCACAGTGCTGAGGGCGGGTCTCGGTGTGGACTGAGTCCGCCGGAGTGAGGGCCAAGTCATCGGGCCCTCGGAGTCCATCAGTAGCGGCCCGGACCGGCGGCCACGGAAGAGCTGAGCCGCCGGCCCGAGTCCGCCAAAACCCATGACGGAGTTCTGGATCAAGGCCCAAGTCGCTGACGTCCGGGAGGAGAGTGGGATCGCGCCCCCCCAGGTAACGTGGATCAACACCTGGGGTGGGGTGCGGGCCCGGAGGGAACACTCTCTCAGCCTCCCGCTCAGTCAGCTGCGCGAGCCGTTGCTTTGGCTCGGATCCCGGCCCATGCTGACCCAGGACGGGGCAGTACTGGGGCCGGAGTGGGAAGCAGTACTTTGTGTGTCATCATTTGATCCATAATGGGGGCACTGTAACTGGAGCACGTAAAACTGTCGTATTACACAATTGCATTATTGCTGCTAACGAACTATCAAACTGTCGTATGACGCCTGACCTCATTTGTGCCTAACGAACTTTATGCTTGGTGCGCTATGCACTGCGTTATTTCTCCCATGCATATTATTTGATTGTAACGTGGCGCATTGTATGATTTCGTCAGTGCACAGTATCTGAGTATAACGTGGCGCAGTGTATTATTTCTTTATTGCACCGCACAGGATTGTAGCGTGACTCATTGCTTTGTTTCTTCCTGGTACAGGGCATGCTGGTGGTGATACGCATTGCATTATTCCTTCAATTGCAAAGTACATGACTGTGGCGCTACGTATGGCATTATTTCTCTGTTGTACAGTATAAGAGAATATCGTTACGCATTGCAGTATTGTTTCCTTATGCAACGTGTGTGTTTCTAGCAATACGACTGGTCTAACCTATTGGGAAACGGTTAGAGAAGAGCTTAACTGTTGGTTAGACGCGGTGGTTGGGATTAGAACCTACCAACCCACCGGAAAGAATACTACCCGTTCTTATATGTTGATTTTGTATCGTGTGGTCGTATCGTATAATTTCTTATATAAAGATTATACTCTTTTTATCAATACTCATGTGGAGTCTATTTGTGATGACATCATGGGGTTATTGTGAGCATGGTTGCACATACTGAACACTCGTGCCTTGGAGATAAGCCTGGCTGCTCGTGCCAAGCTACTAGGGGGGTGAGCAGGGCTATCTCAGACGGTGTCCTTACTTAGTCTAACGTTGAAGCGAGGGGTCGAGGGCGCATGCCTCCAGCATTTGGTGGTGGCGGTAAGCGACAGGGACCTCCACTTTCCAACAAAAGGTGAATTGGGATAAAAGCGAGGCCCTTCCACTCTCCTCGGGCACCATGAAGGCAGCGATTCATGGCTACCCCTTCAGGTGGAAGTCCTTCCGGCTAAAATATATGGGGGTGCTGGTCAATAGAGGTCTGGACGGAATAATGATGGATAACCTGTCACTCCTTATAGCACAGATTAAAGCAGATTTTGAGAAATGGTCCATACTAGGATTCTCCATGTGGGATAGAGTCCAAGCAGTAAGATTGGTCCCACTGCCTTGCTGCACCTGGGATGCTGCCCATGGTGGTACTCTTGACGACCCTATGCCAAATCGATGCACACTTAAGGGCCTTCATCTGGGGTGCCGCCCGCCCTCGCCTGGCCGCTCCCATGAGCTTACCATCGGTAGAACATTATACCTTAGCTCTGCACCTCTCGCAGCTCGCCTATCTGCTCCTGAAGATGCCAGACCCCCACCCCCCCAGTGGGAGGCAACGGAAAAGTCACTCCTCAGTCAAGGTGAAGGCCTTGACCCCCAGTATGGAGACCCACCCCACTCGTATCAGCCCCGCATCATGTGCTGCAGGCCACACGCAAAGCACAGCACTGTGCGCATCGTCTTATGGGCGTCAACCATCCCAACACACCAAGGCACCGATATGGGGAAATGGCTGCATCAGAATAGACAAAGAACGCTTGGCCCGTATGGAAAGCCCTGAACATATCAAACCATGCCATGCAAATGCTTCTTCACATGCACTGCCTTTTGTGCAGTGTCTTGAGGCTTACATAAAGTGATAATATACATTGGTATAATCCAGCCCACACTTTTTGAACAAGAGGTTCTCTGTCCCCTGATGAAAAGCCCTCTCGGGGAGATGAAGCAGCACTCCATATCTTTCACGGTCTAACATCTGTGCTCTCCTTCCTATTGTGCGTAAGCTAGCACGAACCCTCTAGCAATATACGTACTGGTGGTTGTGTGTAAGAGGGAAAGGTGAAATTCTTTTGTGGCAGGCTTAGTTCTGTGCAAATTAGCTCTTCCAGGGGGCACGGTTTCCCAGTGCTCATATCACTTAGGTACACTTGACATTACAGAAATGTTTGGTAGACCCTTTGGGGATGGGCAAAGTATAGGCCCTGCAAAATGTGCCCACAATAGGTATGTATCCAATTTAAGATTACTTTGTGGAGGGCACGCTTCGAGGAACATGAGTCAAATTCTTATATTTTCTAACAAGGCTACACACCTCACCAAAATGAGAATGTTTATCCATTGTGATCTGAGATTTCATGAAGCTGTGCTATTCAATCTAAATGTTGTTTTTGTTGGAGGGTTGGATTGATATGGGAAGCAGCTGAATTTGCTGAGTGATCTTTCAAGTGACTGGTTAAGAGCTGAGCACTTTTGGAATTCATATGCTTTGAAGTATTTTGCTCTTCATTTGTTTTAGCTGGTTTAAAATGACATGGTACAGGTTTGAGCTTCTTAAAACAAATCCTTTACATTTATTTTATTATTCCATCTAAGCTTACACCATTGCGTAATAGACATCAATGGTTGTGGAGATTATTAAACAACCTGCAAATTACAAAGCTGAATCCCAGCTGGGTAAGCCTATGATTATTCTAAAGTTGAGAGAGCACCAACAATGAATTGTGCTAATATCTCCTGATACTTAGTGCTTTGAATGTGCATTCTTGGGATTGCTCAGTGGGTTAATCTCCTGCTGCAGAATTTACTGTACATCTTGAACAATACAAGTTCACATTCCAGTGTGATTAGGGGAGTCTATCATCGTTCTGAGATCGATATAAAAAGTACTTTTGAGTGGAGGCAATGCTGCCTGCTACTTACAGTGCTTTTTAACAACATTCCAGTGGCAATAACTGAAATGCCACTCTCTAGACTTTCTTTACAGTACTTGCACACCATTTGTTCGCAAAGCTTCCTAAAGGTGTACACAATTCAATCCAGTGGCGGCTCCTCCGCTAAGGCGGAGGAGCGTCACCCCACTGCTTTGCAGCAGTGAAAGAAAGGAAAAATAAAATGATAATACATCGAGATTATTATCATTTTATTTTTTCCTGCTTCCGGCAGCTTTGCGGGCAGGGCTGCTCCGATGACAGAGGAGCAGGGAGGGAGTGGTTTGCCCACTCCAAGTGTGCATGACTGCTTGGTCGGCCCTCTTGGACCGGCCAAACCGGCATTCACACTTTGCATGGGAGAACATGCCCAGGTCCCCAGCACCTGTCTGAGCGTGGAACCATGGCACTCAGACCAATCACAAGGCTGCATTGGCTCAGGGGAGCCTCAGCCTGGGTGCTTCCTGTTTGGAACACCAGCCGGGAGAGACGATGGCGAGATGACAGAGGAGAGGTGCGGCGTGGGGGATACGTTTTTCCCTTTTTTTACACCCTCTTATCACCCTACCCCTGCCGCCCACCCCACCACCCCCGATCGGTGCTGCCTGCTCCTAATTCATTCACAACTTGGCAGACCTTTGCTGAGTATCCCAATGCTGAGATGTGTTAGTGGTGAATTTAGTTCTTTTACAACGTTTTAAATATTGTGCTTCGAGCTCCTGGCATATGTTTCCAAGAACAGAACATTGCCATTTATAGAGTGGTGTTTCATATTCGAGCATTTTGCTTCACTTCTTTTCTGTGATATTGTGTTGTAAGGTGCTGTTTTGCTGTAAGAGCTCTCCAACGTTAATGCATGAAAGGTTATACCCTACACTATCTTTTAGGGATACACAACATCACAAAACGATAGAAAGGCTTGACTAACAAAACCAAGAGACATCGAAAATAGGAAACACGGGAGCGTTTTTGGATGAAAAGCATGTACATTTCAATGCATTACATATTTTGTAGCTGGAGATACTTACACAAGATTTTCGATCATAGTAAATGTAAGATTGTTAGAGAATGAAATGAGAGTAAGCGATTATAGGCTTTTTGGTTAATATTTTAGAAATTTGAAAAATAGATAGACCGGTATTAGTTTTTACCTCTTTGTTTTTAGCAGATTTAGGGGCATATTAACAACGCGCTTAGCGATAATTATATTATCGCAGGCTATCTCTGGTATTTATCGCCCTGGTAGCGCGTTATTAACAACGCGTTACTCCAGGGCGATAAAGATTCCAGAGATAGCGAGGTTATCGCCCTTTTGCAGGGAACATCGCTGGTTTTCCAGCGATGTTCCCTTCAAAACGGCGATAACCTTGCTGATACGACCCTGTGGTCGTATCAGCAGAATCCATCTCCTATGTCTAACATAGGTAAGTCAGGATTATAGCAGACGTTAGATTTTGGCGAAAACTGCCGTTTTCGCCAAAACTTTACGTCTGCTATAATCCTGTGGGCTGCCTTGTAAATATCGCGATGTGCACATCGGCGATATTTGCAACGTAGCCCATCCTGGGTACGCCCAGTAACGCCCACTTTGCATCTCATTAGAGATGCAAAGATGGGCGTTGGGGGAAAGGGCGATAGTGCAAGGATTCACGCAATAGCGTGACCTTGCTGATTAGGCGATAAGATTATCGCCGCTTTTCGTCCGAAAACGGACGCTAAAGCGGCGATAATTGTTTATCGCCTCGTTGTTAATATGCCCCTTAGTTCCATAGTATGAATAGATTTGGTTACTGTCTATTTTTAATTGGAACTGAGAGTTAGACTCCACTACTTCAACCCCACGGCCTACCTGCTCTTTACAAAGACAATTCAATGCTGGGCCGTGGCAGAGTGTAATCAGTACACACCACTGCAGAACCAAATCACAGCCTGGCAGTGTTTCCCTCTGATGACCATACCATCAGTACTAGGCCTACTCCTACTATTGCTGAACGATGCAACTCAACGTGCACACACACGTGCGCTCCAAAGAGCGGCACAGCCTCTCCACTGCACTACGTCTTCAAAATGAAGACGAGAGAGGGAGTGCAAATGTGCAGTGCAGCTGAGCTGACCCTCAGCATGCACGAGGAAACACAGGCTGCACCAAAAAATGTGATTATCTGTGAGTCAACGGTCGCAAGCAAAGTAACAGGGGTCGAAAATAGTTGCCTGGGGGTGGCTGTTGCGACCCCTGCTGACCCCCAATTGATATCCATGCTTTCTATGCTTCAAAGCAAAGGCACAGTTAAGTGATCCAGCTTTGGCCTTGATTTGTAGCTTGTGATGGTTAAAGTTAACCCCTACTATCAATAGTCACCCCAAGGTATTTATTCATATTTTCATTTGCAAAGGGATTCCCATTTATACTCCTAACACCTGGCTTTTAAATCTTCTTAACCAATTTTCAGCACTTTGGTTTTCTTCAAGTTGATGTCTAACCTAGTTGCAGTGGTAAAAGCATGCAGATCATTTACCAATCTTCAAAGGCCTAGTCTGGTTGTGCTCATTAGTAATGAGTCGTTGGTCATCAGCTTAGAGGAGGTTGGAGATCAATTTACCCCCCTAGTTTGGCTGGATGCACATGTACCTGATCCAATGTGTTTGTGAGATCAGCAATAAACAAGTTAAGAAAAATGACCGCCAGGACACACCACTGCTTCAGGTCAGATGACTTATAGATTTTCCTTCACTGCTTGCTTCCATCGCCAATTTTCACGCGTTGCCATGTTCCTGTGCACAATTTTGTATTGCCTTCAGGAGTTTTAGTAAAATGCCCCTTTCGGACAGTTTCTGCCACAGGATATCTCTCAGCACGCTGTTGAATGCAGCTTTGAAATCAACAAAGCATGTGTAAAGTACCATTTTGGACGTGAAGGTGTTTTCCATGCACATTGAGAGCGCCATGAGGTTTGACAGGCTCCCAGACACAGTATGAAAGAGTGTCTGATTCCATGGAATGATTTCCGTATTGCTTGTCCATGCTTGAAGACCTTTAAGCAACAGACTGGCAAAGTACTTTGCCTCGTTACCCAGGAGGGCTATAAGTGATCATTGCTTGGATTACTTTTTCCACCTCCCTTGTAAATGGGTTGTATGATTGACCCGCTCCACAAAGCTCGAACTTTGTTTGAACCGCCTCATACACAATGCATAATTTGTTTGTCCAAAAATCAGCGTTTGCTTTCAAGAAGGCCTGGTGCAAATGGTTTGGGTCAGTCATTTTGCAAGCACATAGTAGCTTCACCTACACATTGTTTATATAACTTTCAATTCCTTTGCTTAAGTCTATCTGGAAACCAATGTGTATTACGCTTTCTGCTCACTGCATGGTGTTTTTGCAGTGCTTTTTAGGTCGAGCCTAGCGCAGCGCGCATGCGCTGCCCTATGGGAGGCTTATTGTGAGCGTTCAAAACTTCTCTGTGTGGGTCTCACTCCTCCCACATATTCAATTGGCCTTTGCGTGTGTCTTTCAAGAATGAAAGCACGCAATTGGCCAAAGTCGGGTGCATGTCCTACCTCTTCTTGAAATGTTCACTCCCACAGCGTTTTGGTCTCAGGAGCGAGCAGCGACGCGCAGGGTGCAGCTGCATTCCTCGTCGCGTTGTGGATCATGTTACTAAATAAACACAGCGCGGTCGCTTTCACTTTACCGGGCGCGCTTGTTCATTTAGCAGCAGTTATTTCATAGCAGTAAACAGGAAGCCGTCATTTAGAGGTTAGGCGCCTTTGTCCACACTCTGTGCGGCGTTTTGATGTTAATCGGTTTATTCATGTGATAATCTAGATGCGATTGAAGCACCTCGGACGTCGTGACGTGCTCAATGAATCAATGGCGCAGTGGTGTGCTGTGAAGGGAAATCCCTTTATAACTACCGTTTACTCAGTTTACTTAATGAAGCAGGCTGTCGTGCTCCCTAGGGGCGGGGCGGCCAGCCCCCTCCCTCCTCATGTATTTTGAAGGTTACAGATTGGTAAGAACCGCTGGTGCTTTGTTGTGCTGGTGTGGGACTTTCAGCCACTAGTCAGTCGGGCGGGTGCACCCTGCCCCTCCTAGAGGCTTGAAGGACCTCAGAGCTTGATGTGTGAATCGGAACGTTATTGTGTAATTATAGCGCCGAAGGCTAGCGGCGGACCCTGACTACCATCTCCAGGGTCCTGCAGACGAGTCCACCAGGGCCCACCGAGATGCAATAGTGTCTGATCAGACTGTTCTTAGTAGGAGGGAAGGAGGCACTAGAACTCGGCTTTCCAGTTTCCAGAGTCAACAGGTTGTATTGCCAGGGCTCTGCAGCGCTACGTACATTCTGCAGTACAATACGGCACAGTATGCCGCGCCCCCGTCACCCCGGCCCACAAAGCTATTTTGTATATTCCTCCTTAAGGTCGATTCAAAGCGCTGGCGTGGTTTACAACAATGACGAGGCCAGAGTCACAATTATTAATTTCATTATCAGCTTTTCTTTCCTCTCACTTCTACCAAAAGCGCAGTATTCGCCATCACCGCCCCCACCGACCCCCCCATTTAGAGCGCATCCATTAGGGACCGAAGTAGAGGAAATTCGATTTTTTCCCAAATAAACTCCATTATTCCTGGGTATTCTCTAATGACTTCTGTCGGATTTCCCGATCACATATTCATTCCCTGAATCGTATTTTAAACGTTTTTGTGAGCATTTTTCTGACTTGCACTTCCCTCCGTTTTGTGGCATGCTTCATCACTGAAACCGGAAGAGGCATTCTTATGACCTATAGCTTCGTCAACAATGCTAAACAAACATGCATTGGTAAAGCTAATAAGCCTGGTTGAATGTGCTAACGAATGTAGCGTTAGCACATTAGAGCGAGACATACTGGAAGGAGTCAACAGGAGTAGACAGACCGTTAGTGCTATAAAGGAGCTATTTCATCAAGCAACCGAGTAGAAGTGGAAGGGTAAATCAAACAGCCAATAGCATTAGGTGAGAGATCAGTACTCCACTGGGCTAAACTAAGACATGAATGAGAAGTCTTTCACCAATGGCTAAAAGTGGCTAGTCAAAGAAGGCCAGTGGTTGAAAAGGGCACGCCGAAAGCCACCTCGATGTATATTGTTATTAGTAGGTCTGTTTCATAACTGTGCTTTCACAACCCAGACCTAAAAATCAACATTTTTGTTTGCCTTCTGCTTTTAACTTTATATAGTTGGTAATAGTCCCTCCTCCGTCGTAGATTCTTAAACCTGGTGAAGAGCTCAACCTTCAGCACAGGCTTGATGAACATAGCCCATAACTATTTTTTTATATATTGCGTAGGGCTTTCCTAAATCCTATATAACAGATGTTATCGCATTAATTTAATGTAATGGTACCCACATTACACACCTTGGGAGAAGGGGAGACCGAGTTGGCCGTGACATGTAGATGACATCAAATGCGTGGCGAGGTTAATAAACTGAGCAATCCAGTTGATTTCAGTACTTTGTCCTGGTAACTTGTTAAGCAGAAGGATTTCTTCTAAAGGTGGACTCTTTCCACTAGAAACAGATTACTACCCCAACAACCAGTTTCAGCACCAGTATTTACTCGGAAGTGAAAGAGAATGTTTGCAAGGTGTTGGAAGCAGCAGTCATTCTCAGTTTGTTTCCTCTTCAGCAGGAATATGGGGGAGGTAGGGTGGCCTAAACCAAAAAGGTGTATTCTCCTAAACTTCATACTTGAACCTGATCAAAGTCAGATTGTATAAGGGCTCAGACTGAAGAGTTGTCAGAGGTTCTGACTCCGACCTGGCCATCGATGAAGGCCTTGAAGCACTCCACACATGCATTAAATATAATTCTCCATTGAACCGGGAATCGGTGCTGTGAAGGCATGCCCTCTGTGCCATTAATGACTGGAACATTTTGAAGACTGCAAGTTGTACAAACCCTAATGACATAATCAGCCTTAAATTGAACAAGAACCATTGAATCCTAAACCCCTAAAGGAAATGACAACAGGTGACATTTTTTTTCTCCAGTGCCCTTAGGTGGTAGAAGCCTGTTTTCATGACTTGCACATTATGAGAGACCAAAGTAGCTAAGGATAGATGACAATCTGCTTTGTAGATGGAAGCTCGGCTGCTATCTAGTTGAGATGGTCAGTCCTCAGCAGGGACACTCATGCCTGCGCTGCCCATGATCACAGTTTTGATGGAGTCTCATTTTCAGACAGTTGTGGGCCAACCAGCCCTCACATGCTTCAATTGAGGCTGAAAGACTTATTTTTCATCTTGCGTGACAGAAAGGATCTCAATGAGAAGTTGGCTGTCATCAGCATAGTTAAACAATTCTGAGCTGAAAGGTTGCTTCGTGTTCATGAGGGGCAACGGAGAAATATCAGAGCAGATTTTGAGGGGGATGTCGGTGCAGATTCTCGGTTCTTACATCACGATTGGCTGTTTTCTTACATCTTGCATTTCATAGTCTCCAGTCCGGCTTCGCCCAGGCTACTGGTCTGGCACTGTCCACCAGAGATGGTTAGTTTCTTTTCAATCCAAATCTACACACTGGCCTACAAACTATTATCAAAGACATCAGCTGCATGTAAAGGACATAGTATGACTGGAGTCGTCGTGACTGAGCTGACCTGTACTGTGTTGATGATCGCTCTGTCACTCACACTAGTGCCAAAGCTAAACACTTATAAGATCCCAAAGGCGAGACCTATTGGCTATGCCAATGCTTGTTTTTTTAAGGTGGCATGGTGTGCAAAATAACGATGGCCTGAGTTATTACCAGTGGCTGTGATAAATTCAAGCATTCCATCCATCACTTTTTTGTATACTTTAGTGTTCTCTTTTTAAAAAAAATTTTTAGGGCATGTTGCTAAGATTCTCTTGACCAGTTGACAAGCTCTTCCTATAAAGAGACAGGACTTCCTTCAGAAAAATCATATTCCATCAAGAGATTTATGCATATTGCTTTAATTTCAGATGTCAGCTCTTCTCTACATTTTATTCTGTTAAAGTCCTTGGTGTGGGTTTCAACCAACAAAATGTTTGTATGTTGGTATGATGTTAAATGAACTCCCAGTTTTTATATTGGTGGGTGATGAACACTCTCAGGTCGGTGGTCTGTAGCGTAATTGATGAGCTGGTTGAACATGGTCAGGCTTGCTATTGTGTAATCGATTATGGTGTTAGATATTTCCATGATGTGCGTCCATGATGGAGGGTTGCCACCACAGAAGCAGCCATTTAGTAGTCTTAAACCTACTTCCAAAAAAACAGAGCCATACTTACCAATCAAACAATCAGGGGTTTTAAAGTACACAGCTCATCCGTGAGGGTCTAAAGGCGCTGAGGGTGCGGGGGTGCGAGCAGCTCCCTAGGTCATTGGAAGAACCAGGTCTTGAGGTCCTTTCTGAAATGATGCAGTGTCGGGCTTCGTCGGATGCAGAGTGGGAGTTCGTTCCAGGTCTTGGCCCCCAGGTAGGAGAAGGATCTGCCACCTACTCTGGTCCTGTGGATGCGGGGGACCGTGGCTAGGCCGAGGTTGGCGGAGCTGTGGTTTCTCATGGGGCGTGGAAGGAGATTCGTTCATTGAGGTATTGGGGTCTGGTGTTGTGGAGGGCTTTGTAGGCGTGTGTGAGCAGTTTGAAGGTTATTCTTCTTTCGACTTGGAGCCAGTGGGTGTCGCGGAGGTGTTGGGTGATGTGGTCATATCATGGGATGTCGAGGATAAGTCTGGCTGCGGCGTTCTGGACAGTCTGGAGTTTGCGGAGGAGTTTTTTGTTGATTCTGGCATTTCCGTAGTCCAGTCTGCTGGTGATCAGTGTGTGGGTAATGGTCTTCCTGGCGTCGGGGGGGAACCATTTGAAGGTCTTGCGAAGTATGCAGAGGGTGTTGAAGCAAGTGGAGAACACAGCATTGATCCTGCGGTTCATGGTCAGTGAAGAGTTGTGTATGATGCTGAGGTTGTGTGCGTGGGGTGGGAAGGTTTCCGAGGGCGGGGGGCCACCAGGTGTTGTCCCATGCGGAGGGGGTGGCTCCGAGGATGAGGACTTCTGTTTTCTCTGAGTTGAGCTTCAGGCAGCTGCTGCTCATCCAGGATGGAATATATGACGTTACAACGCAAACCATTACAACACATGCTTTTACAACGCGGTTTTTACTACGTAAGTACCATTACATCGCATGTTTTTACAACACATACCAGCACAACGCAAAATAGTGTTAATGCATTAAATATTCCATTACAACGCAAACATTTACAATGCATACACGTACAACGCACACATTTACAACACATTTTTTTAAATAATGTATAATAAACCCCTGGGACGGGATGCAGGGAAAATAGGGGTTTTGGGTGGGGTAGTGTATTAAAATACGGATATTTGACAATACTACTAATGTTTAAAATTAATACTCTTGTACTAAAATAATTACTCGTGTATTTAATAAAAAAAAATGTTATACTATTCAGCGGGACGGGATGCAAAGAAAATAGGGGTTTTGGGTGGGGTAGTGTATTAATACACGTTATTTAACATTACTACAATTAAAAATAATACTTGAGTACTAAAATTATTACTAGAGTATTTTTTTTATTTTAATGCAATGCTTACCTTTGGCACGGGTTGCTTAAAAAATAGGGGTTCTTGGTGTGGTAGTGTATTAATACAAGGTATTTTAAAATAGTACCAAATATTAAAATTAATACTCTAGCACTAAAATAAATACTCGTGTATTATTTTTTAAATCCAAACAATAATTTAAAAAACCACTAATATTTTTTTTTACATAATATACATATAAATATCATACAAAATACATTTTAAAATTCATAAAACATTGCGAAATAATTTTGAAAAGAACATTTAATTAAAATACACTTATTTTATAAAATAACGAGCACCCTAAAAACGAACATTAACACACTTTAACATTCTAAAATATTTACCATTTTTTATTTAAAATATAAAACTTTATTAAACATAAAAAGCACTAAACTAATCGAAAACCTAACAAACAAATCACCATTTTAAACATCACGAAAATTAAAGTCCTACAACACTTTCTATGAAACTACCTTGACCCAAAGGTCGCCAAAATGGCGGACATAACTGATATTACAATAAATAACGAACATTAATAATTAATAAAACGGAAAAAATAATGACGCTTTCCACAGCATTAACCCTTTCAGTGCTCATGACGGGATGGTTCCGTCATGAGCACAAGTTCCAATGTGCTCATGACGGAACCGTTCCGTCATGAGCACATGCTCAGAAAATCCCTCTGCTGCAGACAGCAGAGGGATTTCCCTTTTTTTTTGCCTGGGGAGGTGGGGGAAGAGCTTCCCCAACATCCCCAGGCCTCTTTGAATTTTGTTGCAATGACGATCGCGCGCATGGCGCGCAATCGTCATTGCAACGAAAACGAAACTGAAACTTAGTTTCAGTTTGTGTTTCAGTGCTCGTGGGGCTATTTCAGCCCCCCGAGCACCGAAAAAGATGGGAGAGGTATCGTTGGAAAGAGGAGAATCTCCCCTTTCCAATGGTACAGTTCCCTAGTGGATCCCTGCTTGGGGATCACCCCAGGGGGGCGATCCCCAAGCAGGGATCCACCCACTAGACACCAGGGAGGGGGGAGCGGCCCCTTGGGCAAGCGCCTTTGCTCCCCCCATATTTGTTTGGGCACCACAGTCTTTCTGCCGCCCCAGGGGGTCGGAAAGCCCACTAGAAGCCAGGGATTATTTTTTTTATTGATGTTGGGGTGGGGGCTGCCCAAAAAGGGCATGGAATTCCCCCCCCCCGGAGAAATGTCAGTCTTTCTGCCCCCCCAGGGGGCAGACGGGGGCAGTAGCCCCTAATCTGCCCCGGGGGGCAGAAAGCCCACTAGAAACCAGGGATTTTTTTTTGTATTGACATTGCGGTGGGGGCTGCCCAAAAAGGGAATGGCAATGCCCCCACCCCCCCCAGAGAAATATAAGTCTTTCTGCCCCCCCAGGGGGCAGATGGGGGCAGTAGCCTCCAATCTGCCCCCCCCCGGGGGGGCAGAAAGCCCACTAGAAACCGGGGATTTTTTTTTATTGACGTTGGGGTGGGTTCTGCCCAAAAAGGGCATGGCAATGCCTCCACCCCTTCCCCCAGAGAAATGTCAGTCTTTCTGCCCCCCGGGGGGCAGAAAGCCCATTAGAAACCAGGGATTTTTTTTATTGTTGTTGGGGTGGGGACTGCCCAAAAAGGGCATGGCAATGCCCCCACCCCCCCTGGGAAATGTCAGTCTTTTTGCCCCCCCAGGGGCAGATAGGGGCAATAGCCCCTGATCTGCCCCTGGGGGTGGGGGGCAGAAAGCCCACTAGGCACGAGGGATTCTTTTTTATAATGTAGGGGTGGGGGCTGCCCAGAATGGGCATGATAATGCCACACCCCAAAAACAATTACCACAGTCTTTCTGCCCCTCCCCAGAGGCATATTGGGACAATAGCCCCATATCTGCCCCCCAGGGGGGGGCAGAAAGCCCACTAGGCCTCAGGATTATTTAAATTTTTATTCTGGGTTGAGGTCAACCCAGAATGGGCATGCCAATGCCCACACCTCCCCAAAAAAGTGCCACAGTCTTTCTACCCTCCCAAGGGGTGGATGGGGGAAGTGGCCCCTGATCTGCCCCCTGGGGGGCAGAAAGCCCACTAGGCGCCAGTGATTACGCTGGCTTTTTTATGCGTGGGGGCTGCCCAGAATGGGCATACCAATGCCCCCACCCCCCAAAATCATAGCCAGTCTTTATGCCCCCCTTGGTGGCATATCGGGGTAACCCCCCCCCCCGATTCCCCCTCAGGGCGGCAGAAAGCCCACTAGGCACAGACTTGTTTTTAGCAATGTGCCTACCTGTGGATTTTGGGCCCTAGCGCAGCCGGCACTTAGGGAAACCTAGAAAACCTATACGTTTTTGAAAACTAGACACCCAGGGGAATCCAGGATGGGGTGACTTGACTGGCTCTCACCAGGTTCTGTTACCCAGAATCCCTTGCAAACCTTAACATTTGTAAAACAAAAACACATTTTCCTCACATTTCTGTGGTGGAAAGTTCTGGAATCTGTGTGGATCCACAAAATTCCACCCAGCCCGCATTCCCCAAAGTCTTCTGAGAAAAATGCTACCTCACTTGTGTGGGTGGGTCAAGTACCCGAGACAGGCAAGGGCCCAAAACCTATTGCGGCGACATCAAAATTACCTATCACAAAACAACCTGGTTTTGCAAGGGGGGGTCCCATGAGTTTTTGGCCCCGGGCTCAGCGGCCCTCTAGAGAAACCTACCAAACCCGCATATTTCTGAAAACTAACCACCTGGGGGAGTCCAGCAAGGTATGGCTTGCATGGGTCCCCCAACATTTCCCTACCCAAAATCCCCTGCAAACCTCAATTTTAGCTGAAAAAATCACTTTTTCCACACATTTTTGTGTGAGAAAGTTGTGGCATCACTGGGCTGACACAAATTTCCTACCACTCAGCGTTCCCCCAGGTCTCCCGATGAAAATGGTGCCTCACTCATGTGGGAGGCCCAAGTACCCGCGACAGGCAAGGGCCCAAAATGTATTGAGGCGACATCAAAATTGCCTATCTCAAAACGACCTGGTTTTGCAAGGGGGTCACCTGGGTTTTTGCCCCGTGCTCGGCAGCCAGCTAGGGAAACCTATCAAACCCACACATTTCTGAAAACTAGACACCCGGGGGGTCCCAGGGAGGAATGGCTTGCATGCAACCCCCAACATTTTCTTACCCAGAATCCCCTGCAAACCTCAATTTTAGCTGAAAAAATCACTTTTTCCACACATTTTTGTGTGGGAAAGTTGTGGCATCACTGGGCTGACACAAATTTCCTACCACCCAGCGTTCCCCCAGGTATCCTGATAAAAATGGTGCCTCACTCGTGTGGGAGGTCCAAGTACCCGCGACAGGCAAGGGCCCAAAATGTATTGAGGCGACATCAAAATTGACTATCACAAATCGACCTGGTTTTGTAAAGGGGGTCACCTGGGTTTTTGGCCCCGAGCTCGGCGGCCAGCTAGGGAAACCTATCAAACCCACCATTTCTGAAGACTAGACACCCGGGGGGTTCCAGGGAGGTATAGCTTGCGTGGATCCCCCAACGTTTTCTTACCCAGAATCCCCTGCAAACCTCAATTTTAGTTGAAAAAATCACTTTTTCCACACATTTTTGTGTGGGAAAGTTGTGGCATCACTGGGCTGACACAAATTTCCTACCACCCAGCGTTCCCCCAGGTATCCCGATAAAAATGGTGCCTCACTCGTGTGGGAGGCCCAAGTACCCGCAACAGGCAAGGGCCCAAAACGTATTGAGGCGACATCAAAATTGCCTATCACAAAACGACCTAGTTTTGCAAGTGGGGTCACCTGGGTTTTTGTCCCCGTGCTCGGCGGCCAGCTAGGGAAACCTACCAAACCCACACATTTCTGAAAACCAGACACCTGGGGGGTTCCAGGGAGGTATGGCTTGTGTGTATCCCCCAACGTTTTCTTACCCAGAATCCCCTGCAAACTGCAATTTTAGCTGAAAAAAATCACTTTTTCCACACATTTGTGTGTGGGAAAGTTGTGGCATCACCGGGCTGACACAAATTTCCTACCACCCAGCATTCCCCCAGGTCTCCTGATAAAAATGGTGCCTCACTCGTGTGGGAGGCCCAAGTACCCGTGACAGGCAAGGGCCCAAAACGTATTGAGCGACATCAAAATTGCCTATCACAAAATGACCTGGTTTTGCAAGGGAGTCACCTGGGTTTTCGCCCCGTGCTAGGCGGCCAGCTAGGAAACCTTCCAAACCCACACCTTTCTGAAAACTAGACACCCTGGGGGTTCCAGGGAGGTATGGCTTGCGTGGATCCCCCAACGTTTTCTTACCCAGAATCCCCTGCAAACCTCAATTGTAGCTGAAAAAATCACTTTTTCCATACATTTGTGTGTGGGAAAGTTGTGGCATCACCGGGCTGACACAAATTTCCTACCACCCAGCGTTCCCCCAGGTCTCTCGAGAAAAATGGTGCTTCACTCATGTGGGAGGCCCAAGTACCCGCGACAGGCAAGGGTCCAAAACGTATTGAGGCGACATCAAAATTGCCTATTGCAAAACGACCTGGTTTTGCAAGGGGAGTCACCTGGGTTTTTGGCCCCGTACTCGGCGGCCAGCTAGGGAAACCTACCAAACCCACACATTTCTGAAAACTAGACACCGAGGGGATTACAGGGAGGTATGGCTTGCGTGGATACCCCAACGTTTTCTTATCCAGAATCCCCCTGCAAACCTCAAATATAGCTGAAAAAAATCACTTTTTCCACACATTTTTGTGTGGGAAAGTTGTGGCATCACTGGGCTGACACAAATTTCCTACCACCCAGCGTTCCCCCAGGTCTCTCAATAAAAATGGTGCCTCACTCGTTTGGGAGGCCCAAGTACCCACGATAGGCAAGGGCCCAAAACATTTTGTGATAGGCAATTTTGATGTCGCCTCAATACGTTTTGGGCCCTTGCCTGTCGCGGGTACTTGGGCCTCCCACACGAGTGAGACACCATTTTTATCGGGAGACCTGGGGAACGCTGGATGATAGGAAATTTGTGTCAGCCCAGTGATGCCACAACTTCCCACACACAAATGTGTGGAAAAAGTGATTTTTCAGCTAAAATTGAGGTTTGCAGGGGATTCTGGGTAAGAAAACGTTGGGAGATCCACGGAAGCCATACCTTCCTGGAACCCCCGGGTGTCTAGTTTTCAGAAATGTGTGGGTTTGGTAGGTTTCCTAGCTGGCCGCCGAGCACGGGCCAAAACCCAGGTGACCCCTTGCAAAACCAGGTCGTTTTGTGATAGGCAATTTTGATGTCGCTCAATACGTTTGGGGCCCTTGCCTGTCGCGGGTACTTGGGCCTCCCACACAAGTGAGGCATCATTTTTATCGGGAGACCTGGGGGAATGCTGGGTGGTAGGAACTTTGTGTCAGCCCGCTGATGCCACAACTTTCCCACACAAAATGTGTGGAAAAAGTGATTTTTCAGCTAAAATTGAGGTTTGCAGGGATTCTGGGTAAGAAAACGTTGGGGATCCACACAAGCCATACCTCCTGGAACCCCCAGGTGTCTAGTTTTCATAAATGTGTGGGTCTGGTAGGTTTCCTAGCTGGCTGCCGAGCACGGGGCCAAAACCCAGGTGACCCCCTGCAAAGCCAGGTCGTTTTGTGATAGGCAATTTTGATGTCGCCTCAATACGTTTTGGTCCCTTGCCTGTCGCGGTAGTTGGGCCTCCCACACAAGTGAGGTGCCATTTTTATCGGGAGACCTGGGGAACACTGGGTGGTAGGAAATTTGTGTCAGCCCGGTGATGCCACAACTTTCCAACACAAAATGTGTGGAAAAAGTGATTTTTTTCATCTAAAATTGAGGTTTGCAGGGGATTCTGGGTAAGAAAACATTGGGGATCCATGCAAGCCATACCTCCCTGAAACCCCGGGTGTCTAGTTTTCAGAAATGTGTGGGTTTAGTAGGTTTCCTAGCTGGCCGCCGAGCACGAGGCCAAAACCCAGGTGACCCCCTTGCAAAACCAGGTAGTTTTGTGATAGGCAATTTTGATGTCGTCTCAATACGTTTTGGGCCCTTGCCTGTCGCGGGTACTTAGGCCTCCCACACGAGTGAGGCATCATTTTTATCGGGAGACCTGGGGAACGCTGGGTGGTAGGAAATTTGTGTCAGCCCGGTGATGCCACAACTTTCCCACACAAAAATGTGTGGAAAAAGTGATTTTTTTCAGCTAAAATTGAGGTTTGCAGGGGACTCTGGGTAAGAAAACTTGGGGGATCCACGCAAGCCATACCTCCGTGGAACCCCCGGGTGTCTAGTTTTCAGAAATGCGTGGGTTTGGTAGGTTTCCTAGCTGGCCGCCGAGCACGGGCCAAAAACCCAGGTGACCCCTTGCAAAGCGAGGTCGTTTTGTGATAGGCAATTTTGATGTCGCCTCAATATGTTTTGGGCCCTTGCCTGTTGTGGGTACTTGGGCCTCCCACACGAGTGAGACACCATTTTTATCGGGAGACCTGGGGGAACGCTGGGTGATAGGAAATTTGTGTCAGCCCGGTGATGCCACAACTTTCCACACACAAATGTGTGGAAAAAGTGATTTTTCAGCTAAAATTGAGGTTTGCAGAGATTCTGGGTAAGAAAACATTGGGGATCCACGGAAGCCATACCTTCCTGGAACCCCCGGGTGTCTAGTTTTCAGAAATGTGTGGGTTTGGTAGGTTTCCTAGCTGGCCGCCGAGCACGGGGCCAAAACCCAGGTGACCCCTTGCAAAACCAGGTCGTTTTGTGATAGGCAATTTTGATGTCGCCTCAATACGTTTGGGGCCCTTGCCTGTCGCGGGTACTTGGGCCTCCCACACAAGTGAGGCACCATTTTTATCGGGAGACATGGGGGAACGCTGGGTGGTAGGAAATTTGTGTCAGCCCGGTGATGCCACAACTTTCCAACACAAAAATGTGTGGAAAAAGTGATTTTTTTCTGCTAAAATTGAGGTTTGCAGGGGATTCTGGGTAAGAAAACATTGGGGGATCCATGCAAGTCATACCTCCCTGGAACCCCCCGGGTGTCCAGTCTTCAGAAATGTGTGGGTTTGGTAGGTTTCCCTAGCTGGACGCCGAGCACCGGGCCAAAAACCCAGGTGACCCCCCTTGCAAAACAAGGTCGTTTTGTGATAGGCAATTTTGATGTCGTCTCAATACGTTTTGGGCCCTTGCCTGTCGCGGGTACTTGGGCCTCCCACACGAGTGAGGCATCATTTTTATTGGGAGACCTGGGGGAATGCTGGGTGGTAGGAAATTTGTGTCAGCCCGGTGATGCCACAACTTTCCCACACAAAAATGTGTGGAAAAAGTGATTTTTTCAGCTAAAATTGAGGTTTGCAGAGGATTCTGGGTAAGAAAACGTTGGGGGATCCACACAAGCCATACCTCCCTGGAACCCCCCGGGTGTCTAGTTTTCATAAATGTGTGGGTCTGGTAGGTTTCCCTAGCTGGCTGCCGAGCACGGGGCCAAAAACCCAGGTGACCCCCCCTTGCAAAGCCAGGTCGTTTTGTGATAGGCAATTTTGATGTCGCCTCAATACGTTTTGGTCCCTTGCCTGTCGCGGGTAGTTGGGCCTCCCACACAAGTGAGGTGCCATTTTTATCGGGAGACCTGGGGGAACACTGGGTGGTAGGAAATTTGTGTCAGCCCGGTGATGCCACAACTTTCCAACACAAAAATGTGTGGAAAAAGTGATTTTCTTCATCTAAAATTGAGGTTTGCAGGGGATTCTGGGTAAGAAAACATTGGGGGATCCATGCAAGCCATACCTCCGTGGAACCCCCCGGGTGTCTAGTTTTCAGAAATGCGTGGGTTTGGTAGGTTTCCCTAGCTGGCCGCCGAGCACGGGGCCAAAAACCCAGGTGACCCCCCTTGCAAAACGAGGTCGTTTTGTGAAAGGCAATTTTGATGTCGCCTCAATATGTTTTGGGCCCTTGCCTGTTGTGGGTACTTGGGCCTCCCACACGAGTGAGGCACCATTTTTATCGGGAGACCTGGGGGACCACTGGGTGGTAGGAAATTTGTGTCAGCCCGGTGATGCCACAACTTTCCCACACAAAAATGTGTGGAAAAAGTCATTTTTCCAGCTAAATTTGAGATTTGCAGGGGATTCTGGGTAAGAAAACGTTGGGGGGTCCACGCAAGCCATACCTCCCTGGTATCCCCCGGGTGTCTAGTTTTCAAAAATGTATAGGTTTGCTAGGTTTCCCTAGGTGCCGGCACCGGCAAGGGTTAAAAAACTACAGCTAGACACTTTGTAAAAAAAAAGGGTCATTTTTCACTGTGAAAATGTGGTGTGTCCACCTTGCGTTTTGGGCCGTTTCCTGTCGCTGGCACTAGGCCTAACCACACAAGTGAGGTACCATTTTTCTCAGAAGACTTTGGAGAACGTGGGGTGGGTGGAATTTTGTGGATTCACGCAGATTCCAGAACTTTCCACCACAGAAATGTGAGGAAAATTTGGTTTTTTTGACAAGTTTTTAGGTTTGCAAGGGATTCTGGGTAACAGAACCTGCTGAGAGCCAGTCAAGTCACCCCATCCTGGATTCCCCTGGATGTCTAGGTTTCAAAAATGTATAGGTTTGCTAGGTTTCCCTAGGTGCCGGCAGAGCTAGGATTCAAAAACTACAGCTTGGCACTTTGCAAAAAAAGGGTCATTTTTCACTGTGAAAATGTGGTGTGTCCACCTTGCGTTTTGGGCCGTTTCCTGTCGCGGGCACTAGGCCTACCCACACAAGTGATGTACCATTTTTCTCTGAAGACTTTGGGGAAGGCTGGGTGGGTGGAATTTTGTGGATCCACGCAGATTCCAGAACTTCCCACCACAGAAATGTGAGGAAAATGTATTTTTTTGGACAATTTTATAGGTTTGCAAGGGATTCTGGGTAACAGAACCTGGTGAGAGCCAGTCAAGTCACCCCATCCTAAATTCCCCTGGGTGTCTAGTTTTCAAAAATGTATAGGTTTGCTAGGTTTCCCTAGGTGCCGGCAGAGCTAGGGTTAAAAAACTACAGCCAGGCACTTTGCAAAAAAAGGGTCATTTTTCACTGTGAAAATGTGGTGTGTCCACGTTGCGTTTTGGGCCGTTTCCTGTCGCGGGCACTAGGCCTACCCACACAAGTGAGGTTCCATTTTTCTCGTAAGACTTTGGGGATCGCGGGGTGGGTGGAATTTTGTGGATCCACACAGATTCCAGAACTTTCCACCATGGAAATGTGAGGAAAATGTGTTTTTTTGGATAATTTTTTAGGTTTGCAAGGGATTCTGGGTAACAGAACCTGGTGAGAGCCAGTCAAGTCACCCCATCCTGGATTCCCCTGGGTGTCTACTTTTCAAAAATGTATAGGTTTGCTAGGTTTCCCTAGGTGCCGGCAGAGCTAGGGTTCTAAAACTACAGCTAGGCACTTTGCAAAAAAAGGGTCATTTTTTACTGTGAAAATGTGGTGTGTCCACCTTGCGTTTTGGGCCGTTTCCTGTCGCGGGCACTGGGCCTACCCATACAAGTGAGGTACCATTTTTCTCTGAAGACTTTGGGGATCGCGGGGTGGGTGGAATTTTGTATATCCACACAGTTTCCAGAACTTTCCACCACAGAAATGTGAGGAAAATGTGGTTTTTTTGGACAATTTTTTAGGTTTACAAGGGATTCTGGGTAACAGAACCTGGTGAGAGCCAGTCAAGTCACCCCATCCTGGATTCCCCTGGGTGTCTACTTTTTGAAAATGTATAGGTTTGCTAGGTTTCCCTAGGTGCCGGCAGAGCTAGGGTTCTAAAACTACAGCTAGGCACTTTGCAAAAAAAGGGTAATTTTTCACTGTGAAAATGTGGTGTGTCCACCTAGCGTTTTGGGCCGTTTCCTGTCGCGGGCACTAGGCCTACCCACACAAGTGAGGTACCATTTTTCTCGGAAGACTTTGGGAAACGCGGGGTGGTTGGAATTTTATGGATCATCGCAGATTCCAGAACTTTCCTCCACAGAAATGTGAGGAAAATTTGTTTTTTTGACAATTTTTTAGGTTTGCAAGGGATTCTGGGTACCAGATCCTAGTGAGAGCCAGTCAAGTCACCCCATCTTGGATTTCCTGGGTGTCTAGTTTTCAAAAATGTATAGGTTTGCTAGGTTTCCCTAGGTGCCGGCAGAGCTAGGCTTCAAAAACTACAGCTAGGCACTTTGCAAAAAAAGGGTCATTTTTCATTGTGAAAATGTGGTGTGTCCACGTTGTGTTTTGAGCCGTTTCCTGTCGTGGGCACAAGGCCTACCCACACAAGTAAGGTACCATTTTTATCGGGAGACTTAGGGTAACACAGAATTGTAGAGCAACTGTTATTACCTATTGACTTTCGATGCATTTCTGCTTTCCAAATGAAAGACAATGGGGCCGATTCCGATTCGGGCCGGAAGCGCACCTAACAGTATTCGTCCGGAAAAAATACCAGCCGAACGCGTGTTTCCCGACCGACTCGAACACACTACCGAACGAACAAATACGATGCGCATAACAGCCCAGATTCCGACCCAGCCGGACTTACCCAATCCAGCTCCTTTTCTCCGCCCGAGCCGGATCCGTAAACGCTGAATCGTGTCGCACGGAACCAAATACACAGCACCTTCCGGCCGGACTAGTACGATGCGTCTTCCGTACGCGCCGAACCAGTCGCTACGTCCGGCACGTTTCAGCATCCGGGAGAGCCGCACATAAGCTCCGATTCGCGCCACAAGACGATCCACGGCTACGAGACGAACAAGCCAGCGACGAGTACGAGTCGAAGACATGCGAAACCCGAACGAGACGAACCAACCATGAATCCCATCGCGCAGGTCCTACCAATACTCTACATCTATTACCGGGACCGATTCGGACGCCTACGGCGCAGACGGTAAGTCAAACACCAACAATGCAAACTAACTACACGTACCTAAAATATGTCACACACACATAGGGATGCACAAATGACGTACACTAGCAACAGCACAATCATAGGGGTGGGATGGGCATCACCAATGCCATACACACCCATAGGTGCCTGGATGCCTGCCACCACCACCACCCCTACTCAGGGGGGCCTGGATGCCTATCACTACTACCATCCCCACTCATGGGGGGCTGGATGCCTATCACTACCACCCCCCCTACTCATGGGGGGCTGGATGCCTATCACTACCACCACCCCTACTCAGGGGGGCCTGGATGCCTACCACTACCACCCCCTACTCAGGGGGCCTGGATGCCTATCACTACCACCCCCTACTCATGGGGGCTGGATGCCTATCACTACCACCCCCTACTCATGGGGGCCTGGATGCCTATCACTACTACCATCCCCACTCATGGGGGCTGGATGCCTATCACCACTACCATCCCCACTCATGGGGGCTGGATGCCTATCACTACTACCATCCCCACTCATGGGGGGCTGGATGCCTATCACTACCACCCCCTACTCATGGGGGCTGGATGCCTATCACTACCACCACCCCTACTCAGGGGGCCTGGATGCCTACCACTACCACCCCCCTACTCAGGGGGCCTGGATGCCTACCACTACCACCCCCCTATTCAGGGGGCCTGGATGCCTATCACTACCACCCCCTACTCATGGGGGGCTGGATGACTATCACTACCACCCCCCCCTACTCATGGGGGCCTGGATGCCTATCACTACTACCATCCCCACTCATGGGGGGCTGGATGCCTATCACCACTACCATCCCCACTCATGGGGGGCTGGATGCCTATCACCACTACCATCCCCACTCATGGGGGGCTGGATGCCTATCACTACCACCACCCCCACTCATGGGGGGCTGGATGCCTATCACTACCACCACCCCTACTCAGGGGGGCCTGGATGCCTACCACTACCACCACCCCTACTCATAGGACGGGTAATGCATGACACAACCAGCATACTCCCACATAAGGAATCACAGAAAGTTACATCGACCCAAACAACATGACAAGCGTGTGTAGTCCATGTCAAATGCCTACAACACTAAACATGACAATGAACATACAATGTGACCCACAATCACATGTGTGACACATAAAAGTGTGTGGCCTCCACAATACAAGCCGACCATGGCCACTGTGGCAATGGGGCCCAAAGACCCATCACCACAGTCACCAAAAGGCAAGTGTGGGGTCCAAGGCTGATGGACCTTTTGATCAGTGTGGCAATGGGGCCTAAAGCCCCATCACCACAGTCACCAAAAGGTAAGTGTGGGGTCCAAGGCTGATGGACCTTTTGATCAGTGTGGCAATGGGGCCTAAAGCCCCATCACCACAGTCACCAGAAGGTAAGTGTGGGGTCCAAGGCTGATGGACCTTTTGATCAGTGTGGCAATGGGGCCTAAAGCCCCATCACCACGGTCACCAAAAGGTAAGTGTGGGGTCCAAGGCTGATGGACCTTTTGATCAGTGTGGCAATGGGGCCTAAAGCCCCATCACCACGGTCACCAAAAGGTAAGTGTGGGGTCCAAGGCTGATGGACCTTTTGATCAGTGTGGCAATGGGGCCTAAAGCCCCATCACCACAGTCACCAAAAGGTAAGTGTGGGGTCCAAGGCTGATGGACCTTTTGATCAGTGTGGCAATGGGGCCTAAAGCCCCATCACCACAGTCACCAAAGGTAAGTGTGGGGTCCAAGACTGATGGACCTTTTGATCAGTGTGGCAATGGGGCCTAAAGCCCCATCACCACGGTGATCAAAAGGTAAAGTGTAGGCATGGTAAAAGCTGCCAAAGACAAACTGAATGGATGAATCCTGGTCACACAACAACTAAAACATCTGTGGCATAGTACTGCTTGTGTCCCATTGCAACATAGATTGGGGGAGGCTAACAGTGCAGTGTCACAGAAACATCGCCTTTGTCCATGTGCATACAAACATCACACATGGGGGACCACATTGCCAACAATCAGCCGATTACACAATGACAGAAGTAACCATCATGATGCTGACCCACATATCTGCACCTATGGACACACAAATGTATATAATCTGTGGAGACTGTGGATGTCAGGTGAACAAATACCATACCATGGCAGCAATGGGACATACAAACCATGATCATTGTGCTGACTGATGACCCAGGAGTACCAGGGAGAGCAGGGGAAAATCACCAAACTACATACAGCCAATGGCACACTACAGAAATGCCAATGCAGTGATGCAAATGCACTAACACAAACAGGCAGACTCACACTGCATATCAAACACAACAGGTGATGGGGGGTGTGCCAGTGTCCCCAGGCAACCACACAACACATGAGGAGGCCTGAATCCCAATTACACAGATGTGTATACAGTGCCACACACAAGTAACTCATGGATTGGAATCCCCTATGTGGGAAATCTGGCATTGTCAGATGAGAGGGAGCCCAAATTACACATGTCACACAAGCTTGTAGGAACAGCAACTAACACAGCAAGAGACACACCCACCACAGCACTACCCCCAGGGACCCCACATAGTGCAGACACTAGCCTGCATGACAATTCCACTGTGATGACAAAGGTCGATGTTAATCACACTGTGAACCACAGCCATGTGTCCTCAGCTACAAACTACCATCACACCTACACAAGCTCCAATCAAACAGCAGGGCCTGCCAGCCAAGGCCAATATGGAGGTAGTGGTCTAGCCGTGCAACATGTCACATTTGCACACTCAACACCACACACCCTCATCTGCAACAATGTGCAGCAGTGAAGCTCACATGGACTGGTGACATTGCACATGCACCCATGACAATCCCAGGGGTGGGGGGAACTAAGGTGCAGAAACCCATCACACATGCCCACTCAACATGACTCGTCCATGTATGACACACTGCACAGTACGCCGTACATGCGCATGATGTGAAATCCACCACAAACAATGGGATCCTGGCCATAGTCACACACCAACAAAGAAGCCAAGGTGAGACACAAAGAACACACGTACACAACTTCCAACATTGCAGCTCTGAGCCTGAGGAGTGGCAGCAGTCACACACACAACGCGTCACAATCGCTAAAAGGTACCACAAACTCAAAATCACATTACTTGTGTAAACAACAAGTGCCAAGGGGAATCCTGAATGTGTCCCATCTGCGTTTGTCCACATCCCCAGCCCTGACAACAAAGACAACCTGGGATGACAACCTCATGAACATCAGTTTGCCATGCAACCACATCACGGAGAAACCAGGTCCAAGATGCTGGATGAACACATACCAACTCTGCAACCATCACAAACAGGAACATCCCTAGGGACACAGCCTGTGTAGGAAAAGGGAAGGGAACATGCACAGACATGCTCACACAACACACAACACGGGCACACGCAATGTCACCGGATTACACACAGCCATGAGGGCACTCCACTCCTGTGGAAGCTCCGCTGTGCCAAACCTGGTCTGTGCACAACTCAAACCTATCAGCAGGACACTCCGTCAGTGAGTCAACAACTACAACACACAGAAGCCTCTGCTCACATCAGCCTGGGTACGGGAGTGTCACGTCAGTCATCTGCATACACCCAAAACACGTGGCAATCCAGTTGTACTGTATACACAGATGAGTCCTCCAAAATTGATGTGCAAAACTGCATGTCCAGTGGAGACGGGCACACACTCAGGGTACTAGGAACATTGGACAGTGGTAAGCCCAACAGATGTGCTACAGTGTAGGACAAAGATGGTAATATACAAATGCTAAACGTACATCCCTGTGTCAAATGCTGAACATTACACCCTCAGACTGCAGCAAGGGATGCTATAGATCCAGACTAGATTAGGACATATATACCATGGGCCACATGGAGCCCATCACAGCAAAACTTCATTTACCTGATCTGAACACAATTACAACAGCAAATGCATGATACTACACATCTACATCATGTACCAACAAAGATTAACCACAAGTAAACAAAAAGAGGCTTTATTCAGCAAGTGTGCAACTCAAATCAAAAGTCAAAAATCCACTACGGCCAATGTCCAGTCCAAATACACAGTCCCAACAGGGTGATGTGTGACTACTTGTCACAACTTGCTTGCCTGCACAGGTACCAACAGGGGACATCCCCCTTGGAGGGGCATACGAGGGGCAGGCCAGGCACTGCATGGACAGGATCAGGGGATGCCAGAAGGAGGCAGGGAAGGTGAGGTGGGTGCAGGAGTGTCACCGGCAACTGCAGTGGAGGTGTCTGACTCAGGGGGGGCCGGCACCACTGCAGGGCTCAAGTCTGATGGTGTTGGTGCTGCAACCACTGCAGTGGGCTGGGCAGATGGAGTGGGCTGGGTCCCCAATGCAGTGCCCGAGTCAGATGGGGTTGTTGTGGACTCCACCGCAGTGCATGACTCCAAGGGAGTGGAAGGGGGGCAGAAGAGCTGGGCAGGACAGAGGGGGGACACGGTCTCCACACCAGTGGCACATACAGGCAGAGCGTCTGGTTTGGGGGTGGAAGAGCAAGTGGCAGGGGGGAGGGACTGAGCATTTTGGGGATGCGGTATCGGTGTGTGGGGGAACCTGGGGCAGGGTGTGGCGGTGGAACCTGTGGAGTGGTGGCCTGGGGGATGGAGGTGAGAGACTGGGTGGGTGACTTGCAGGGCGGTGGCAGGGTCTTGCTCTTCCGGGTCCGGGGGGACTGGCGGGTGGGGGGCTCACTCTGCCTGCGCCCGGGGGAGGGTGTCCGGGTGCGAGGGGCACTCCCCTCTGTGTGGGTGGACTTCCTCTTCCCCCGGTATGCTGGATCAGCAGGATCGGAGGGCAAGAGGCCGAGGTCACACAGGAAGAGCTTCTGTGTAGCTGGGGTAGCAGGCGAGGCAAGGGAAGGGGTCTTGGAGGGAGAGGATTTGGAGGACTGCGGAGTGGATGTGGATGCCTGTGTGTGTGTTCCCCATCCCCTGTGTCTGTGGTATCAGTCCCCTGAGGTTGCTTGTGTGCACGTCTTGCCTTTCTCTTGGGTGTGTCTGTGGTGCTCGTGTCTGTGTGCTTGGGTGAATGTGCAGGTGTGCATGTGCTTTGGACAGGTAGGGTGGTAGGAAGTGTGGATGGGGCAGAGGTGGGAGGGGTGAGGGACACTGCTGCCGTCAGGGAGGAGTCCACGGACCTATTGCTCCTCTGTAGGGCAGACATACCCGTCGAGATGCCCTCCATGAACGACACCAGCTGTGTCAACAGAGTGGTGTGTGCATGGAGGACAGTCAGCATTGCTGTCTGCCCTACATGGAGCTGCCGAAGGAGGTACACAGACTCCTCACTCAGGGCAGCAGGGGACACAGGGGCAGGGGGTGCGGTGCCTGGCTTGAAGGAGGCATGCTCCCGAGCACGGGAGCCTCCACGGACCTCAGGAATGGCCAATGGGAGGGCGGTGGTGGTGGTGGTGGTGGCGGGGCCAGACAGACTAGCTGGGGTGTGGTGGCTGCTGACACCCGCCTCCACAAGGGAGTCATCCTCCGAGCTGCTGTGGTCCTCAGCTGAGGTAGATGGTGCTGAGGACTCCTCGGTGTGGCTCCCCTCACCCTCCGTGCTACTGGGTCCCTCTGACCACTCGTCGGACGCTGACCCAGTCTGGCTCCGCTGCTCCTCCTGGTCCGTGGAGCTGTCCCCCTCCTGTGGCTGTGGATGTATCTGCAAACAATTAGGGAAACAGACAAACATCAGTCACCTGCACTGACCGCACACACCACAGTAAGTACAGCACATCACAGAGCAAGCCCTGGCATCACTAGTAGAACATTCCCAAAATTCATCACACAGATTAGTAGAAGCCAATTGTCAGTTTGATGGACAGCCATGGAACAGACACCCCTCCTGCCCTCGCACCCATCTGTCTGGTGCCTGTCTAATGGTAAGACCCCAGTGTGGACACATGCACCACCTACACAGTAGTTGGACATTGCTGAGAACACGGTGAAGTATGTGAACTTGCCCACGTCACATCTCTTGCCACTGAGTCAGTGCAGGTGTCTGGATAAATGGACGGCCTGAGCCTAAAAAGAAATGCATGTGATGCATACCAGCACCAGACCCCATGAAGCACCCATGTCCGGATAGTCAATGCCACAATGGCGTGCCTGTTGCACATGTCACCACCCTGCAGGATCACCCTTAGGAAGTTTAATGCCATGACACAGGCATGCCTGCAAAGTCATACATCACTGTCTCAAGTCACATGGCCATGTGAGCCAGCAAACAACAGTCTGCACTGTGTCACTATCATAGGACATGGGGAAGGCAAGTAATGTAACTGACAAGTGCACATGTTCATCCCCCACTAACCACATCCTCTGAACCCGTATTTGTACACTGCACACCATTTGGACTAATGGGAGACATGAAACAGTACTCCCTGAACCAGAGCACCTCACAGTGTGCTGTGAATGATGAACAGCTGCCTGAAAGTCACAGTCTCATACACCTGTCTGCACAGTCAAGTGATCAAACACCTATGAGTCACAGAAGTCTTGTCTCACATGGTCCAATAGCAGATGGCATGCTGACCCCTAACCGAAGGACATCACAGGAGACACAACAATGTAGTCACAGCACAACGACACAGAGGCAGACACCTGAGGCAACTTTTCACTGAGCACAGCATGTCAGATGATACACGGGAGTGGGAGTACAGAGTGTATTGTATGCCCTGTAGTAGGCATGACTGTCCGGCTCCACCTGCAAGAGGGATGAGCCCTGGTCAGTGGGCAGGTGGCTAAGCATGTGTGACACATTTGACATACATACTCCTGAGGCCCAGACAATTTACCCACCCGCAGAATGGGGGTGTGGCAAATACCCCAGGGACATGTGGTGAATTAGATGTGCAAGTGGATCACATATCAAAGTTTCACCCAGACTACATTGCACGACTCAGGCATTGTGTGAGCAACTGACCCACCCATGAAGGCAAACACAATGTCACGGGGACAAAATCTGTCACCACCTTGAGCAAAGCAAAATGCTAGGACCCTGTACCCAAGTGACACAATTATCCTGAGCGTAAGGAGCACACTGGCGCATCAGATGGGTAGTGGCCAGGTTACAATAGAGGGACATGGGTACTGGACAAGAAGACTGATGTACTGGGGAAGTTTAACCAGGCCAGAGGAGGGCACATAGCATGTTAGACAGAGTTCACAGTGCAGTCTTAGACTCACCCCCTCCTTGCTGCTGTCTGCCCTTCAGCTGCCCATCCAGCTCCGGGAACACCACCGGCAGGATCTGGAGCATGTGGGGGTCAGGGTCCGGTGTCCGCCCCTCCTGCGAGGAGGCGACAGCTTCAGCTGGACCCTTGCGATCCTCCGGGTCCAGCCACGAAGGTCCTGCCACCTCTTCTGGCAGTTGCGGATCCGGCGCTTGTAGACCCCCACAGATCGGATTGCCCGGACGATGTCCAGCCAGATGTCCTGCTTCCGATGGGCATCAACCTGTGAGGATGAGAAAGTGAAAAGGCCATTACTACACATGCAACATATCCGTGCATCACACAGTTGGAAATACATGTCTCTATCACAGGGGCATATGATGTACACAGGCAGTGCAACGAGGGCTATGGACAGTTTGCCAGCAGTTACTACATGTATCATTGCATGGGTAGTGAACCTTGTTTGAATGCACTGTTACTCCACTGTACCTGTTCAGTGCAAGTGACTACACACTTTGGGGGGTGCGAACTACTCAGTGGGCATGCCAGCCAGTGGTGTGCACACTGTAAATCCTGCTAATCAGGCAACATGCACAATCAGTGAGGCAGTGGACAGCACACTCACCTGCTCCCCTGGTGTCCCATACAGCTTGCTGTACTGTGGAAGGAGGCTGTCCAGCAGGGCCTGGTTCTCCTCATGGGTGAAGGCTGGGGCTCTCTCCACAGTACGTGCCATTGCAGCAGCCAGAGGATGCAGAGACAGCAGCAGTGTAGTGGCAGATGTCGTCCTGGAGCATGTAGTGCAGGCAAGTGAGCTCTCAGGGGAACAGCCAGCATTATATGTGTGCTGCAGAGGCAGATACTGTCCCATGTGTCCAAAGTGATAGGTCCAAGTCGGTAGCATCTTCTGAATCTGGCCAATCCATGGAATAGCAGCTCCAATACACGCCCACAGCATCCTTCAAAAAGTTCAACTTCATGACACCCATGAATTTGCAACATTGTTGTGGCTGGCCAACTGAATTCATCAGACTCGTTGAAAATTCAAAAACCGCATCCGTTGCCATGCCAGGCCCCAGCCAATGCGTGCACACCGATTGGACCATTGCTGTACAACGCGTACCCGCGATACAACGCGTACCCGCTCACATTGAATGCAATGGTCCGAGCGGGCACACCGATCGGACCATTGCTGTACAACGCGTACCCGCTCACATTGAATGCAATGGTCCGAGCGGGCACACCGATCGGACCATTGCTGTACAACGCGTACCCGCGATACAACGCGTACCCGCTCACATTCAATGCAATGGTCCGAGCGGGCACACCGATCGGACCATTGCTGTACAACGCGTACCCGCGATACAACGCGTACCCGCTCACATTGAATGCAATGGTCCGAGCGGGCACACCGATCGGACCATTGCTGTACAACGCGTACCCGCGATACAACGCGTACCCGCTCACATTGAATGCAATGGTCCGAGCGGGCACACCGATCGGACCATTGCTGTACAACGCGTCCCTGTACAGGTCACACGCATGTGTCACCATGCTGGTCAATGGGGAACCTATGCCAGCCACATATACTTTCCAGGGACTCTGGGGCACACCTACTACACCACACCCAGTCCACACTGTATCTAAGGCATGTGTGGCAGCATGACCTTATCTGTGTATGGGTGTGTACATGTTGTTTTTGGGCTGGCACTTGGGGGCAGACACACCCAGGCTGTGCACATGTTAATGGGGACAGGGTCCTTTGTGTGTCGTGCACATGACCACTGGGATGTGCAACTGTTCATTTTTGGAGCATGTTGCATGGTCACATTTCCAGGTTGTGTATGTGTATGACATGTCACATACCCCCAGGTTCATGTGGGAAAGCATGTACATCACAGGGTGGCCCATTGCCACAATAGTCATGTCCCTCCGTTGTCTGTGTGCATGTTGTGTTTCACATGTCTGACTCCATGTGCACAATGGGAGACAGTCTCCACATCCACGTTGTTTGTGCATGGACTTAGATGTTGTGTGTGTGTGTCACAGACGTCCATGTCTGTCCTGCAGAGGCTACAGGGGGCACTACCTGTGGGAGTCATGTTTGATTTTTCTGACGTGTACATGATACGCCATGTCATGCCAGTGTCCATGTGGCAAGACAGTGTCACTGGGAATCTACCTGTCAATGAGTTGAGATGCCTGTGGCGCATCTGTCCAGACGTCACTGTGGTATGTGTGTGGAATGTGAGAGCAGTAAATGGGAACTGTGACACAGCCAAATGGTTTCACATAGCACACCCTGGGACCTGTTGTCCACAGATGTTGAACAGAGATGTTACATGATGTCCATGTGGGTGCCATATGTGTCCAAACAGAACGAGGCACACATAAAGTACTAGTGTTTGCTGATGATGTAGCATGTGAACTACAGTATGGTGAATGGCACATATGTGGGGTGACTGACAATCTTGACTTCTTCACCTCTGCACTGCAGGGCTCTTGCTGTCCATCGACCATTCCCAGACCTGGCAACGATGGTGGAACGTGACAGCATCCGACGGTACCGCTTCACCAGGCAGCTGATTGAGGATTTGGCTGTGCGGTTGGACCCACATTTGCAGCCTGGCCGGCCGTATCCGACAGCGCTGACCCCCAAGGTGAAGGTGATGGCAGCCCTACACTTCTTTGCCACCGGTACCTTTCAACACACTGTGGCATCTACTGGTGGTATGTCACAGACTATGTTCAGCCGTGTGCTACGCGATGTTTTGGTGGCGATGTTGAGATGCCTTAACCAGTACATCTATTTCCCACAACGTCACCGACTCACTGACGTCAAGAGTGACTTCTATGCCCTGTGGAGGATGCCACATGTCATTGGCTCCATTGATGGGACACATGTGGCTTTGGTACCACCACAGGCACATGAGCAGGCATACAGGAACAGGAAACATTACCATTCTGTCAATGCTCTGGTGGTATGTCTTGCAAACATGACCATCACACATGTGTGTGCCCGTTTCCCCGGTTCTGCACACGATGCCTACGTGATGAGGAGTAGTCGCAGCCCGAGGATGATGTCACAGATGCCGAACCAGCGTGCTTGGCTTGTCGGTGTGTACTGACTTTGTACCATTGTGTGTGTTGTGCTATGTTGCTTTCCACACACTTTTCAATGTTGGCTAATGTGCAATTGTCTGTCTGTAGGTGACTCGGGATACCCCAACATGCCGTGGTTGCTGACACCCCTCAGGAACCCTGTGACACCAGCCCAGATGCACTACAATGAGGCACATGGTCGGACCAGGAGGGTGATTGAGCAGACCTTTGGTCTCCTGAAGAGCCGCTTCCGCTGCCTGGACAAGACTGGAGGGTCCCTCCCATATGCCCCAGCAAAGGTGTGCAAGATTATCATCGTCTGCTGCATGCTCCACAACCTGGCAGTGCGGAAGGAGTTGCCTCTCATCCTGGATGACGATGACCAACATCCGCCACCTGTGGAGGATCCAGGCCTGGGCCACGATGCCAGTGATGATGATGGTGATGTCCGCACACAGCTCATCACCAACTTCTTCAGCTGAATGTGAGTATCCAGAGTGTTGTACTATCAATGAATTTGATTTGCATGATATGTGTGTGTGGTGCTCTGGTGCTGTTTGAGTGTGGCCATGTGCAACTTGACTGGATGTGTGCGGATATGTGTCCTTGCAGGTGGTCTGTACTTGCCAACAGTGTAGACATGCTAACTTGCTTTTGTGTATTTAACTTGTGACAGGTATTAGACATGAGTATTGCCGTTCTGTGCTGTTCTTCAGTGCTTTTGACTGTGTGTCATGTCTGTCCTTCACAGGGTGCTGCTGGAGTTGTTAGAACAACTTGGATCCCCCGAGTCAATGATTCAACTTCCAAGGTGGCAGCAGTTGTTCCCCTACAGGTGATGTGCCACACACCCCTGGACTGTCTATCTTCTGCATTGTTTGACTTTGTGGCCACAGCCAGGTGGGATTAGCTTGCATTTGTAGTGGAAACAACATGTTGCAAATGTGTAATAAACCTGTTCTACATTTTGGGGTGTGCGTTGTCTGTAGTCACACATCTGAGTGACATTTGCTTACTGCACCTGTGTTGTAGTTGACAGACTGTGAATATGTGTGGTGTCTGTGCATTGCACTGTATTTCCAGGCAACATCAGTGTAGGGGATGAGTCATATGGCCCTGGTGTGTATGTGTTGTGTGGCCCTAGTGGTGTGTCTCCCTCATATTTGTCACGTCGCCATGACTGCCATGACGGTGTTGGACTTGCTGTAGCAGTCAGCATGCACAGTGTCATATTTCTGATCATCCTTCTCCATGACAGAGACCACGTTGGAATCATAACAGAGGCAGATATGGTTTTTTGGTGAGTTTATTTACAGAAGGTGTGGGGATGGTGCACAGGATGGTGGGTGCTGTACATAGAATTATGAATCCAAAGTTCCCATGTGAATTGGAAGTCTTGGTAGATGAAATGTCCAGGGTATAGTCCACAGTCATCTGATGAATTTGTACAACTAGAGCTCCCCATGTCATGTGGGCGAGTTGGCTTGGCTTCGACAGGGCGTGCAGTTTGCACACAGAGGAAAAGTTCCAGAACAGGTGTTGGCTTCCTGGGGGATGTAGCTGGCCATGGGCCTCTCAGTTTGGCCTCCTCGGACGGCCCCTCTTCTTGGGGGGGGGGGACCCTCAGGTGCAGGCTGCCGCGGTGCAGGGTACTCTCCGCCAGAGTCCTCCTCCCTCCCTGTGGCAGTTGCAGATGTAGTGGCAACAGATGTTGTGGGCGCACAGGGAGGTGAGGCCATGTTGGTGCTGATCTGGCGGAGGCATGTCAGTATGTCCCTATGCACCGCTGTGAGTTCTTGCAATGTGTCCCACTTGGACTCCATGCGAGACATGTGTGTCTCGACCCGGGACATGTGGGAGTCCAAGCGGGATTGATGGGCAGCCTGCTGCTGTTGTATGTCCTTGAGGATCCCCACTACCTGGGTTACCTCTCCGGTGCTGGTCTGGTACGCATCTGCAATGCGTGCCAGTTGTGGGTCATCACGCAGTCCCGACCCCTCTGCAAATAGCGACCTGTGTCTACCACCCCTCCCACCACCCCTGGCAACACGTGCAGGGCCTGCGGTGCCACGCACAGGTGACCGTGTGCCCACTTGGGTGTTGTTAGTGGGCTCGATGGCAGCGGCTCCAGTTTGGTCCTGGGTCCCTGCGCTGTTGTCACCTGTGGTCCTTGGTGTGTCCGTGTTGGCAGGGGTGGCCTGTGTGTTGGCAGTTGTTGGAGGGGTGGGTGCAGGGGGTGCAGATGTTGGTCCTGCTGGTGCTGCATGATGACTGGCACCCCAGGGTCCAGCTTGTTGTTCGCCATCCGAGGAGTGCAGAGGCTGATCCACACCAGTGAGCTCTGTGTCCCCCGGAGCCTGGGACAGGGACTCCTCCTCATCTGCTGCTGAGTCCCCATCTTCACCTGTTTTGGGGAGAGACACAGATTGTATGGTATGTTTCTACAGGCATCAATTGTTAAAACACAGGACAGTTGTGACTGTACCTCTGGATGCGGTCCTGGACATTGCATTCTACTCAGTTATGACAGTCAGAGAGTGATATTGGTGTAGCACATTGTCCTGCCAACCTGTGGCATGTCAATGTGAATGTTGAGGTGTGTGCCTGACCAGCATTGGTGGTATTTGGTTGCCATCCGGGCCGACTTCTCCCCCCAGCCCAAATACCCCATCATGGAACATGCTTCCATTGCAGGGAGTGCAAGTTGTCTTTCAGGATGTCTGTCAGTGGTGTCCTGCTGTTGGTTGTTGCGCAGTTGCCTGCAGGGCCTTGTGCTCCCCCCAGCAGTACCCAGTGTCAGCCATCTTGTGAGTCCTTTTCCACTCCCTGTGATGTGACCATGGTACAGGGTGGTGTTGATGGGCCAATTGTGAGGCTGAGCACTATCTGTGGCTACCACTCCCATCATGCTATTGCCTCCACCCCCTTCCCAGCATGCCCATCCTTCCTTCCTTTTGACTCTGCTTCTCTGTGGGGTGGGGTGCCTGTGCTGACAGGTTGGCTGAGAGTGTTCTCCTTGCAGTTGTTTGGCTTCCAGTCCCAAGAGTGTCCCTGTGCTTCACACAGTATGAGCCCGGCTGGTTGGTCTTTGTGGGATCTTGAGTTAGAATGTGAGGCATTGCATTCTCCCAGGTGGGTTCTGTGGAGTTAGTGTTGGAGTGTGTGTGTGAGGGGAGGTGCTTGTAACTATGGTCAGTGCTGTGAGTCCTCCTTCCCACCCAGCCAGATATCCCACCATGGAACGTGCTTCCATTGCAGGGAGTGCAAGTTGTCTTTCAGGATGTCAGGCAGTGGTGTCCTGCTGTTGGTTGTTGCACAGTTGCCTGCAGGGCATTGTGCTCCCCCCAGCAGTACCCAGTGTCAGCCATCTTGTGAGTCCTTTTCCACTCCCTGTGATGTGGGCATGGTTCAGGGTGGTGTTGATGGGGAAATTGTGAGGCTGAGCAACATCTATGACTCCAACTCCCATGATGCTATTGGCTACACTGACTTTACCAGCATACACAGAATTCCTTCCTTTGAGTGATCTTCCCTGTGAGGTGGTGTTCTAGTGATGTCAAAATATCTGGGAGTGTTTGTTGGTTCTATTTGTGGCACTGCCTTGCTGTATTTGTTGTTAAGTTTGTAGATGTCATGACACAGTTAGATGTCACTATGAGATGGCAGGTATTGTGTTTGTCTGACTGGCATTCACATCTTGGGGTGAGTATGTTTTGTTTGCTCTGTATTTGGTAAGGGTGCATGGTTTGCCTATCCCTTTGAGGGTGCTGTGTGTGTATTGTCACACCATATTGTGTATATAAGTTGTGTACTCACCAGGCTCTGGGATGTCTGTTAGTCCATATACGCTCACTGGTGGTAGGATGGCCCGCACCTTCTCCTCCCAGAGCCTGAGGTATATTGGTTTTGCAGGAGGGCCACTGCCGGTGCGCTGGCTGATGATGTAGTCCTTTTTCAAGAGGTCCCGGACCCTCCTGCGCACATCATACCACCTGTTCTGGATGTCTTCCTTTGTGCGCAAACATGGTGATTGTGCATTCACCCTGTCGACAATCCTCGCCCACATCTTTGTTTTCTGCGACATGAGGGTCTGTTGTACCAATGTACCAAACAACTGTGGCTCTACCCTGAGTATCTCGTCTACCAGGACTTACAATTCACAATCTAGGAACTTGTGGTTCTTCTTTGGGGGCATGGTGATGGGTGGTGGTGGTGATTGATGTGTGTGTGTGTGTGTGTGCAAATGGGGGTGTGTGAGTGTAGGTTTAGCTGGGTGTGTGTGAGGGTGCTATTTGTAAGTGTGGTAATGGTGTGTGGCTTGTGTGATGTATGAGCTGTGAGTGTGTCTGTGGTTGCTGTGTGATGGTGTTGTTTGCTGGCAGGTCTGTGGAATTTGCAAAGGATCATGGTAGGGATTTGTGGCCTTTATGTAGGTGGGGTTGGGGGTGTGTCCTTGTTCCATTTTCCCCCCCACCCCCAGTATTTATTGGCTTTGTGGTAGCTTGTTTGCCCATTTTTTTGAATTTTTTCCCTTGGTGCTTTGGGTGCATGTAGGAGTCGTTCTTGTGTCCGAGTCAGACGCTGCTGTTGTCTGGTGCGATGTTGTCCGAGTCGTTCCTGCTGTGTTTCAGGTTGGTTTCATGTGCGGCGTACGAGTCGGTCGCGGAGTATTGGGTTGAATCGGCTGGGTTTTGTGTGCGTGTAGGTCGTAGGGCTTGTGCTCCGTGCGAGTCGGTCGTGTTTTGCACGCATAGCATTGTACTACGCGTGTCGGAGTTCGCGGGTACGTTTCGTTCGGTCGCTCTCTGGGTGCGCGTCGGTCGGTTCGTTTCGAGTGTTTTTCCGGCCGGATGGCTTGTTTCCGTCCGGCTCGGTCGTTGGTTTTGTATTCCGTCCGAGTCGGTCGGGTTTCACATGCATTTCATCGTACTACCCGGCTCGGACGGCGCTGGTTCGTGTCGGTCGGAATAAATTCCCGCACCGAGTCGGTCGGTACGTTTTCCGGCCCGAATCGGAATCGACCCCAATGTGTAGAAAAGAAGTCATTTTGAAAAATGACCTATAATTCTCATGCTTGTATTGGTACTCCCAAATTCGGAAATGTGCAAATATCTACTGTTTCTAAACTCTATATTTTGTTCCCATTTCAGAAATACATAGGTGTCTTTCATACCGATTTTTCCATGTATACATTTTCCCAAATGAATTGCTATATACCCGGTACATAATAAAAAACCATTGCAAGACACTGCTCAGTTATTGGCTCTGGGTTCGTCGGGTTCTTGATGTGCCTACAAGTCCTATATATCCCCACAACCAGGAAGGTCTAGCGGATGTAATGGTATATTGTTTTCAATCAACTATCATAATTAGAAGAAGTTACAGGTGAAAACGTTGACACAAATGCCTGTTTTTTTCAACTAATTTTCAATTTTTCCTATATTTAACTGTTAGTTTCTATCAAGAAACCTTGAAGGATCTACACAAATGACCCCTTGCTGAATTCAGAATTGTGTCTACTTTTCTACAATGTATAGCTTTCCAGGATCCATTATTGCTTTCATACCCATTTCTGCCATTAACTGGAAAGAGGTTAAAAGCACAAAAAATAGCAGAAATAGGCTAAGTCCCAGAAAAATGCCAAAACTGTGTAAAAAATGTGGGTTTTCTGACAAAAGTCTGCTTGTCCCTGAACGCTGGGAAGATGGTGATTTCAGCACCACAACCCCTTTTTTGATGCCATTTGCAGGGAAAAAAACAGACGCTTTGATCTCTAGCCCTTTTTTCCCATTTGTCAAAAAAAAAAATATTTTGCTGTATTTTGGCTAATTTCTGGGTCCCCTCTAGGGAAATCCACAAACCCTGGGTACCTTTAGAATCCCCATGATGTTGGAAAAAAGGACGCAAATTTGGCGTGGATACCTTATGTGGTCAAAAAGTTACAGGGGCCTAAGCGCGAACTACCCCAAATAGCCAAACAAAGGCTTAGCACAGGGGGGGGAAAGGCCTAGCAGCGAAGGGGTTAAAAATACAACAAGAAAATATGCCCAAAACATATTTTGTTTACAATTAACGTACACGACCAAAAAACGTATAAAAGCATCCGTCCACCATTTTAAAAACAGTGGCTAACTGACTATCAGACACACCACACGCGTTTTGCTGAGCGAAAAACGTCGATATCAAACTGTGCCATCTACTGTTCCAAGTAAGTGTACCATATAATACATTAAAAAATCTTAACAAATTAATTCAAGCATGATTCTAATTACATTTACCATTTATAATGTTTTACAGATTTTTTGGAAACATTATTAAAGTTGATTTAAGCAGAATCGAACACACATGGGCCCGATTCACAGAACTAACTTAAGACAAAATCCTAAACTTACTACCATTTTGGTATTCACAGAAGGCACTTACTCATTTTGGTATTCACAGAAGGCACTTACTCATCAATGAGTAAGTGCCTTCTGAGGCACTTACTCATTTTGGTATTCACAGAAGGCACTTACTCATTAATGAGTAAGTGCCTTCTGTGAATACCAAAATGAGTAAGTGCCTTCTGTGAATACCAAAATGAGTAAGTGCCTTCTGTGAATACCAAAATGGTAGTAAGTTTAGGATTTTGTCTTAAGTTAGTTCTGTGAATCGGGCCCAGTGACATTAAAAATATATAATGTAAGTAAAGAAATGTTGTTTTATTAAAATATTTAACACTTTAAATTAAAACAAACATTTATTAACATTTAAAAATAGTAGAATGTTTAATAATTTAAAACAAATGAAACTACTCAAACAATTGTTTGCTGCGAGTAAAGCACAGAATGATGTAGTTGGCAAATTTACTACTCCGACTCAAAAAAGGGAACAATGCTCAATAAATGCGGTATAGTTGTATGCACAAAAATACTATTACTACTCAAAGCATTACTTAGCTAAACGAATAGGCTGTATAGAGGTGGGGACAAAGGGCCCGATTCACAGAACTAACTTAAGACAAAATCCTAAACTTACTACCATTTTGGTATTCACAGAAGGCACTTACTCATTTTGGTATTCACAGAAGGCACTTACTTACTCATTTTGAGTAACTTACTCATTTTGTGTAACTTACTCATTTTGGTATTCACAGAAGGCACTTACTCATAAATGTGTAAGTGCCTTCTGTGAATACCAAAATGAGCTCAGGGAAATTGCATGATAGTGGTGCTGTTCAAAAATACTAATCCAAATCCAAAAGGTGCTTGCCTCAGTGAAAGTGCTGGATAGTGGTGGGGTTATAATTACTATTCCTACTCCAAAGGGTTTTTGCATCATGGAAAGTGTAGGATAGTTGTGGTGTTAAAATTAGTATTCCTACTCCGAAGAGTGCTTGCCTAAGGGGAACTGCTGGATGGTGATGGGGTTAAAAATACTATTCCTACTCCAAAGGGTGCTTACCTAAGGGAAAGTGCTGGATAGTGGTGGGTTAAAAATACTGGGGCATATTATCAAGGGCTTTATCGCTGCTTTAGTGGCACTTTTTGCCGCTAAAGCGGCGATATTTTTAACGCCCTATTAGCAAGCTGTCGCTAACAGGCGTTAGCGACAGCTTTCCGGCGATAGCGGCCGGGTTTTACATCGCATTGCATGTCAGCGATAATTATCGCTAATGACATGCAAGGTAGGCGTTCCCAACTAAAAGCGACAGAAAACAGTCGCTTACATACCTATCGCCTATTAGCAATACCCGCGAAGCGATAAAAAAACGCGCGCTAACCCCGATTAGCGCTTGTTTTTTAGAACTGATAAAAACATGACTTAGCAATGAAAGTCAATGGGAGGTGGATTGTAAGGTTAAGTCCCCAGAATTAGCGATAGGATTTTATCGCTGGATTTCTCGCGTTAAAGCTGGGTTTCGCCGCTATCGCTGGATATTTTATCGCAATGGAGATAAACCTTGCTAATAGCATGTTATTTCCGCGGTAATATCCAGCGATAGCCGGCGATAAAAAAAGGCGCGCTAAGCAAGGTTTGCGATATTTATCGCATGTTCTTGCTAATATGCCCCCCTATTCCTACTCCAAAGAGTGCTTACCTCTGGGAAAGTACTGGATAGTATTGGGGTTACAATTACAATTCCTACTCCAAAGGTGTGCTTACATCAGGGAAAGTGCAGGATAGTGGTGGGGTTAAAATTACTATTCCTACTCCAAAGGTGTGCTTGCCTCAGGGACAGTGCTGGATAGTGGTGGGTTTAAAATTACTATTCCTACTTCAAAGGGTGCTTGCCTCAGGGAAAGTACTGGATAGTATTGGGGTTACAATTACAATTCCTACTCCAAAGGGTGCTTGCCTCAGTGAAAGTGCTGGATAGTGCTGGGGTTAAAATAACTATTCCTACTCCAAAGGGTGCTTACCTCAGTGAAAGTGCTGGATAGTCGTGGGGTGCCTAAGGGAAACTGCTGGATGGTGTTTTGGCCATTTAGCAATGAACAAATATTATAAATCTTTTTTAACACATTTAATTTTCTCAATAGAAAAAAACATCAACCAACACCAGTTGAAGAGGACACAGCCAACATACTGAAAAAAAGACAATAATCTCAAGAAAAAAAAGAAAGAAATCAAGGTAATAAAACACAACTTTTTTATATATTAATCCAAAAGCTGCTTATCTCAGGGAAGATAGAGGATAGTGGTGGGGTTAAAATTACTATTCCTCCTCCAAAGGGTGCTTGCCTCAGGGAAAGTACTAGATAGTGGTGGGGTTAAAATTACTATTCCTACTCCAAAGGGTGCTTGCCTCAGTGAAAGTGCTGGATAGTGGTGGGGTTAAAATTACTATTCCTGTTCCAAAGGGTGCTTGCCTAAGGGAAAATGCTGGATAGTGGTGGTGTTAAAATTACTATTCCTACTCCACAGGTGTGCTTGCATCAGGGAAAGTGCAGGATAGTGGTGGGGTTAAAATTACTATTCCTACTCCAAAGGGTGCTTGCCTCAGGGAGAGTACTGGATAGTGGTGGTGTTAAAATTACTATTCCTACTCCAAAAGGTGCTTGCATCAGGGAAAGTGCTGGATAGTGGTTGGGTTATAATTACTATTCCTACTCCAAAGGGTGTTTGCCTCTGGGAAAGTGCAGGATAGTGGTGGGGTTAAAATTACTATTCGTTCTCCAAAGGTTGCTTGCCTAAGGGAAACTGTTGGATGGTGTTTTGGCCATTTAACAATGAACAAATAATATAAATCTTTTTTAACACATTTAATTTTCTCAACAGAAAACAACATCAACTAACACCAGTTGAAGAGGACACAGCCCACATAGTGAAAAAAACACAATAATCTCATGAAAAAAAAGAAAGAAATCAAGGTAATAAAACCCAACTTTTTTTATATAGTAAAACACAAGCAATTTTATTCAAAGTTGAATAAACTTTGAAAAATGGCAATGAAAATCACTTTCCAATTTAAAACATTCATAAACTATTTTTCTTTACAGAATGTTCTTCAAACAGATAATTTTCAAATTGAAAAATATAGGCAGAAGAAACCCAACTTACTATGGAAAATATTTAACCATTTGCTTTTCAACATATTGGGGCCGATTCCGATGTCGGACGGACTCAGGTCCGTCCGACATCGGTCAGGAACCGTAACCGACCGACCTGCTGTCGTCGGTTACGGCCCTGCAAGTACGATGCGATCGAACCCTGTTCGGTCGCACTCGTATACTTCACAATGGGAGCATGCATTCCGAACGGAATGCATGCTTGCATTGTGAAAAGCAGGGGTGCAGTTCATCCCTGCACCCTGTGGCCGGCACCCCAAGGTGCCTGCCACCGGGTGCAGGGATCAACAGAGGGGCACCATAGGTGCCCCCAGGCCGCCATTCGGCGGCCTCGCACCCATGGGGGCCCTACTGGGGGCCCCCAAAGACAGTTTCCGACTGCCTTTTCGTGCCGGAAAGACCGGCACAAAAAGGCAGTGAAAAACTGCCATCGTACTCCCTCGGTCGTGAAGAGGCAGCCGCGGGAGTACTGAAGGATTTCCGGACGGCGGACGGGCTCTCCGAGCCCATCGGAAGCCATCCGGAAATCCGAGTCGGATTCCTTTCCGACCGAGCCCATCGGAATGGCTCGGTCGGAAAGGAATCCGGCCGGCACGTTCCGATTCGGTTGGAAGGGCTCCGGTCATCGTTCGGTGCCCTTCCGGCCAAAATCGGAATCGGCCCCAAAGTTTTAATAGCTCAGAAAAAAAAAACGTCAAACAGAACCAAACTATCCCAGAAAAAAGCAAACCAAACTTTCAACTGTACAACCATTTCAAACAACTAATCTATTCCATTGCAGGATTTACTAAAATATCTAAAACACAAAAAAATACTCAATCATTTTTTTATTTTCCAGACCCAACAAAGAAACACCAATAGAACAAAGAAGAACCACCACAAAACATCAAATACATCAGAAGCATCAAAAAACAGCAATACAAAAGGTAAGGTATAACAATAACTAATCTGCATAACAACCTAACCATTTTTCTCATCTAGGAAAATAATTTAGTTTTTAAAACATCCATAATATAAACCAACAAGGTTAAACAATTAATTCAAACTTCATTGTGCATAAAATTTTAATCAGTAAAAAAATTAGCATAAAATGTTCACTGACTTTTTTATTAAAACAGTAAATGTCCAACATTTCAAAATTATTTAACTAATATTTTTTCTTTTTCGGTCCTTCACAGATAATGTCTGCCAATAAAGATGCAAAATACATTACCTCCAGCAGAGGAAACTGCCTGCTAAACCATAGTGGGTATGTTTATTGTAAGGCGAGACTAACTGAGCCCAGGTGTCATTGGAGGTGTGTGCAATACTACTCAACCCATTGCACAGGCAGAGCGGTTACTCTTGGTGACTCTGTTTTAAGAACCACAGAACATAACCACTCTGCCTCTACAATGGAGATTGAGGTTAGGGAAACAATTAATGAAATTAAAGATATTGCATATACTTCCAATGAACCGTGTGGTGCAGTTTTGAGGGAAGTAGCCCAACACATTCCACCACATGTTGCAAGTAGTATGCCCACAATTCCTAATTTGAGAAGAATTGTTCAATGTAAAAAACAGGCAAGTAACCCACAAAGAGTAACACCCCAAACCTTTTCTGACATAATCATTCCACCTGAACTCTCTATAACTGTTACTAATGAACCTTTTCTTTTGCATGACAGCAAAAACCCTAAAAAAAAATACTAATCTTTAGCACACCCCGTAATCTTGTAAGGTTGGAGAACAGTGATATTTGGATGATGGATGGGACGTTTAAAAGCACGCCACATCCATTCGCCCAAATATACACTATTCACGCATATATTAATAACGCAGTAGTTCCCTTAGTTTACAGTTTACTCCCTGATAAACAATCCTCAACATACACTGAATTATTGTCAGTGATAAAATCTAAAACATCAAACAAAAGTCCTAGAAAAGTACTAATTGACTATGATTTACCTATGATTAATACTATTACCAAATTGTACACGGATACTCAAATTCAAGAATGTTTTTTTCACTTTTCACAGGCATATTGGCGAAAAATTCAAAAAACATCCTTAGTTGAGGATTATATATCAGATAGTAAACTACAGTTTGAACTAAAAAAACTAACAGCCCTTTGCTTTGTTCCTCCTGACAGTGTAGACGAGTACTACACTTCAGTTACAGAATCGGAATATTTTACATCCAACGAAGAAAAATTGGCACCTATTCTAAATTATTTTGAAGACACATGGATTGGCCATCTAAGCAGGTCGGGTCGCAGGAGGAAACCATGTTTCCATATGAAGTGGTGGAACTGCTACTCGACCTGCTTAGTTGGAGGAGCAAAAACAAACAATGCCATAGAGGGATAGCACAACTCCTTCAATAAATCAATTGGCAAACCTCATCCTAATTTCTATCATTTCTTGGAAATTTTGAGGAAGGAGCAAAGTGTCCAAGAAATATATACCCACGTATATAAAAAAAAACAAAGGAAATGTCCGAGAGACTATTGGGTGCAATTCAACAGTTTACGTTTATGGTGGCTTCAGACTACCTTGATAATCTTGCACACATCCTCCATTTCTAACCTACACTATCTTCTTACTTGCCTGTTTTACCCTTAAAAAACCCCAAATTAAATTGGCATTTTTTAAATAAAATTAAAAATATTTTTAAAAGTCGGGTCTCCTTACCTTCACATGTCTTCTTTTTTCAACACTTGGACTTACGTTTCATCCAATTTTTCACCAAGAGTCCTTTGTCTTTTTCGAATCCATTGCAAATAATCCACATTCCTTTTTGAAACTCCATGACCCAAATTAATCTTATTAAATGTGCACATTACTTTTAAAAATAATATCTGTGCATACCTAAAAAAACGCACCCAAAAAAACTCCCGAAAAAGTGTTGTTTTTCTGCAAAAAACGCAACAAAATCCAACAAGGCAATCCATTCTATTTCTTAAACAAATCCAAATCCATTCCAAGTTCCAAAATCCATCACCGAAACTCCATCTCGAAAAAATTAAAGTCGCACTTCTAAACTCCAAAAACCAATAAGCAATGGATGTAAAAATATCCGATCTTCTATTTCACAAAAAAGAAGATTTTTTTTTCAATCATATTAAAAATACATTTGACCGCGACGACGCCAAAATCTTTTTTTTTTTTTAAAACCCGTTGCAAATAGAAAAAAGATACTTTTCGAATCACTTTTGGTTAATAAAATTTTTAATGTATATTTTTTTATAAACTTTATTAAACAAAAAGTGTTACGAAAGAGTGAGACCTGACGTGGGCCTACTACTGCAACTTGTTATGGAGTGAAATATTTGGTTAACACACAATGAAAGTTCCAAAAACTCATTTACTACATCTATCTACCTCCCTCCTCTCTCCTTACAATAAACATTACCACTAATCTAAGTATTTTAACAATTTAAATTTATCTTACCTTAACAGAGCTCTCCCTTGCATCTGATCCGTAGCGCGACGATCCTCGTAATGACGAATGTTATGTTTACGCGGCAACGTTATTTCTTTCTGTAAAAATGAAAAAAGGACATTTTCTCCCATTAACTTCAATGGAAAAGCGTGAGAAAATGTTCAAAAAATGTTAATGTACATTTAAAAATGTATGCTTATTTTTGTAAAATATTGTAAACAATAAACTATTTTTTCAATACTTTTTTATAATTTATTTTGAAAACATAATATTTATAAAAATGTTAATGAAATGCTTTTATTAATAATACATGTCTTGTATTTCTTTCTTCTTGTTATATTGAATTAAATTCTTATATACTGTTCATATTTAAATTTTTTACACAATTACTCTTTTTAAAAATTATTTTAAATTTTTTCTTTAACTCTATAATATTCCATTTTAAATAAAGTAAATTTTTTCCCCATTTATCACTACTATTATCACAAAATTGTAATTTTATTTTTTTATTTATACATAATCTAGTATTAATTTTAAGATCTGAGTATTAAAATAAATTACCACAACCTTATTTTATATTTTTAAATTTTAATATAATTTAAATATCATTTTTTTGTTACTATTATCCCCAACATTAATTTCTAATATTTTTTGAATACACACCCTAGTATTATTTTTAATAGATGAGTACAACAATATATTTTCATTATAATTAATATTTATGTAATACAGATCTCCCTTATAATATTAATATATCACCATCCAATTAATTTTAATATTTTTTTAATTAAAATCTAGTATTATTTTTAATACCTGAGTATAAAAAAATACCAGAAACATTTTTATATATTTTAATATTTATATAAAATCAATCTCCCTTTCAATTTCATTTTTTCATAAAAAATGTATTTCTTTTATTTTTAAAATGTATACTCTTGTATTAAATTTAATACCTGAGTATTAAAATAAACTACTACAACCATTTTTAAAATTATGTAATATTTATATAATATAAATTTCCCTTTTAATAAATATAATCTTTTTTTAATTATAATACCAGAGTATTAATTAAAATAGACTACCTCAACATAACAAATACTTACCAATACTTACCAATGCGTTGTAATGGCATGCGTTGTAATAGCATGCGTTGTAATGGCATGCGTTGTAAAGGTATGTGCGTTGTAATGGCATGCAATGTAATGGCGCCTGCATTGTAATGGATGCGTTGTAAAGGCATTGCGCTGTAATGCCTGCGTTGTAATGGATGTCTCCCTCCAGGATGCAACGCCTTTCATCCCTTCTTAGAAGCTGCGCCTCGTGATGTCGGGTTCCTTGGTGAGGGAGAGGATGAGCTGGGTGACGTTGGCATATGAGACTATGTTAAGTCTGTGCTTTCTGACGATGGTTGCGAGGGGGGCCATGTAAACTTTGAAGAGCGTGGGGCTGAGGGAGGATCATTTGGGTACTCTGCATCTGATCTCTGTTGGTTTGGTGGAAGGGCTGGAGTCTTATTCTTTGTTTTCTGCCTGAGAGGAAAGATCGAATCCAGTCTAGGGCTGTTCCCTGGATGCCGGCGTCGTGGAGTCTGGTGGCTAGTGTGCAGTGGGAGGCGGTGTCGAAGGCTGCTGAAAGGTCCAAGAGGATGAGCGCTGCTGTGTAGCCTTGGTCGAGGAGGGCGCGGATATTGTTGGTGGCAGCTATGAGGGTGGTCTCGCTGCTGTGGTTGCTGCGGAATGCAGCTTGAGAGGTGTCTAGGATGTTGTTGGTTTCTATGAAGTGTGCTAGCTTGGTGTTGATGGCTTTCTTGATGACTTTAGCAGCGAAAGCGAGTAGTGAGATGGGCCTTATTTGTCTCGGCGCCTCTGCTGAGAGCCAACCTCCTGGGGGATGTTCCAAATGAGGCTCTGCACGATATGTTCATTGTTTATATCCCTTTGCAACAGGTTCTGGTTAAAGTCTCCAGGTATTAATATTCGGGCTTCCAGATAGCTGGTTCCTAAATCCACCAGCATGGGTTTAAATACATTTTTATTATCATTAAAGGAAATTCACTGCTTTAGTTCAACCAGTACTCTTCACTATCTGTAACCAAAGCTCTTGCACTTCTAAGACCTTGATATCAAAGGGTAGATTGTTTCTGAAGTACATGCCTAAACTGCCCTTTGGGCGCCCTTTCATAGATGACTTGTTTGCTAGAGTGAAGATTTCTAGAAAACCGAACAGAAGAATGAAAAGTTCCGGCCAAGTTCTTGCAATGCGATTATATGAAATTTGAGCAGCTAGATAGCGAAATCTCCTATGTCAAGTTTGTGACACAAGCCTGCCATGTTCCAGGAGCAATTATTTAATGCTACTATAGCTTCTGCCATCTGGATGCCTGGTTCCTTTGGGGCCTCCAAACAATCTAGGGTGCTTGGAGCCAGGATGACAGGGAAGCATGCCCAATCAACAGCTGCACCGATGTTTTTAGATCCCTTCGTGTCAGATGCACTCGATATATTATTTGCTGCACGGCAGAATGAGTTCTTTACCAGAGTCTGCACCAGCTAGATTATGTTGAATGAAGTACGGCTTCTCCTTTTTCCTTATTGGAGCTCGTACTGACCCTCCCAGATGCACTGAGTAAGAAGGGCTTCATTCTGGGTCAGCACAAATGGGTATTCATTGTCACAGTATAATATAATCTTAATACCCCATTCCTTGAGTGTGTCCTTCAGCCCATAAATTGCATATTCAAGATTTCTTGAGGCAAATGTGACTAGGGTAGGCTCAATACTCTGGGTCCGATTACGATGCGGCTCAGAAGGCTCTGACCGACAGTCGGAGCCTTCCGAGTCACATCGTAATTTGCCGGTTGGATTCCTTTGCGGCAGCCTCATTTTGATTTGGTCAGTCAGAAAGGAATCCGACCGGTCCTTCCGGTTGGCTTTCGAAGGTCTCGGATAGCCCATCCGCCAGTCAGAATGCAGCAAGTGATCTCAAGGGCGGACCTTTCCGACCTTGAGATTACGATGACGGTTTCGACATGGTTTCTATGCCGGTCTGTCCGACATGAAAACCATGCTGGAAAGCGCCTTTGAGGGCCCCCAGCAGGGCCCCCTTTAGTGCACGGCCTCCAGTTGGAGGCCGAGGGGGGACCTATGGTGCCCCCCTGTTAATCCCTACACCTTGTGGCAGGCACCTTGAGATGACTGCCACGGGGTGCAGGGAAGAACTGCACCTCCCATTTTACTATGGGCGCATGCATTACGGCTGGTTTACGGACTGAATGCATGCTCCCATAGTAAAATATAGGAATGCGACCAAATAGTGTTCGGTCGCATTCTAATGAGGTGGTCGGGACCGTCGACCGGGTGTCGGTCGGTCCCAATGACCGATGTGGTGCCCGACATCATGACGAGCCCCTTTGTGTTCCTCTTGGGGGTAAAAATTCAATGGACTGCAAGTCTGGGAAAGGAGACTTGTACTCCAGTTGAAAGAGTAACTTAGTAATGTCTGAATGAAACTCTGGAGCTGGGCTCTTTTCTGAACACAGTAGAGTTCTACAGAACATGCTGGCTCTGTTGATTTATCCGCAAGGTGCTTATGCGGACAGTCTATGTGCGCTGATTTGTTTTTTTCCTGCATTATGTCCATTGCGCTCTAGTTTTTGAGGGCTTGCCCTTCGATATTTTAACAAACTTAATAGTGGGGATACTGACATCCCTATTTCTCCGATTTTCCATATTCTGTGGATAAGGGCAACCATAACTCGTTTGATTCATGCTGTTTACTAGGGTTGGAGTCTCCCCGGTTGTGCCAATTGATTCCACGTGGTCGGCTTGTGTGACTGTGTGCCTATCTGTGGATGATTATAAGGATTTGTAGGGCGGTGCTTATGATCATGTTGGTAGTATGCATCTCAGTAGTTCCTCTATCTATGCTCTCACAACAGTCTGTTTCCATGTTTAGTTCGGGTCTTCTTTTGTTGTAAATAGGAAACACTTCCAGCTGTAATTTGATTTTGTTTTTGTTATCTTTGCCAGAGAAGCAACTATTGAGCAATTCTGTCTTCTTTTCCGCAGTTTTTTTGCAGACCCTCTTTGATTTCTGGTGAAGTTTACTTTTAATATCTAATTGGGCTTTGCCTCTACTCTCGTAATTTAATTGCTTTTCAGTAAGGTTCAACTGCGCCAACATTATTTTGTCCTGATCATCTTCGACCATGGGTGAAGGTACAGTGCACAAAGGATGGTTTGCTGATTTGGGACCAGTGGTCTCTTTGGGTTGCCATGTAGTCCCTGTGGGTTTTTCCTAAGTACCATTTCTTTAGTTCCAACATATGTCATTAGGAGTCTGCTGTAAAGTGCTAAATTTATCCACGATGGTCAAACACGGGCAGCTAAGATAGTTAAAATCAATACCAGGTGTAAAAAGTACTTTTGCGGATGGATAATAGGGGAAATGTGGGTAGATGATGATAACACAATTCTAAGGGAATTGTACCTATGCTCGACATCCTCACAGACGGCAGAGTAAATGCTGGCTTGCGCAGGCGCCATCCTATGACTACCGTATACATGTAGGTCAGGTGATGATCTACTGAGGAACTTTGGGGCTCATTATGATGGCGGGCGGGCGGACATCAGTCCGCCCGCCATCATAACAGCGATGGGACCGACCGCCAGACGTGCGGCAGTCCCACCGGCCCAATTAGGATGCGCATCCTGTCCTTTTACCATTGCGGACGGTGCTGCTGGCTGCAGCACCGTCCGCAATGGAAAAGGGCATGCGCAGCATTTCCGTGCACCATGTGGTAGGCACTACACGGTGCCTGCCACTTGGTGCACCCCCCCCCCGGCCCACGACAGGCCCCCAAAACCAATCCCCGCCATCCTTTCCATGGCGGCATTGCCGCCATGGAAAGGCCTTGCAACCACCCACATCGTAATATGCCTGACGGTGCCTGCTAGGCACTGCCACCATATTAGTGGCCCAGCTCCGCCTGGCCGGCAATCGTAACGATTGCCGACCAGCGGATAAGCGGCAGACGGACTTTGCGTCCGCCACGATACCCACCGCCATCATAATATGGCGGGGGTATTTCACGTTACGATGGCGTAACGGTCGCCACCGCCGGCACGGCGGTGGCGATCGTTACGCCATCGTAATGAGCCCCTTGGTGAGGAAAGCGCCTCACTGATTATCTGACCATTATGGTGTGATTCTGCTGTGCCAGTGTAATTGACAACCTTGTTGTCCACCTCAAAGATTTGCAAACTATATGAATTTGTTGCCTTGGCATTCAACGTGAGCACTTCTCCCTCCTTACTTTCCAGGATCCCCGTGACAGGCTGCAACTGAGCTTAAAAAAAGTAAAAGGATATGGGGTGTGATTGTATACCCCTTGCTCTTGATTGCCGTTGGCGTTCCCACCTTGGTCTAGTTAGACAAGATTAAACATTTTTCATTACATTGGCTGGTCCCTGGTGTTTTCGCCGCTTTATGACAACAGCTGTGGTAGGCTCCAAACGCCATCTTGTTCTTGAGTGCATTTCCCAGCCTACCTAAAGGGATCTCTAGGAAGCCAAGCAATAGTCATCATCATCATCATCAAAATTTAACTTTATTCGGCTGATTATAGCCATCAAAGTACAAATAACAAAACAGGACAGATCAAATCTACAATCATAAAATACATAAATGTAAAATCAGTTAAGATCCCCCGTCTTGTAACAATGTAACAGACATAAAAAGTAAAAAGACCATAAGACAGTTATTAATCTCCGTAGAGTCCTGCTCCACTCAAAATTCATTATCTACAATAGAATAAAATACACTCCATCGAGTAATACAACACTTCATACAAGAATGAGCACACCTCAAGGATCCATGACAGGGAAAATAACAACAAAAATAAAAATACAGCCCACCAACACATAATTAGGCCTGGGAGTGAATAATTAAATAAGATAAAAATTAGCCCAACTTACACTTGTCCAACTTTACATATAAGAACATAAGAATAAGTATTTAAATAACGTGATTCAAAGCCATGTCCAAAGGGGAATTCATGAGTGACCTATTCCTATGCCTTATTGCTCCTGTTAGGAAACTTGCTACCCCAAAACAGACCAGAGGTGACGCTAGCATTTGTAAATATACCAGCGCCGGCCTAACTTGTTCACAGTTACAACCTCTAAGCAAAGGAATGATAAATTTTCTGCGCAGAGAATTGTAATATACACAGAAAAATGTTATACGAAGAGTATTCTGGTCCGAGAAATTATCACAAGGACAGGGATTTAATGTTCCTTCTTTGAAAAACCCTTTAGGAAAAGCAAGGAGCCAGGGAACCATATTCAACCTAAATCTTGTCAAAACAAAAAGATGATACGGTTTGTTTATATAAGATAAATATGGTTGCATCTGTCGACCCAGGCTCAGTGTAACAAATCTTCTCACCATGGGTTTTTTCAATTCATTCTCCTCCCTTAGTACTCTTCGTCTGTCTAAAAACTGCTGCTTGAGGTCTCTAATGGCTGGTTTACCCAATGCTATAGGGCTCAAAAATAAATCGGGGCAGCCAAGGGTTTCCATCTGGTCCTTAATATATCTAATCCACGGAATGTCTAACACCTTTTCTAGGGTGAGACAATCTTGGATGATCAATTGGTTAAGATTTGGAGTAGGTTGTGCCCAAATTCTCAGCCAACGCAATAAAGGGGCAACCGCAATCTGGTCAGAAATAAAACCTGCGCCTAATTCCTCATGTATGTTAAAGATTGGTGTGGAAGCAGGGACCGAGAGCAATCTACGCAAAAAGGTGTTTTCGGCCCCCTGAATTTCTCTGACGTCTGTGTAACCCCAGATGTCGCACCCATAAGTCACTATGGGGAGACACTTAGCATTATAGATCTTCATAAGTGCGGGGAGTGGTTTTGATCCTATTCTTTTTGCAAAGTCTAAAGTGGCCCCCGATGCTCTAGCTAATACATTCTTTTTGTGTGCACGCTGCGTGCACCATGATCGCCGGTCATCAAAGAGCACCCCTAAATATGGAAAAGCGGGGACTTTTACTAACTCTAGTCCCTTGCAATAGAATTTAACCTTCATTGCCCTCCTTGAACCTATGGACATAGCATGTGACTTTTTAAAATTAGTGATTAAGTCCAAGCAATAGTCATACTACCCCACAAGGGGTCTAGTCCTTTTCTCTTCCCCTAATGACCTTCAGTCCTGTCCCACTCCCCCTCTGGCCCACAAGTGGATGAGGGCTATCCTGGAGCTATCCTGTGTGGTCCTCTGAGTTCCGCAGTGATCCATGTCTCTGCAAAATTGGTTAGCCCATCTCAGTGCTCTCTCAGCAAGGACTATGAACAAAACTCTTGCCCTCTGCAAAATAAGCCACAGTAACATTGTAGCTATTCTTTTTTTCTCTGCTCCTTCGTCCTCCTAAACAAAAGATCTGAAGGGGTCGGAATAACACAAGTGATAAGTGACTTAACCTATTGTAAAATGTCCTTTTAAAGGAAATATAGTTACTTTGCTGCAAAATTAACACAATAACTGGTGACGAAATAACAATTATCATGTGCTGAAAGAACAATACACAAGGGTTCTGATCCCGGTCGGGCCAGTAATCCCATTTCGGCTGCAAACGTCTTTTTGTGCTCGAAACACAATTACATTATGGTTGTATCTTGTAAATCGCAGATGGTTGCGTCTACAATATGTGCAAAGTGTTTCCAGCATAGGTTCACCATCAACGTTCAAGGTCCCATTCATGCACAGCTTGTCTATGTGGGAATAGAGAATAACATGCACACTTGGTATATTTCCCATCCAGATGTAATAAGACACAAATTGCTCATCCACTAAATTACGTACCACACAGTCACATGTTTGTGAGTACACCATTTGCACCCAGTTTCATCAGCCTGATCATGATCGGGCACTAACAGTTAAAAAAAACATAACCAGAGTTTGGTCTATTAATTTCTGATGAACAATGCAGAGCCTTGCACAAGTGGGGGACGGATTGATTGGATCTTGCATATGTTTTCAACTGCTTCTGTCTTCACATTTAAGGAAAGCTTGTAAAAAGTTGCCTAATTATTGAAGATTACACTTTAGTCAAATATGCTTCTGGCCCAAGCTCTAGTTTAAGCTCTGTGGTTGCAGGTTCTGTACTTCGGACTCCTTTCTCCTTGTGCTGGCAACGCATCATCAAAAGTATAATAAAGATACAGTTCCCCAAACTTTACATGCTGCTTCGCCTCCATTTCCCCAGCTCATGCCCTTTGTCCGTCCTTGCTCCACGCCTCTTCTGACTTGTTGTCCCATCTTCCACCCTTCCCACTTTTTTATTTGTTTTAATTGTTTTGCCCCATCACGTGATTGGTTGGTATCCATTTTAATTTTTTTTTTTACTAATTTCAAGATGTTAACCATGAGTGCTCACTCTTACACAAGTGCAACGGACAGAAAGAAATTAGTTTGAATTACCCTAACAAACCCATACAAAGATAGATTCAGTGTTCCACCATGGGCATCTTTAAATGGGTTTGTTTGAATACTACAAATGCATTCAAAGGTGGCCATCATAGATGCATGCACATACATCCCAGCCATTGTGAATGCATTTGCAATGTTTTTACTAGCCCATTCAAAGATGGCTGTCACAGTTCCGTGCACATCTACGGAAGCTATCTCACCAAAAAAAGGATTGGCATAGAAAATGGAATTCACTGGCAAAACCTTTTAGCTTTGCTAACAGTTGATTATTTCCTTTTCGACCTTTTGGAAAAACTTCACAGTTACCTCTGGGAGCTGATCTCCCAGGAATAAATCTTCTCACTTTATCCTAAATATTGCATGACTCAACTTAGAATCCTATCCGAGCACCAAATGCATTAAAATAGTATTCCAAGGATACTTTCTTCATAGTACTTTAGTACATGAACATCTGTTGCAGTATGTCATGAAACTGGCTGAAAATTTCTTCTTTTCATATCATGTTCTATCTGCGCTTTATTTAAGCTGTCCAGCATATAAACTCTTAGGGCCCGATTCTGATGCGGGTTGGAAAAGCTTCCCGACCGAGGGCCTGATTCTGATGCGGTTAGGAAGGCCTCCTAACGGCATTTGCTCCTTCCAAATCGGATCGGGAATGTGTCTTCCCGAGTGAGGGCCCAATTCTGATGCGGTTAAGAACAAATGTTCCCATTGAAGTCAATGGGAGTTCAACCAAATCCTATCTGGAAGCATCCGAATGCATCCTACTCCGCCGGTCGGACTTTCCCGATCCGAGTGGGTCGGAAACCATTTCCCAACCGATTCGGTCGGGAAGCTTTTCCAACCCGCATCAGAATCGGGCCCTATATGTCCTCACAGATAAAATACTACAATAATAAATTACAGGTATTTCGCAACGCGGTATTTTGTAAAGCAGTGCATGTGGATTTTTCTCACAGTAAAGTCAAGGATCTGCAGTTCAGCTGTTTGCTGGCTATCAGCCCCGTGGCTGCAATTTCCTTGTCAAAAGCCAACTTCTTCTATGTTCATAACTGCTTCTGTGTCACTGCTCCACACATATATATTTCCTGGTATGATTTTACCATTTGAGACACCCTCATGTATGTCGGACATCTGTCTTCATGTCTTGCGCCAATATAAGTCTGCTTCTGCATCATGCATCAACACTCTTCTTACTGCTTTCTATCCATATCTGCCCAATCTACATGAAACATTCCATACACCCCCTCCTACAGAAGATCAACTAACAACATAACTAACTAGAACTCCATCAAATTATATTGTGCCTACTAAAACACTAACAGTATGTGTAGACATCTTGGCAATGCATTTGTTGGATAGCATTAAGTAGTCATTTATCCAAGGAACCTTTCAAGATGCCATCAAGCCAGCTACTGTTATGCTACTGCACATGAAAATCACTCTTGGGCCATCTTCAACAACTGCAGTCCCAACAACGACCACTCCATCTAATCTAGGATCCTTGAGAAAACTATAAAAGCCCCAACTCAAGGCTCAATAACCACACTATCAAAGCACCAACTTAAGGCTCAAAAACCATGGCCTTCCCCTACAATTCAATCTGGTTCTCCCCAGAGATTACATGAAAATAGCCACCGACCAAATCTAAAAGATGCCATTGAAGCATGTCTCACGGTACTTCTAGACCACAGAGGGGCCTTTGACAACATAGATCATAAGATGAGGGTGCAAACTTTTCAGAAACCTTCATTCACCAGTTCACATGCTTCCCCTCTAGAAAACTCAGTAATTTAGATAGGACAAATTTTTTCTACAACCTCGTAACATCTCTTGTGAAGGCACACATGGATAACATCAGTGAGGTGTATTCTTCAACATTTACTTTTGGCTCTTCACGACAAACTATCTACACTGTCCTCCTCTACATATGCATCGCTAAAAAGCAAAAATAATGTCCAACCCCATAAAGTTCTGAAATATGGATATGAAGAACAACTGATCTAATGTTCCATAATACCTATCAATCCACTAACCTCTCACTCATCCATACTCTGCCACTAATCCTGGGTCAGTTGCCCCATCACCTAGATGAAATGCTGGGGAATCATCACTGATCAACAAATTACTCTTAATGCCAAGATGGGATCCAGGTCCATTGGCTTACAGAGAGATACAAACCTCTCTTTCAAGGACTATGTTAAAAATATAATCAGAGAGCAGTGTAACAATTTAGCGTACTCACCGGAAATTCCCTATTACATTCTCCTACAAGTTTCGAGTTATGCCTCAAGATTTTGTTATGTCCACGTTTGATTATGCCAGGTCTGTGCTCTCATGTCTCTCAGACACAGCAATTGCTCCAGTGAAGGCCCTCCACAGCACATCAGCCCTTAGCCTATTTGAAGATTCATTAAGGGAAATGTGACCACGTTACCCTTTTTTAAATAACTGCATTAGTTCACCCTGATAGGCAGCATCAAATATACACCCAGACACACAATGTTGAAAACTATCAGGCATAAAAACACAAGCTGCATCGCAGGCAAGGACAACATTTCTTCCCACCAAATGTAGAGCTTCCTGTGGAAGAGTAGGCACAGATGGGCCTCAAGGAATGCGTCATGAAACAATTCTTCTCTGACTATGCACTGAGACTTTGGAAGAAACTCTCTACATCTCACATTCTCCCTTCTTTTGCAACAATTTAGAAGGAAACTCAAAATGTACCTTTTTGCTCTATTCCTGTTGTAAAAATAATGGTTGGCCTTGGTCCACACTTCCACTCAACCCACTCCAGCCATCATGGCTAAAATGTGTTGAATTGTTGTTCATTGAACTGTTGCTCTTGTTATCCCTTGTACTACGTAGATGCCCTAGCATGTTTTATAAGCCCCACACTATGCCAAGTGATCTACTGTACCTACTCCCATTCATTTACAACATTTATTTTCCCCAAATAGGTTTTCTTTTACAAAAAAAACCATTGTCAGCACATACCACCACCTCCGCCCAGTTTAAATATATCCTCCTTTTAAATTTATCAGAACCGCATGAATTGATTTGGCTCTGATTATCAAGTTATTACTTGACTACTTCAGCCAGCTGCACAGTAAATCAGCTTTCCCTGATTTTAAATCACCCATCTCCAATTTATCCAGATGCTACAGAACTTGTGGAGTTGCATTTCACCAATCCTGCGGCCGTATTATAAATGCAGCCATTTTCCCAGATAACGCTGGGTGCAGCTTTTAAATTGTGCGCCCGGCACAAACAAGGAAAATGCGCCATATTAGGGTGAATGTGCTGCCCTCAGGGCAGCTGCGAACCTGCGCTGCCCTAGGACAGCACATTCATGTGAAAAACGGAGCAGCTGCTTTGAAGCGGCTCTGTGTTTTCACTGTGCCTGTGGCACCCTTCTGCACTTTTAAAGGGAATTAGTGATCCCCTTGCAGGAGGGTGCAGTGAGTGACTGCACTCACCTGCAAGGGGATGTTTGGGGGTCCATGGGACCCCCTTTCCTCACCAGAGATCTACAATCAAGGGCGCAATATCGGGCCCCTGTAACAAAAGCAGGAGCGGTGCTTCTTGCTAGCACCCCACCCCCCGCTCCCAGGGCTGGTCGAGCAGCAATCTGCCAGGGCTGGTTGCTGTTCCCAGTCCCGCCCTGCTCCTGACAGCTTCTTTGCCTCTGCACTCGCTTCCGTTGTACGGCGTGGGTGCAGAGGCAAAGGGATTCCCTCATTTGCATGGGGCCACACCCCCATGCAAATGAGGGAACGTCCTCTTGAGGAAGCACTGGTGCTGTATGTGCACCAGCACTTTCTGTATTACAGAAGGTGATGCACAAGCGTCTGCAGTCCCTTCTGTAATACCAAAGTGCCACAGAGGCATGCAAAGCGGGTGCAAATGCCCGTTGAGCCCCCAAGGGACTTCTATAATAAGGCCCCTGAAATCAAGATAGTACTTGCAAGACTGATGCCTAGTAGTGAACTATACTGAGAAGTGTTGAACAATAAACATGTATATATATAATCTTTCCATAGAAGTGTTAATGAGAATGCCCCAAAAATCGCTTTTCAACAAAATAAAGCTCACCACCACTGGGTCCTTATTACACATAGGCCGCACTTTTATTGTTTTTGCCGAGCGTCTGCGGCCCCTCCAGTAATACCAAAGTACCCCGAGGGCGCACAAAGCAGGTGCACGTGCCCATTGCGCCTCCGGGGCTCTTTCTGTAATACGACCCCTGGTGTTCATCTGACAAAATTCTGAGAAAAACCTACTCTTATGCAACTAATTGTAACAAATGCGTCCAGGATGGTCATGGGCACAGAAGCCAATCCAAGAAACCTTGATTTATTTAGAGAGTCTAGACATATGCCCCTTTATACATGAAGGCACTCAGATTCAGGGCACATAAGGAGAACATACCAAGAGAAAAAAAACACAGTAAAACTAAAATAGGTGATTGGAAGTGGAGAGAATGTCACACCAGTGTGGAAGCCTGAACCCCAATATTTCACCAAACCACAATATTGTGATCCCCCTAAAGATTACCTCTGGCAGTTTGGCTCTATCACTCTCAATCTAGCAATATGAGTCACAACCCTCCACAACACCAGGCCAAACAAAAATAGTAGAGTAGATCAAATAGTGACTGGGACCACTCAATAACTGAGTTCTAGATCCCTAAAAAGTTAGTTTTATTACAAAAATCTCAAAACAGGAGGTACAGAGAAATGGAGTAAATGCCATAAAAGCTCAGATACATAGTATATAGTCAGAACTTATTCTAAATCTAAATAAGCCGAAAAGTCCCTCTAAAATTAAAATGTCAGATTTAAAAGGAACACTGACAGCATTTTCAGGGAGAAGGAAAAAAGTCTCTAAAATAGTCAGACAGAGTTCTCGGAGGAAAGCAAAAAGTCTCCAACTCAACCCCAAAGCCAGGGGTTTTCATACACAGAAACTGTTGGGAGAGAAGACTCACCGTGGAACAGTGATTGGGAGGAAGGAATGACCAGGAGTAAGATGAATAGAACACTACAAACTGCATTCATCTTAATAAATGATGTCTCTGGAAGACTATGGCATAACTAAACTACGTTAATAATCACACTTATAACCAACATAGTTACATTGTTTTAGGTGCAACATCATTAATTCATTATTACAACTATATTCATCATAAAAATCATTGGTATGCACAAATGATCTGTTCCCCAAAGTTGCACATTAAAAAAATCTTGACACCGGTATCTGGTGCCTAGGTGATGGAAAACTCTGCTACCACAAGGGCGGCCCTTCAAGCAAGGAACTACCAGCAGATTCTAAGCACTACATGCCAGCTGTCATGTGAGGGTATAAAGCTTTTGCAGCCTCCCAGGCCTGTCCCACATCCATATGAAAATTCTATGCACACATTTTCCAGTAGAGGAATCAGTTCGCTTCAGACGCACGGGGCAGCGGTCTAGTTGCTGCACCCGGCGTCGGAAGAAGTCGCATAAATTGAACCCATGAGGCGACCGCGCAGCGGGCGCGCCTAAGGCAAGCCCGTCTGCGCCCGTCCACGCCCGGCCGGGGCCAGGGGCCAAAACCCCTGCACCTTTTTTCCCAGGACGCATTAGGTACTCTAGGGCTCAACTGCTCCAGCTAAATAACTACCCTAGGGCCAAATGTCTTCATCTTTTACGAGCAGATAACCTCAGATCAAAATGCCCTCACTGCCCTTTCACATTCCCCTCCCATATTCGTTCACCCCTCCCTTCAAGACCTGCTTATAGTATTTTTCTCTTAAACTGTAGATCCCTTCCCAAACACTCTACGGAAATTTCGCTCCTTTTACAAGATTCCTCCCCCGCGGTGCTTTTTTTAACTGAAACCTGGCTCAGTGCTAGCTCTGATCCTGACATAGTACAAACTTTGCCCCAGGGGTACGCGATTCAAAGAATGGATAGAACCATAGGCAAAGGAGGGGGAATTGCGATCATTTATAAGGACCACCTTACCTGTCGCCTACTCGGCAGTCCTCTCTCGGACTGCGAGAATGTTCGTTTCTCCTTAGAATTCTCCCCTCTCCTCACACTCTCAGGCATTTTGATCTACCGCCCCCCGGGTGCGGTAGGTTCTTTTTGTAACTCTCTTTTAGAAACCGCCATCAATTTAGCTAGCACCATTGCAAATGTTACCATTCTCGGCGACCTTAATCTGCATTTTGATGATCCTAGATCTACAGTAGCAGTTGAACTAGTAAATGATCTTGCGTCACTTCAGTTGCTGCAAAAAGTTCAACTCCCTACACATGCGCAGGGACACTGCCTTGACCCAGTGTTCTCTAATCTGGAGAATCTTCAGGGAAACGACCCTATTCCAATTCCCTGGTCTGACCACCTTTTGGTGCCCCTTTCCTGGCGTCCCCAAATTCCCATCCCCCCAGTCTATCCTTCTCGAACACTTATCCGTCCCTGGTCTAAGCTCCCCTGGGAGGACTGGACCCATGAACTGGAAAATAATAGACCGCAGTCGGTTCCCTGCCCAGTCACAATGTATAATCATTTCTGCAGCTGGATAGATGACTCGTTGAACCAGGTCCTCCCTAAAATCCGGATCATGAAAAAGAATGGCTCAATCAGATCGCCCTGGTACTCCGCTAAACTGCGCACCCTGAAACAGAACTGTAAAATATTAGAAAGAAGTTGGAGGAAAGACTTTGCAGTTGAGAGTAAGCTCACCTATAGAAGGGCCATATGTATATACAGAGCAGAAATGAGGAAAGCTCAGGCAGCCTACTACGAGGAAAAAATTCGGCTAGCCGCCAATTCCCCTAGAGAGACCTTCTCCATTATAAAAAGGCTCCTTAAAAGCCCAGTCCCTCCTGTCCCTATTGACCCCCATGGAACTCGTTGCGAAAATCAGGCCGAGTTCTTTGGTAACAAAATTCAGAACATCATAAAAATGCTCCCTCAAATTGATCCCGCATGGATGAGCTCCCTATCCGACCGCCCCTCCACCACTCATCCCCTGGAGTGTTTTCCCCCTCTCCTCCTGGAAACACTCCTGACCCTTATGCCCACAGTAAAAAGTGGATCACCAAGAGACCCAGCTCCCATGAATATCCTAACTAAAGCTGCATCTATTATTGGCCCCACAATCACCCATGCCATCAACGCCTCACTTTGTACAGGAGTAGTCCCCCACTTTGGAAAGAAGCTATGGTTAAGACCCTTCTTAAGAAGTCGCACCTTGACCCCGCAGACTTGGGCAACTACCGCCCTATTTCCCTTCTGCCTGGGATTTCTAAAATTGCCGAAAAATACGTCAACCATGCCCTCTCTAATTTTCTGGAAATCTCCAACCTTCTACACCCATCCCAAACAGGCTTCCGGCCTCGGCAGAGTACGGAAACTGCTCTGCTGGTGGTTGTGGAGGAAAGCAGGAAAATCCTTGATGCAGGAGGTGCTGCAGCTATTATCCTATTGGATTTGAGCGCAGCATTCGACACGGTGAATCACCAGGTCTTGATTCACCGCCTCGGCAATCTGGGAGTAGGTGGAACTGCTTTGAGTTGGATTCGCTCCTTCCTGAAAGGACGTTCATTCCAGGTTTTCGAAGAGGGCATGAGCTCCAAACCTCGGCCTCTCCAGTGTGGTGTACCACAGGGCTCATCATTGAGCCCTACACTTTTTAATGTGTACATGGTCCCTTTGGCTTCAATCGTGGAACCGTTTGGGATACATATGGTCACCTATGCCGACGACACCCAACTGGTCGTAGCTTTAAACCAATCCACACAATACTCCACGACCCTGAAAGCATGTCTTACGGAAGTCGTAAAATGGATGGGGTCTTCCCACCTGAAATTAAATGGAGAAAAGACCGAGGTCATGACTCTGGGCAATTTTGACAATACGTCACTCAGAACCATCTGGCCAGTTTGCATGGGCCCAGTCCCAATCCCTAAGCCTGAGATAAAGAGCCTGGGCATCTGGCTAGACCAGAATCTTACATTCCAAGCGCAAGCCAGTAAGACAGTAGCAATCTGCTTTGGCCTGATCAGAATGGCGAGGAAAGTGCTTCCTCTGCTCCCTCCTCAAGCCAAGAAAATCATGGTCCAATCTATTTTACTCTCTAGATTGGATTATGGTAATGCACAGCCAGATTGTTGACGGGAACACCTAGATCTCTTTCCGCAAAACCTGCCCACCGATCTTTACACTGGCTTCCAGTGAAAGAAAGAATTAGCTTCAAATCACTGTGCATTGTCCACAAATCCCTTTTGGGGATAAAGCTTCGCTCGGATGATCTCCACCTAATCGACATCCCCAGAATCAAACGAGCCAGAAGTGGCGGCAGGCTCTTCTCTCTGAATGCAGGCAGACTCTGGAACGCCCTCCCCCTCCGAAAAGAGTCTAGCAATCTTGCCTTCAGGAAACAACTCAAAACCCTTTTATTCCCTTAAACTAATCGTTCTGTCCCTCCCTTCCATCTACTAGTCATGCCAAGCGCTGGGAGGCCTTCTGGTAGCCATGCGCTCTATAAATGCCCTTTTCTTTTCATTTCATTTTCATTTAATTTAATTTCATATCATTTCATTTCAGTTCATAGAGCTGCACCATACACCAATTGGTTGCTTCACTCATTCTTTCACCCATCCATCAATCAGTACTCTTAAGTCACAGTTTGCATAACGTCTCTCCTAAAGATAACCAGTTTAGATAACAGTGTGCAAGTCTAGATAGAAGTGTAGAGGTTGATCTTAGTGGCCCAGAGTAAAAGAACAGTAACCACCAATAGCCGGGTGTGAGAAATTGGGTTGTTGGTTGACTGGGGTGTGAGCCCTGGTCAGGAAACAGCCATAATCCTTTGCAGGGTGAACTATAAAAAGTCACTAAATTAACCTGTGCTTAACTCTGGGTAGCTTGACTCAAAAAGCAATAAGTCCTAACTTAGAAGCAATGTGGAAAGGATTTATCAAGCACACAAACAGTAATGAAATGAAACAAAGTACAAGAAAAGTCCCAAACCAATTTAGAAAAATAGAATACATTTTAATAAATTATTTGACACCAAACAACAAAAATCCATTCAGTAGTGCTGGAGTTATGAATTTTATTTTTTTTGTGTGAAAACTAGCACCTAAAAAATAAAGCACCATCCATGGAGATCTAGTCGCGGGAGACCGGACCAAAGTCGACAAATATGGCTGACTGCGATGGAGCGCAGTTTGGATACAGAAAGTGTCTGAGAATGTAAAGTTCAGTGGGGCAAGCTTGCAAGAGGTGGCCAAGGAGGAAACATTGTCGGTAGATGGCCTTGAGTCGAAGCTGTGGTGAAGATTTCTACATTCAGACTTAGATGTCGATTCCGATCTCGGCCGGAAGCGCACCGAATACGATTCGTCCGGAAAAAATACGAGCCGAACGTGTTTTTCCCTAACGATTCGAACAGTCGTCCGAGCGAGCAAGTACGATGCGCATTACTGCTAAAATTCCGAGCGAGCCGTACGTTCCCATTCCAGCTCCAGTTCCCCGACCGAGCTGGATCCGTAAATGCCGATTCGAGTCGCACGGAAGTAAATACACAGCACCTTCCGGCCGGACTAGTACGATGCGCACTCCGTACGCACCGAACTGGTCGCTACGAGCTGCACGTCGGAGCATCCGGGAGAGCTGCACATAAGCTCTGATTCGCGCCACAAGACGATCCACGGCTACGAGACGAACAAGCCAGCTATGAGTACGAGTCGAAGCCACGAGAAACCCGAACGAGATGAACCAGCCATGAATCCCATCGCGCAGGTCCTACCAATACTGTACATCTATTACCGGAACCGGTACGGACGCGTACGGCGCAGACGGTAAGTCAGAGACCCACTACACAAACAAACGACACGTACCTGACATATGTCACACACACATAGGGATGCAGAAATGACGTACACTAGCAACAGCAGAACCATAGGGGCGGGATGGCTATCACCAATGTCATACACACCCATAGGGACCTGATGGCTACCACTACCACCACCCCTACTCATGGGGGGCTGGATGCCTGTCACTACTACCATTCCCACTCATAGGGGGATGGATGCCTACCACTACCACCACCCCTACTCATGGGGGCCTGGATGCCTGTCACTACTACCATCCCCACTCATAGGGGGGTGGATGCCTACCACTACCAACACCCCTACTCATGGGGGGCTGGATGCCTGTCACTACTACCACCCCTATTCATGGGGGCCTGGATGCCTACCACTACCACCATCCCAACTCATGGGGGGCTGGATGCCTACCACTACCACCACCTCTACTCATGGGGGCCTGGATGCCTACCACTACCACTACCCCTACTCATAGGGGGCTGGATGCCTGTCACTACCACCACCCCTACTCCTGGGGGCCTGGATGCCTACCACTACAACCACCCCTACTCATAGGGGGATGGATGCCTACCACTACCACCACCCCTACTCATGAGGGCCTGGATGCCTACCACTACCACCACCCCTACTCATGGGGGCCTGGATGCCTACCACTACCACCACCCCTACTCATGGGGGCCTGGATGCCTACCACTACCACCACCCCTACTCATGGGGGGATGGATGCCTAGCACTACTACCATCCCCACTCATAGGGGGATGGATGCCTACCACTACCACCACCCCTACTCATGGGGGCTGGATGCCTACCACTACTACCATTCCCACTCATAGGACGGGTAATGTATGACACAACCAGCATACTCCAACAGAAGGATGTCAGCATAAAACATCCCCCCAACATCATGACAAGAGTGTGTAGTCTGTGTCAAATGCGTACAACACTGAACATGACATTGAACATACAATGTGATCCCCTATCACATGTGTCACACAAAAATGTGTGTGGCCTTCACAATGCAAGCAGACCATGACCACTGTGGGAATGGGGTCTAAACCCCCATCATCACAGTGACCAAAAGGTAAGTGCGGGGTCCATAGCTGAAGCACATTTTGAACATTGTGGCAATGGGGTCTAAACCCCCAGAAAAAGCTGCAACTGCCAAACAGCATGGATGATTCCTGGTCACAGAACAACAAACACATCAGTGGCAAAGTAGTAGTTGTGTCCCATAGCAACATAGATTGGGTGAGGCAAACAGTGCAGTGCAAATAAAACATACCTTTGGCCATGTGCAGACAAACATCACCCATGGGGACTGACATTGTCTCCATTTATCAATTACACAATGCCAGAAGTGACCATCATAATGCAGACCCACATATCTGCACTAATGGACACACAAATGTAGATATCCTGTGGAGACTGTAGATGTGAGGTGAACAAATACCATAACATGGCAGCAATGGGACATACAAACAATGAATATTGTGCTGACTTATGACCTAGGAGTCCCAGGGACAGCATGGGAAATCCTCCAAACAACATACAGGCAATGGCACACTAAAGATATGCCAATGCAGTGGTGCAGATGCACAAACACAAACAGGCAGCCTCACACTGCATATCAAACACAACAGGTGATGGGGGGGTGTGCCAGTGTCCCCAGGCAACCACACAACACATGAGGAGGCCTGAATTCCAATTACACAGATGTGTATACAGTGCCATAGAAAAGTAACTCATGGATCGGATTCCCCTATGTGGGCAATCAGGCATTGTTAGATGAGATGGAGCCCAAATTACACATGTCACACAAGCTTGTAGGAACAGCAACTAACACAGCAAGAGACAGACCCACCACAGCACTACCCCCAGGGACCCCACATTGTGGTGACACTAGCCTGCATGATAATCCCACTGTGATGACAAAGGTAGATGTCGTTCACACTGTGAACCACAGCCATGTGTCCTGAGCAACAAACTACCATCACATCTACACAAGCACAAATCAATCAGCACGGCCTGTCAGCCAAGGCCAATATGGAGGTAGGGGTCTAGCCGTGCAACAACTCACATTTGCACACACTCAACACCACACACCTTGATCTCCACCAAAGTACAGCAGTGAAGCTCAAATGGACTGGTGACATTGCACATGCACCCATGACAATCCCAGCTGTGGTTGTGGGAACTAAGGTGCAGAAACCCATCACACCTGGCCAGTCAACAAGACTCGTGAATGTCTGACACACTGCACAGTACGCGGTACATGGGCATGACGTGAAATCCACCCCAATCAATGGGATCCTGGCCACAGTCACACACCAATTAAGAAGCCAAGTTGACCCACAAAGAACACACGTAGACAACTTCCAACATTGCAGCTCTGACCCTGAGGAGTGGCAGCAGTCACACACACAACGTGTCACAATCACTGAAAGCTACCACAAACTGTAAATTACATGACTTGTGTAACCAACAAGTGCCAAGGGGAATCCTGACTGTGTCCCATCTGCGTTTGCCCACATCCCCAGCCCTGACAACAAAGACAACTAGGGATGACAACCTGATGAATATTAGTTTGCCATGCACCCACATCACGGAGAAACCAGGTCCAAGATGCTGGATGAACACAGGACAACTCAGCAAGCATCACAAACAGGAACATCCGTAGGGACACAGCCTGTGTAGGAAAAGGGAAGGGAACACACACAGACATGCTTACACAACACACAACACGGGCCCAGGCAATGTCACAGGATTACACACTGCCATGAAGGCACTCCACTCCTGTGGAAGGTCTGCTGTGCCAAACCTTCTCTGTGCACGACTCAAACATGTCAGCAGAACACTCGGTCAGTGAGTCAACAATTACAATACACTGAAGGCTCTGCTCAAATCAGCCTGGGTACAGGAGTGTCACTTCAGTCATCTGCATATACCCAAAACACGTGTCAAGCAAGTTGCACTGTATACACAGATGAGTCCTTCAACATTGATGTGCTAAACTGCATGTCCAGTGGAGATGGGCACACAGTCAGGGAAATAGAAACATTGAACAGTGGTAAGCCCACCAGATGTGCATGAGTGTAAGCCACAGATGTTAAATTACAAATGCAAAAAGTACATCCCTGTGTCAAATGCTGAACATTACACCCTCAGACTGCAGCAAAGGATGCTATGGATCCAGACTAGATTAGGACACATATCCCATGGACCACATGGAGTCCATCACAGCAACACTTCATTTTCCTGATCTGAACACTATTACAACAGCAAATGCATGATGATACTCATCTACATCATGTACAACAAAAGCAAAACCACTAGTAAACAAAAAGATGCTTTATTCAGCCAATGTGAATGAAAAATTGGAAGTCCAAAAGAAACTAAGGCCAATGGCCAGTCCACATTCACAGTCCGAACAGGGTGACATGTAACAACTTGTCACCCATTGCTTGCCTGCACTGGTACGGACAGGGGACATCCCCCTCGGAGGGGCATACAAGGGGCAGGCCAGGCACCACAGGGACAGGATCAGGGGATGCCAGAAGGAGGCAGTGAAGGGGTGGTGGGTGCAGGAGTGTCACCGGCAACTGCAGTGGAGGTGTCTGACTCAGTGGGGGCCGGCACCACTGTAGGGCACAAGTCAGATGGTGTGGGTGCTGGCACCACTGCAGTGGGCCGGTCAGATGGAGTAGACTGGGTCCCCACTGCAGTGCCCAAGTCAGACGGGGTGGTTGTGGACTCCACTGCAGTGCATAACTCCAAGGGAGTGGAAGAGGGGGCAGATGAGGTGGGCAGGACAGAGGGGGGGGACCCGGTCTCCACACCAGTGGCACAAACAGGCCGAGCATCTGGGTTGGGGGTGGAAGAGCAAGTGGTAGGGGGGAGGGCCTAAGCAGTTTGGGGATGCGGTATTGGTGTGTGGGGGAACCTGGGGCAGGGTGTGGCGGGGGAACCTGTGGAGTGGTGGCCTGGGGGATGGAGGAGAGAGACTGTGTGGTGGAGTTGCGTGGTGGTGGTGGGGTCTTGCCTTTCCTGGTCCGGGGGACTTCCTAATGGGGTCCTCAGTCTGCCTGTGCCTGGGGGAGGGTGTCCGGGTGTGAGGGGCGCTCCCCTCTGTGTGTGGTGGTCGACTCTTCCGCCTGTACATTGGGTCAGATGGATCTGTGGGGAAGAGGCCAAGCTCACAGAGGAAGAGCTTCTGGGAGGAGGGGGGTTGCAGGTGAGGCAAGGGAAGGGGTTTTGGAGGGAGAGGCATCTGAGGACTGCGGAGTGCTCGTGGATGCGTGTGTGGGCCTCATCCCCTGTGAGTGAGGTATCAGTCCCCTGACTGTGCGTGCGTGTGTGTCTGGATTTTGGTGTGTGTGTCTGTGTGCTGCTTGTGTCTGTGCTGGTGCGTGCATGTGCCGGTGTGTGTGTGCTTGGGACAGGTAGGGTGCTGGGGATTGTGGATGGGGCAGAGGTAGGAGGGGTGAGGGACTGTTGCAGGAGGGACACTGCTGCCGTCAGTGAGGAGGCCATGGACTGATTGGTCTGCTGTAGGGCAGACATGCCAGATGACATGCCCTCCATGAATGACACCAGTTGTGTCAACAGACCTGTGTGTGCATGGAGGACACTCAGCATTGATGTCTGCCCTACATGGATCTGTTTCAGCAAGTCCACAGACTCCACACTCAGGGCAGCAGGGGAGACAGAGGCAGGGGGTGCGGTGCCTGGCATGAAGGAGACATGCTCCCCTACACGGGAGCCTCCATGGACATGTGGGATGGGAGCAGATGGGAGGGTGGAAATGGTGGTGGTGGCGGAGACAGACTTGCTTGATTTTGTCTGTGGTCTGCTGACACCCGCCTCCACAAGGGAGTCCTCACTGGAAGTGCTGTGTTCCTCAGCCAAGGTGGTCGTAGCTGAGGTCTCCTCAGTGTGGCTCCCCTCACCCTCCGTGCCACTGGGTCCCTCGGTCTCCTCTGCAGTGGACCCAGTCTGGCTCTGCCGCTCCTCTTGGTCCGTGGAGCTGTCTCCTCCTGTGGCCGTGATTGTATCTGCAAACAATCAGGATAAACAGAGCAACATTAGTCACCTGTACTGACCACACACACCACAGTAAGTACAGCACATCACAGAGCAAGCCCTGCCATCATTTGCTAGACATTGCAATAAGTGCTGACACTGATTTGAATAAGCCCATTGTCTGTTTGACAGTCATTCATGCCACTCATATCCTACCTGTCCATGCACCCATCTGTCTGGTGCCTGTTGTATGCGACTAATCATATGTGCACACATGCACCACATACACAGTTGTTGGACATCCAAGAGAATATATGGAAATGTGTCACTCCAAACACATGCCATCTCCTGCCACTGACTCAGTACATGTGTCAGGAAAAGTGATGGGCAGAGTCACTGTCGATATGCGGGTTTTGGTTCCATCACCAGACACAATGATGTCCTCATGTCCTGATAGACAATGCGACAATGGTGTGCATGCAGGACATATCACACTACTGCTGGATCACCCTTTGCAAGTTGAATTTCATGGCACAGGCCTGTCTGGCAAGTCAGTCATAACTGTCTCCTGTCACAGGGGCAGTGCATACACACAACACCAGTCTGCACTGTGTCACAATCATGGAAGTTTTGGGAATGCAAGCCCCGTAGCTGACAGGTGCACATGTGCACCCCTGGCCTCCCACATCATGAGGACTAAGATGATCCCATGTCATTCAAATGAGACATTTGAGTGACTGCAAACACAAATCCATACACATGAGCACTTCACTGTCTGATGAGAATGAACCAAAGCTGCCTGCACCTCAATGTTTCATACACCATTGTGCACAGTCAAGGGATCAGAGACCTATGCATTAACCAATGTGCAGTTCCTATAGTCACAACTCAGATGGCTGGCCACCCCAAATTGTTAAACACTCCAGGAGTACAAAAAGCAAGGCCACACCATGGTGACACAGAGGCAGACACCTGAGTGCACTCTTCACAATGCCCAATATGTATGCTGACACACGGGAGTGGGAGAACAGAGTGCCTTCGATGTCCGGAGTAGACATTACAGTCCTGGTCCATGTGCAACATGGTATTACCCTGAACACTAGGCATGTGGCTATGCATGTGTCACACACATGATGTACATACTTCTGAGGCTCCTACCTTGGTCTCTGCTGCAGCATGGGTGTGTGGCACATACCACAGACATGTGGTGAGTCAGAGCAGCAATTGGAACACATATTAAAGCCATTCCCAGAGTCCATGTCAGATCACAGGCATTGTGTGAGCAATTGTACCACCCATGCAGCCCACAACAAAGTTCCTGTAACTGATGCTGTCCCCAACTTGAACCACAGGTAACTGCAAGTACACAGTACCCAAGTGACCTAAGTCACAGACTGTAAGGGCCACACCTGTGTATCAGATGAGGAGGGGGCATGACACAAGTGAGGGACATGAGTCCAGGACGACAAGACAGTCGTACTGTGGAAGTGGAACCAGGCTAAAGGAGTGCATAGAGCATGTTAGTCATAGTACCCAGAATAGGCTAGCACTTACCCCCTCCTTGCTGCTGTCTGGCCTTCAGCTGCCCATCCAGGTCAGGGAAGACCACCGCCAGAATCTGGAGCATGTGGGGGGTCAGGGTCCGGTGTCCGCCCCTCCTGCGAGGAGCTGACAGCTTCAGCTGGACCCTTGCGATCCTCCGGGTCCAGCCACGAAGGTCCTGCCACCTCTTCTGGCAGTTGCGGATCCTGTGCCTGTAGACCCCCACAGATCGTACTGCCCGGGCGATGGTCAGCCAGATCTCCTGCTTCTGGTGGGCATCAACCTGTGAGGATGAAAAAGTGAAAAGGCCATTACTACACATGCAACATATCCGTGCATCACACAGTTGGATATACATGTCTCAATCACAGGGGCATATGATGTACACAGGTAGTGCAACTATGGCTATGAACAGTTGTCCAGCAGTTACTAAATGGTATCATTGCCTGGGAAGTAAAACCTTGTTGCAATGCACTGTTACTGCACTATACCTCTTCAGTGCATGTAACTACACACTTTGGGGGGTGACAACTACTCAGTGAGCATGCTAGCCACTGGTGTACACACTGTAAGTCTTGCTAATCAGACAACATGCACAATTAGTAAGGCAGTGGACAGCACACTCACCTGCTCCCCTGGTTTCCCATACAGCTTGCTGTACTGTGGAAGGAGGCTGTCCAGCAGGGCCTGGTTCTCCTCAGTGCTGAAGGCTGGGGCTCTCTCCACAGTACGTGCCATTGCAGTAGCCAGAGGATGCAGAGACAGCAGCAGTGGTGGTGGCAAATGTCGTCCTGGAGCATGTAGTGCAGGCAAGTGAGCTCTCAGGGGAACAGCCAGCATTATATGTGTGCTGCAGAGGCAGATACTGTCCCATGTGTCCAAAGTGATAGGTCCAAGTCGTTTGCATCTTCTGAATCTGGCCAATCCATGGAATTTCACCACTTATACACGCCTACAGCATCCTTCAAAATTTCAACTTGATGACACCCATGAATTTGCAACATTGTTGTGGGTGGCCAACTGAATTCACTGCATCCGACTCGTAAAAGCTTCGAATACGCGTCCGTTACCATGTCAGTGCATAGCCAATGCGTGCCCACCGATCGTTCCATTGCTGTACGACGCATATTTCGAAACACAACACGCATCCGTCAACATCATATGCAATGGCCAATGCGTGCGCATGGATCGGTCCATTGCTGTACGTCGCGTATTTCGAAACACAACACGCATCCGTCAACATCATATGCAATGGCCAATGCGTGCGCACGGATCGGTCCATTGCTGTACGACGTGTATTTCGAAACACAACACGCATCCGTCAACATCATATGCAATGGCCAATGCGTGCGCACGGATCGGTCCACTGCTGTACGACGCGTATTTCGAAACACAACACGCATCCGTCAACATCATATGCAATGGCCAATGCGTGCGCACGGATCGGTCCATTGCTGTACGACGCGTATTTCGAAACACAACACGCATCCGTCAACATCATATGCAATGGCCAATGCGTGCGTACGGATCGGTCCATTGCTGTACGACGCGTATTTCGAAACACAACACGCATCCGTCAACATCATATGCAATGGCCAATGCGTGCGCACGGATCGGGCCATTGCTGTACGACGCGTATTTCGAAACACAACACGCATCCGTCAACATCATATGCAATGGCCAATGCGTACGCACGGATCGGGCCATTGCAGTACGACGCGTCTCTGTACAAGTCACTCGCATATGTCACCATGGTTGTCACAGGTGAACGTATGCCAGCCACAATTACTTGCCAGGGACTCAGGGGCACACCTACAACACCACAGCCTGTCCACACTGTATCCTAAGGCATGTAAGGCTGCATTACCTGTGTGTGTATGGGGGTCAACATGTGGTTTGTTGGGTGGCACTTGGGGGCAGCCACTCCCAGGCTGTGCACGTGTTCATGGGGACAGAATCCTTTGTGTGTTGTGCACATGACCACTGTGATGTGCAACTGTTCAGTTCAGAGCATGTGGCATGGTCACATTTCCAGGTTGTATATGTGTATGTTATGTCACATACACCCTGAGTCCCATGTGGGATGGTATGTACATCACAGGGTGACCCATTGCCACAATTGTGATGGCCCTCCACAGTCTGTGTGCATGTTGTGTTTCAGATGTCTCTGATTCCATGTGCACAATGGGAGACAGTCTCCACATCCACGTTGTTTGTGCATCGACTTTGATGTTGTGCGTGTGTGTGTAACAGACGTCCATGTCTGTCCTGCAGAGGCAACAGGGGCCACTACCTGTGGGAGTTATGGTTGTTTTGCTGGCGTGTACATGATACGCCATGTCATGCCAGTGTCCATGTGGCAATACAGGGTCCCTGGGAATCTACCTATCAAAGAGCTGTGATGCCTGGGGCACACCTGTCCTCACTTGTCACTGTGGTGTGTGTTTGGAACGTGACAGCAGTACATGGGTACTGTGACACAGCCTAATGATTTCCCATAGCACAACCTGGAACTTGTTGTCAACACATGTTGAACTGAGATGTTAGATGATGGCCATGTAGGTGCCATATATGTCCATACAGAACGGTACACACATCAAGTACTTGTGTCTCGTAATGATGTATCATGTGATATTGAGTATGGTCAATGCCACATATGTGGGGTGACTGACAATATTTCTTTGTTCACCTACGTACTGCAGGGCACCAGCTGTCCATAGACCATTCCCTGACCTTGCAACCATGGTGGAATGTGACTGCATCCGACGGTACCGCTTCAACAGGCCGTTGATTGAGGAATTGGCGAGGCGGTTGGCCCCACATTTGCTACCTGGCCGGCCATACCCTACAGCGCTGACCCCCAAGGTGAAGGTGATGGCAGCCCTACACTTCTTTGCCACCTGTACCTTTCAACACACTGTGGCGTCTGCTGGTGGGATGTCACAGACCATGTTCAGCCGTGTGCTACGCGATGTTTTGGAGGCAATGTTAACATACTTGAACCAGTACATCTATTTCCCTATACGTCAACAACTCACTGACGTCAAGAGTGACTTCTATGCCCTGGGGAGGATGCCACATGGCATCTGCTCCATTGATGGGACACATGTGGCTTTGGTACCACCACAGGCACATGAGCAGGCATACAGGAACAGGAAAATTTTCCATTCTATCAATGCTCTGGTGGTATGTCTTGCAGATATGAGCATCTCACATGTGTGTGCACGTTTCCCCAGTTCTGCACACGATGCCTACGTGATGAGGAGTAGTCGCATCCCGAGGATGATGTCACAGATGCAGAACCAGCGTGCCTGGCTTATCGGTGTGTACTGACTTTGTACCATTGTGTGTGTTCTGCAATGTTGTATTCCACCCTCTTTTCCAACTCAGCTAATGTGCAATTGTCTGTATGTAGGTGACTCCGGATACCCCAACATGCCGTGGTTGCTCACACCCCTCAGGAACCCTGTGACACCAGCCCAGATGCGCTACAATGAGGCACATTGTCGGACCAGGAGAGTGATCGAGTGGATATTTGGTTTCCTGAAGAGCCGCTTTCGCTGCCTGGACAAGACAGGAGGGGCCCTCCCATATGCCCCTGCAAAGGTGTGCAAGATTTTCACCATCTGCTGCATGCTACACAACCTGGCAGTGCGGAAGGAGTTGCCTCTCATCCTGGATGACGATGACCAACATCCACCACCTGTGGAGGATCCTGGCCTGGGCCACGATGCCAGAGATGATGATGATTATGAGGGTGATGTCCGCACACAGCTCATCACCAACTTCTTCAGCTGAATGTGAGTATACAGAGATGTTATGTCAATGATTTGAGTTTGCATGATATGTGTTGGTGGTGCTCTGTTGCTGTTTGAGTGTGGCCATGTGCTACTTGACTGGATTCGTGCAGCGATGTGTCCTTACAGGTAGTCTGTACTCCCCAACAGTGTTGACATGCTAACTTGGTTTTGTGTAGGTATCTTGTGACATGTATTGGGCATGAGTATTGCAGTTCTGTCCTGTTCTTCAGTGCTTTTAACTGTGTGTCATGTCTGTCCTTCACAGGGTACTTTCAGAGTTGTTTGGTCAACTGTGACCCCCCGACACCATGATTCAACTTCAGGGTGGAAGCAGTCGTTTCCCTACAGGTGATGTGCCACACACCACTGGACTTTATTTCTTCAACACTTGTTGACTGTGTGGCCACTGCCACGTGGGATTACCTTGCATCTGTAGTGGAAACAACATGTTGCAAATGTGTAGTAAACATGTGCTTCACTTTGGGATGTGCGTTGTCTGTGGTCACACATCTGACTGACATTTGCTTACTGCACCTGTGGGGTAGTTAACACAGACTCTGAATAGGTGTGGTGTCTGTGCATTCCACTGTATTTCCTGGCAACATCAGTGTAGGCGATGAGTCAGATGGCCCTGGTGTGTATGTGTTGTGTTGCCCAAGTGGTGTGTCTCCCTCATATGTGTCACGTCGCCAAGACTCACATGATGGTGTTGGAATTGCTGTAGCAGTTAGCATGCACAGTGTCATTTAGCAGATCATCATCTCCATGACAAAATACCACGTTGGAATCACAACAGAGGCAAGTATGGTGTATTAGTGAGTTTATTTACATACATGTGTGAGGATAGTGCACAGGATGGTGGGTGCTGTACATTGGGATTGGAATCCAAAGTTCCCAGATGAGTTGGAAGTGTTGGTAGCAGAAATGTCCTGAGTAAAGTCCACAGTCATCTGATACATTAGTCCAACTTTAACTCCCCATGTCATGTGGGAGAGTTGGGTTGCATTCGACAGGGTGAACAGTTTGCACACAAAGGAGAATTTCCAGAACAGGTGTTGGGTTCCGGGGGGATGTACATGGCCATCTGCCTCTCAGTTGTCCTTCCTCGGACGACCCCTCTTCTTTCTGGGGGGACTCTCACGTGCAGGCCACTGCGGTGCAGAGGACTCTCCACCAGAGTCATCCTCCCTCCCTGTGGCAGTTGCGGTTGTTGCGGCACCAGATGTTGTGGACACACAGGGAGGTGTGGACATGTTGGTGCTAATCTGGCGGAGACATGTCAATATGTCCCTCTGCACCGCTGTCAGTTCTTCCAATGTGTCCCACTTGGACTCCATGCCAGACATGTGTGTCTCCACACAGGACATGTGGGAGTCCAAGCGGGCATGATGGGCAGCCTGCTGCTGTTGAATGTCCTTGAGGATCCCCACTACCTGGCTGACCTCTCCGGTGCTATTCTGGTACGCATCTGCAATGCGTACCAGTTGTGGGTCATCATGCAGTCCAGACACCTCTGCAAACAGTGACCTCTGCCTACCACCCCTCCCAACACCCCTGGCCACACGTGCGGGACCTGTGGTGGCATGCACAGGTGACCCTAGGCCCCCTTGGGGGTTGGTACTGGGGTTGTTGTCCGTTGCTTCCCAGGGGGCCGGGGTCCCTGTGCTGTTGTCCTTGGTCTGTCCATGTCGGCGGGGGTGGTCTGTGTGTTGGCAGATGTTGGAGGAGTGGGTGCAGGGGGTGCAGATGGTGGTCCTGCTGGTGCTGCATGATGACTCACACCGGAGGGGCCAGGTAGGTCTTCGCCATCCAAGGAGGGCAGAGGCTGTTCCACACCAGAGAGCTCAGGGGCCACCGGAGCCTGGGACAGGGACTCCTCATCATCTGCTGCTGTGTCCCCATCATCACCTGTGTTTGGAAGAGACACACAATGTATGTTATGTTTCTACAGGCATCAATGGTTCAAACACATGACAGTTGTGACTGTACATCTGGATGTGTGCCTATACATTGCATTGTCCTAAGTTGTCACAGCCAGAGGTTGGTATTGTTGTAGCACATTGTCCTGCCAACCTGAAGCATTTCAATGTGAATGTTGAGGTGTGTGCATGACCAGCTCATGTATTGATTGGCTGTACATGGCCATTGCTACTCAAGGGCCATCACGTGCCTGACACAGGTGTGTCATCCTTGTCCACATTTGTCCTTTAACAGGGACATACGTGCAATTCCACTTAGGATATCTTTCAAGATTGGGACATGTGTGGTGGCAGTTTTTGCCAGTCTTTGTGCGTCACATTGGTGTGTCTGGACAACATGGTCACAGTCCGGTATGCCTGGGATCTCTTGGGAGTATCTGTGTTGTTGTCTGGGTTCCTAGTTCACGTCTCATTTCATACAAGTGATGTTGTTAACGTAGCTAATGATGTTGTTGCTGAGTTTTGTACGTGCAAACATGATTAATCTTGTCAATGTCCTCCATGGTGATAAGGATTGGGCACGGCAGCTCTCTGGCTTTTCCATTGTCATGACAGTGATGGCCAGTGGTGTGTGTTGCAGTTCTGCTGCTGTGAGTGGCATGTCTCCTCAAATGCAGTCCAGCTTGGTGCTTGTGTCTACAGGGTCTATGACAGTGAGTGGTGTGTTGTGTGAAGGATGCATATGTTGCCGAACGATGTGGGAGTGGAATGCAGATCACAACCGCAACTTGTGTGACTGACACCATGGTACAGTGTCCGGTATAATGGTGTGTCCATTGCATTCACTGTCAGGTGTCCCCTGTCAATGATGTCTCTGTGACTTCCTGTGTGTTTTGTGCTATGTAGTTTGTCTGATTCTCCACAGTTGTCATCTGCAAGTCACACCTTCACAGCCAGGCCAGGGGGCACCCATGGACCCTTCATCCCCTGACAGTGTGTGTAAACATAGAGTTGCAATGGCTGTGAGTGTGTACGTGTTTGGGTTGGCCAGTGCATGGGTGTGAATTGCAGGCACATCATTTCTCATGCCCATGTGTCAGCCATCTTGCCAGGGCTTTTACTTTGGGAGTGACTGGTCCCACGTGTGCAATGTGTTTTTGCAGAGTAGGTGTGTGTATGGCCAGCATTGGTGGTATTTGGTTGACATCCGGACCTCCTTCTCCCCCAGCCCAGTTATCCCACCATGAAGCATGCCACCCTTGCAGTGGGTGCAGGTTAACTCTCAGGATGTAAGTCAGTGGTGTCCTGCTGTTGGTTGGTGCACAGTTCCCAGCAGGGCCTTGTGCTCCCCACAACAGAGCACCATTGTCAGACATCTTTGAAGTGGCTTTTCACTCCCTGTGAGGTGTGCATGCTTCAGTGTGAGCTTGCCGGGCCATGCGGGTGGGGGATATTGAGCTGTGACTACCACTCCCATCATGCTATTGCCTACACCCCCTTCCCAGCATGCCCATACTTCCTTCCTTTTGAGTCGACTTCACTGTGTGTGAGTGTGACAGCAATGGCAAGATGGCTGACAGTGTGGTCCTGTTGTTTGTTGGTGCACAGTTCACAGCAGGGCCTTGTGCTCCCCACAGCTGAGGCCAGTGTCAGACATCTTGGAAGTGGCTTTTCACTCACTCTCTTGTGGAGCATGGTCCCAGGTGTGTTGTTTGGAGTTAGTGGAAGTGGTGTGTGTGTAAGGGCCTGCTGGTAGCTGTAGTCGGAGCTGGCACTCCTCCTCCCCCCAGGCCAGACATCCTACCATGAAACGTGCTTCCATTGCAGGGAGTGCAAGTTGGTCAATGATGAAGCATGACACCAGGTGGTGTGTGAGACCAGTCTTTCACTTTTTGTGAGATGTCTACACTCATATGGTAGACATTATAGCAATTAGGTCAATAACTAGGAGAGGCTTTTTGTGGTAATCAGTGCAAGTTGGTTGTCAGGATGTCAGTCAGTGGTGTCCTGCTGTTGGTTGGTGCACAGTTCCCAGCAGGGCCTTGTGCTCCCCACAACAGAGCACCATTGTCAGACATCTTGGAAGTGGCTTTTCACTCCCTGTGAGGTGTGCATGCTTCAGTGTGAGGTTGCCGGGCCATGCGGGTGGGGGATGTTGAGCTGTGACTACCACTCCCATCATGCTATTGCCTACACCCCCTTTCCCAGCATGCCCATACTTCCTTCCTTTTGAGTCGACTTCACTGTGTGTGAGTGTGACAGCAATGGCAAGATGGCTGACAGTGTGGTCCTGTTGTTTGTTGGTGCACAGTTCCCAGCAGGGCCTTGTGCTCCCCACAACAGAGCACCATTGTCAGACATCTTGGAAGTGGCTTTTCACTCCCTGTGAGGTGTGCATGCTTCAGTGTGAGGTTGCCGGGCCATGCGGGTGGGGGATATTGAGCTGTGACTACCACTCCCATCATGCTATTGCCTACACCCCCCTTCCCAGCATGCCCATACTTCCTTCCTTTTGAGTCGACTTCACTGTGCGTGAGTGTGACAGCAATGGCAAGATGGCTGACAGTGTGGTCCTGTTGTTTGTCAGTGCACAGTTCACAGCAGGGCTTTGTGCTCCCCACAGCTGAGGCCAGTGTCAGACATCTTGGAAGTGGCTTTTCACTTCCTGTGAGGTGTGCATGCTTCAGTGTGAGCTTGCCGGGCCATGCGGGTGGGGGATGTTGAGCTGTGACTACCACTCCCATCATGCTATTGCCTACACCCCCCTTCCCAGCATGCCCATACTTCCTTCCTTTTGACTCTGCTTCCCTGTGGGGTAGTGTGCCTATGCTGACAGGATGGCTGACAGTGTTGTCCTGGCGTTTGTTTGGCTACAAGTCCCAAAAGTGTCCCTGTGCTTCACACAGCATAACCCAGTGTGGTAGTTCTTTGTGGGATATTTAATCATTCTCCCAGGTGAGTTGCAGGGAGTGCAAGTTGGCTTTCAGGATGTCAGGCAGTGGTGTCCTGCTGTTGTTTTGAGCACAACACCCAGCAGGGGCTTGTTCTCCCCACAGCAGTACCCAGTGTCAGCCATCTTGTCAGTTCTTTTCCACTCCCTGTGATGTGAGCATGGTTCAGAGTGGTATTGATGGGCCAATTGTGAGGGTGACCAATATCTGTGACTACAACTCCCATCATGCTATTGGCTACACTCACTTCACCAGCATACACACAATTCCTTCCTTTCAGTCAGCTTCCCTGTGAGGTGGTGTTCTAGTGGTGGCAAAATGTCTGACAGTGTTTGTTGGTTAGATTTGTGCCACTGCCTTGCTCTATTTGTTGTTAGGTATGTACATGTCATGACACAGTTACATATCACTATGAGATGGCAGGTATTGTGTTTGTCTGAGTAGCATACACATGGGATGATTATCTTTTGGTTACTGTGGCTTTGCTAACAGTGCATGGTTTCACTATCCCCTTGACAGTGATGTGTGTGTATTGTCACACAATATTGGGTATATTGGTTGTGTACTCACCAGGCTCTGGGATGTCGGATAGTCCATGTACGCTCTCTGGTGGTAGGATGGCCCGCACATTCTCCTCCCAGGACCTGAGGTATACTGGTTTGGCAGGAGGGCCACTGCCGGTGCGATGACTCTAGGCGTATTCCTTCTTGAGTAGGTCCTTGACCCTCCGGCGCACGTCATACCACCTGTTCTGGATGTCTTCCTTTGTGCGCAAACATGGTGATTGTGCGTTCACCCTGTCGACGATCCTCTCCCACATCTTGGTTTTCTGCGACATGGGGGTCTGTTGGACCAATGTACCAAACAACTGTGGCTCTACTCTTAGGATTTCATCTACCAGGACTTCCAATTCACTGTCTAGGAACTTTGGATTCTTCTTTGGGGGCATGGTGATGGGTGGTGGTGGGGATTGATGTGTGTGTGTGAGTGTGCAAGTGAGTGTGGGTGAGTGTCAGTTTTGCTGGGTGTATGTGAGGGTGCTATTAGGGAAGTGCTAATGGTGTGTGGCTTATGTGATGGATGAGTTGTGAGTGTGTCTGTGGTTGCTGTCTGTTGGTGTTCTGTGCTGGCAGGTCAGTTGAATTTGCAAAGGATCATGGTAGGGATTTGTGGCCTTTATATGGGTGGAGTTGTGGGTGTGTCTTTGTTCCATGTTTTTTTCCCCAGTATTTATTGACTTTGTCATTGCTTGTTTGGCCCTTTTTTTGTATTTTTTCCTTTGTATTTTTTGGGCATGTAGGAGACGTTCTTCTGACCGACTCGGATGCTGCAGTTGTCTCGTGCGAGCTTCTCCGAGTCTTTCACGCTGTCTTTCTGCTGGGTTTCATGTGCGGCGTACGCGTCGGTCGCGGAGTATCGGGTTGCTTCAGCTCCCTGTTTTCTATGCGTGTCGGTCGTACGGCTCGAGCTCCGTGCGACTCGGTCTGGTTTTACACGCATTGCATCGTACTGCGCGGGTCGGAGTTCACGGGTACGTATCTGTTGGGTTCATTCCTGGTGCGTGTCGGTCGGTTCGATTCGCGTAGATTTTCCAGCCGGATGGCTGCTTTCCGTGCGATTCGGTCATTCAGCTTGTGTTCCGTACGAGTCGGTCGTAATTCACATGCATAGCATCGTACTACGCGGATCGGACAGCGCCGGTACGTGTTGGTCGGACTACATTCCCATACCGAGTCGGTCGGTACGTTTTCCGGCCTGAATCGGAATCGGCCCCTTAGTTGCTGAAACGGAAGTTGAAAATGTCCAGCAGGACGAGGCAGAGGACTGTAGCCGAAAACAGTCCCACGAGGTCAGATACCACTTCGGCGAAGGACCACTGAAAAGGATTTGCTGCTGCAGAGGAAAATGTACCTGGAGAAGCCGCAAAGCCAGTCCGACCTGCGATGCATCTTCGGCGGATCGGTGAGGAGGTTGGTCCCGGTCTCTTCCTGCTTCTCAGCCAGACCTCAGTTTTGGGATTTACCCTTCTGGGCACCTTTAGCCGGGGCCATAGCCACGGGGGGCATTTGGGGGCTGGGCCAGCCCATATTAATCTTTGCCCCCCCCAAATGTAGGAGACAGCTGCCACAGTATTTCTGAAAACCTCAGTTTGAAATCCTTTTATCTTAAGGAACTGCATTCACATTTGATTGCATACAGTCTAGGTAGAAAAACAACGCTGGCGTTCAGAAGGTGAATTAGCAATAAAATGCATTCTTTTATCTTGATACATTGACTGCACGTTCAAAGACAGAGGTTAAATGTCAGGCTATGTCCTCTGTCAAATTGATGCTTACTCTTAGTGTCAAAATACTGTTTTCTTTTCTTTCTCTGACTGCAAAGTGAGAGGATTTTCAATATGAACTATGTGACAATATCTCTAGTGGACAGGCAGGACAACTGGAATTATGTGGCAGAGGAGGCTCAAATTATAATTATATGGCAAGGTTGAATAAAGTATGTGGCAAGCAAAAACACAAATTATGCTGCTTAATGCACCACATTTTGTGATAGTAGTAATTCATTATTTTGCCATTTTTACACGTTAGCACTGTCTGGGCAAAGGTTTCACTTCATTAGGACCAGTTCCACACCCAAATACAGCTATCAGCAACTGAAAGGGGACCGGTCAACCTTTGCGAAGGACCTTCCACTGCGCAGCAGCACATGATGTATGTAGTGTTTTTAGTAACTTTTGATCTGTTTGAGCTAGAAACAATTTCTTTTTAAATTTGCAAATTATGCCTCATATGGTGGATTATGTGGCAAATGCAGCAAATTCATAATCATGTGGAAAACTACATGGCTGCAGAATGCCAGAGTTCCAGTGGCCCTGCATGCAAAAAGTGCAAAAAGAAAGTCTGCAGGATGTCAATTTGTTTCTAATACACAAAAAATTGAAATACCTGTACATGAACTGTGCAAATATTTCAACATATATCAGCAATTATTAAAGCAGAAATCAAGGCCATTTTGTTTCTAATTCTGAAATGTGATGGAAACAACAAAGGTTTCAATAGGGTCAAAACAAATCTTGGTGCTGCATATGTGATAAATATTGTATTATATTGTATTGCAGCATTCATATAGTGCTTATAACCCCTATGTGTGGCACTGAGGTGCATACTTACATGGGCAGAAACCTATGCCATATAGTGCTATGTGTGGTTGGAAGGGTGTTGTCTTTGTTTTATGATTCTATGTGGGAAGTGCTTCCATGTCATGCATGATGACAATGAAGTGCACTTATTGTGTTATGCAACGTAGCATTTAGCAATGTGGTGGATGATGAGGTGTGAGAGACACATGCACAGTTTATGGTTTTTAAGTATGTTGACAACATTGAGCAGCTGTACAGGTCCCTTCATGGTATTTCCTATGATTATAGTCTGCTCAGATAGTTTCAGCATTGTGTTGCCAATCAGACATTTTGTGTGTAGTTGCGGTCCTGACTGGCATGGCTGAAGGGTGAGAGAAGTGGAGAGATCTGCTGGGATGAGCATTGTTATTGTCATCCCATATCTGAGTGTCATTGTGAGATGTAAAGAAGCAGCCATTGTGTATTTATATTTGGGACCTGCAGTGCTGGCTAGATTAAATCCCTCTGATTAATCCACAGCGTGTGACAGATCTTTTCAGTTACTCCATGCATGTTCATTTAGTGATGGCTGGTTTATTGGTTGCACAGTACTGGTGATGGCGACAGTTGGCGACTGACCAACCGCTGAGTGTGATGCTATTAGTATTAGTGTGGGCTAGAAATGTTATACATGAAGTTACATAACTATATATTACCCCAGCGAACAATAGGTCAGCCCTCTTTAACTTACCTGACTATAGATAGTAGATTGTTGGTTGGGTTGCTTTCAATCTGTGGAAAGTAAGCTGAAGATTGAATTTAAGGGTGTGACTGTGTTTCTCGGTTTAATTGCTGGAATGTGTGGATGTAGTTGTCTTAGAAATAGCCATATTTTCAACTGTCTTCTGAAGTATATAGGCTCCTGGATGCTTCGATTGATGGCTGGTAGTAATTCCAGAGCTTGGCAGCTTTTAATGAAAAAGCAGTGCCTCCTATGAATTTCCTATGGTAAGGTGGTATGGTGATAAGTGGTGCAAGCCTGGAGTCCTTGAAATTAGATTCAGGTGTAGCGGTCCTTTTCCTTGGAGACTCTGTGGACAATGAAAGTGCCTCAAACATTGCCTTTCTTGCTATAGGAAGCTAGTGGAGAGATTGCAAGACTGGAGTCTTGCACTCTCTTGAGTGAAGGCAGAGAAGACGTCTTGCAGCAACATTTTGGATGAGTTGTATGTTGCATATGATGAATGCAGGTGCACCAAGGTACAGACTGGTGGCATAGTCAAGCTTGGAGAGTATGAGTGTGAGTATAGCTTGCAGTTTCTGTTAGTATCCAAGGTATGGAGGATGCAACATAATAGAAGGCACTCTGTTTGATATTAACATGTGGCATCAAATATTGGTCTGAATCCATGGTTACCCCAGGGTTTCTGACTCCTCTTGATATTGTTGGAGGTGCCTCATGCTCCTTAGTCCATATGATGGTAGGCTGGAATTTTTACCATTGTCTGCAGCTCATATTCTCTGTCTGTTTTATTTAGCTTTAGATGGTTAATCATCATCCATGTGTTTAAGGCTCACAGGCAGTCGTCAAGTTTTAAATTGTAGAAGTCTTCCAGACAATCCATTTTTTAAATGATTTGGAACTCATCTGTATATTTAATCAGGTTTGGTAATGGGGTTAGGAAGATGTTGAATAATAGCAGGGAGAAGATGGACCCCTGAGAAATGTCACAGCGGTGTGTGTGAGGAGCTGATGTGAAAGTTAGTATCAACACTAGTTCACAGTCACAGCTGAGAGACCAATAATCCAATGGGTGTTAGCTGAACTCCCTTCTTACCTTTTACATATGGTATGTCACGCAAGAATTTGCTGAGTGAAACGATTTCACAACTGTATGGGGCATTGATGTTATTATGTTGTTCTTAAGGCAGCAACTTTCATGTTGTTTCCTGTTCCTGATACTTAAGGGTGTCACTACCTAAAACTACTAGCCATTTAGATGCAATGTCCAATCAGGAAACTCCAAATTTCAATATGCCATATTGCTTTGATTAGCCTTTTGTGCTGGGACAAAGTCATCAAACGTCAGGTGCGACTTACATTTGAGTGTCATTGCTCCACCTTACACTGGTCTGTTGTGAAATATAGCCTGGTGAGATCATTTATCTGCGCTACAGACTGTTATTTTGTTTGCAGGAGTCAGATAGTTTGTTTTGTTAATGTACCTGTTGCAGAGAGGTGCAAATAACCTAACTAGCAGTAGGGTGAATCTGCAATGACCCAGTATAGCCTATCATGTCACAAAGGGCTGTTATAATGATAGGCTATACTGGGTCATTGCAGATTCAGTTATATATAATAGTGGTTTAATATCTAGATAACTGGAACCAAATAATGTGGAAACCATAATCATAACATCTGAGACAAAAAGCATTTGTATTGCAATTGACCTGTCTAGACATCTCCGAGGAACAGCAACTACTATTTTCAGATTTTTATATATTGTAATTTAGGATCTGTGTATTATGAATCTCCTTTTTAAAATATATTGACACCTTTGAACTTCTACTTTATCTTTATCTAATTTATGGTCATAGCAAATACATTTCTCTTATGAGGTCCTATGCAATAATGTATTAAATGCATAATACTTGGTAAACACGTGGGATAATGTTTTTACTGGGAGAAGGGTGGAAACACTGGGTAGTAGGACTTTTATGGATCCTCACAGATTCCGGCATTTTCTTTCACAGGAATATGAGGAAAATCTGTGATTTAGCTAAAGTTTGTTGTTTGCAGGGCATTTTGGGTAGGAAAAGATATTGGGATCCATGCAAGCCACACCACCCCAGACTACCTGAGGTGCCTTGTTTTCAGAAATGTCGGGCCTGGCAGGATTTACTCGGTGCCGACAGAGCCCTGGCCTAAATACCACAGCTACCTATATATCCAGAATTGGTCAATTCACAAGGTAGAATCTTAATGCTTCCTTGTGTCTTAGGGGGCTTAGGGAGCCTTTCTTTTCTTGGTTGATAGCCCAGTCATACAAGTAGAGTAGTATTGTTATCGAGAGTAGTGTAGGAATGTATGTGGTGGACATTTATGGATCCCCGCGGATTCCATTAGCGTGGTCTGCTTTCACTTTTGTATCACTGTGTTACATCAGCATTCACAGTGTGATGCGCAATATAGCAACATGAAAAATCAAACGCAGGACTCGTGGGAAGCGCTACCATTGCGTAACAACTTTGATTCTGGAAAAGAAAATGTTTCGTTTTTTTTTTTTTTGCCAGAAATATTTTCTATTCCAATACTGTGGACCTTCTGATGAAGTCCAACACACCATGAAGGTAGTGTAGTGGGCATCAACGAGTCGTCATCTGCCCTAAAACAGTTAAAACCTACCAAATCTGAGCAGCCGGATGTCTTGTCCAACAAGAATTGACAACAAGCTGCAGGGATATGATGGCCATGTTGCACTAACTTCTTTGTTCCATGTCCACAAGGGAGTTCTCCGGTGCTGGGAGCCCCCGACGTTGGTAGGCTTCTGGGGCTGGTTAACAGCAAAAAGCAAAGTGTTCAAAGAAAGGTGGCAGGTCATGCTAATGGCTATGCACAGCCAGTAGAAAGTTTCAGTTGCCATACATGGTCTATGGAGAAGAGGGCTAGAGAGAAAATGAAAAATATTGAAAAGTAGAAAGAGGATAGGAGAAGATTGAGAGAAGTTGTTCTAGAAAAAGGAGAGAGTGTTGAGGTAAAGAAAGGAGAGTAAATAGAAAAAGCAAGAGAGAGATCAGAAGCGATAGGACAGGATCATGGGGAAAAGGCTGAGATGAGGGATTGACAACAAAGATTAGGAGATGGGGAGCGTATAGAGAAAGTTAAAGAGAGCCCAAAGGATCAAAATGAGAGGTAGATTCATGTGGAGAAAAGGTGATTGGAGATTTTAAGTGGAATTTAGACCTTATCATGTTTTGGCCAATACACCCGGGTGAGTGTGATTTCAATGCTCAATTTTGCCCTTTATTTCTAAAAGGGATCCTAGTGTAAGATCCAAGAATCACCTTTCATAGTGGTCTTTAAAGTCCTAATAAGGTCTAACCATTGTTACTTGATCCACATTGTATTTTGCAAATTGCTTAACAATGCTACTGTATGCCCTTGGTGAGAAGTGCTAATGCCTTGTCTTTTACTGCATATGAGCCATGTCTACATTTGCTGGTATAGTCACTGAAAAGTACAACCTACTTTCTGAGAAGTCCAAGTTCTAGTCAAGAGGTGATTTGTCTTTCTAGTGTACATTTAAATATGGCAGTCTTTTATCTGCACCAGTAGCAATGCTGAATAATCCCCCTGCAAGTAAATATGTTCCATTTCTAGTACACATGACAGGCTTCCATGCTTTTTATATTCACCACTCAGAAAAGTGCATGCTCGTCCAAGCAATGTTAGCTGCATAGAGGGCGGCACCTTGAGGATCCTACGCAAGGAGTCTACTGCATGTGGAAGAGTTTACAATGTCCCTAATTCTCAAAGTGGAGGACTCTTTAGCATTCAGATGGGGGGTATCATACAATCAGCATCAAAGAGAGATGTTATCATAGAGCTAGATCCTAAATGCAAACCATGAAACCACCACAAGAAGCCATTAGAGGCAGTGCTACTGCTTGCACATCTTTGGCTCCTATAACTGGAGATGGATCAAGTGTCCTCAGCCAGGCCACAGGCCACAAAGGGACCCATCCTGGTAAATCACCTATCCTTTACCATGCAAACCTGTCTTGCTGGCCGATGTCTAACTTTGGTCTCCTTTTGTGGAACACCTTTCACATAACCTGCCTGTAAGTATGAGGGGTGTATGGCAATGTCGGAGCCTTCTTCAAGCCCATGCAGCTTTGACTGGTGCTTTTGATCAAATGTAATTAAACTATCCATCTTTTTCCACAGTCGTATAGTGAAATTCATTGTGGGACCTTCCTAACTTTCTCTATAAAATGACATCTAAATTATATATATTTTTCACTATTTTTGCAGGTTTGAAATGTTTAAAACACGCTGGTCGCCACTAATTACCCAAATTTTTTTGATGGATATGCTCCAAGCTCTCTGTAAAGTTATTTTAAATTAATGATGAGTTAAATTAAAACTACGTTTACGAAGTTGGGCGGAATTAGGACACTGCACACTTTACGAAGCAAATTAAGTTTTCTAACTTTATCTGTGTTAAGGTTTATCCTTTTGGGCCTTCCAGATATGATAAATTCCTGATGTAGAATGTCCCAGGTAGGTGATCCTCCAGCAAAAAAAAACATTGATGGTGGAGGCTGGAAATGCATCAATTGAGGTAAGATTTGTCAGAGGGAGGACTGAGAGATGATGCCAGCTATATATTTCTAAAAAGAACTTTGTAAGTTTTGCAATCCTTGAACAGCTTGGAAAATACACAAAGCTGTAAGCCAGAATACTTTACAACTTTAAACTAGGCCTGAGCGGTGAACTCCGCTCCGCTCGCGGAGTTTGCGGAGTTTTCGGAACTCCGCGTTACGCGGAGCTTGCGGGTATCCGAAAAACTCCGCCCCACGTAGCGGAGTTTTTTTCCTCGCTCGCGTTCGTCAACGTCAAGTTGGCGAGCACGAGCGAGAAAAATCCACCTCCCGGCGAGATTTTTCCTTGTTCGCGATCGTCAACATCAAGTTGGCGAGCGCGAGCGTGGAAAATAAACCTCCCGGCGAGATTTCTCAACGCAGGGTGTCAGGTTTCTCATTGCGAGTGGTCGCATATGCTCGCGACCGCTCGCGTTGAGAAACTGCCCGTTTGCGTTGAGAAAGCTGCCGCTCGAGTAAAAATCTACTTGAGCGGCAGAAAGGAAAGCAGCGCCCGCTTGCGCTGTGCATGGTGCCGTTCGCGATGATTGCACAGTGCGGACAAGCATCCGGCACTGAAAATCACAGCGAACGGCATTTTTCTATCGCACTCTGCCACTTGAGGAGCTCCGCGTAATGCAGCAGAGTTTTTTTCCACTTCGCGAAGTTTCGCGTAGTGCATCTCCGCGAACTCCGCCAAGGGTTACTTTAAACCCCTCTACTTTAAATCCTATCTAATTGATAGGATTTAAAGTTAGATTGTGGAAAGTTGATTGAGTGTACTTTAATATGTACCTTAAACAATTCACATATTCCTTCACATAGAACCACATGGTGAGCACCCTGAATATCAAATACAGAATATTGACATTTCAGTATAGATTTTCTATAACTTATTCCACATAAAGGTACCTTTGTGATATATGTATCTTCAAGGCATGTAGATGTGGAACTAGGAATAGTAAATCTATACTTCCCCATATGCACTAATCTTTCAATATTCTGTCATCAATAGTCTTCTACCACAATAATCTGGGGGTCGTTATTTAGTAGTACAACCAGTATTTGGGAAAGAATGCACCTTTATAGCACAGCTTTAATGTTTAGTTACAGTTGGGGGCCATGCCCCTCTAAAAAGATACTTCTGGCTACGGACCTGCCTTTAGCACTGCAACCAAGGGTCCAGGACTGGTGGGACACCTCTAGGGGGATCAGGACTCACCCAGACTTGGTCCAGGTGTGGGTTCAAGGTGATGGGAGCCTTTTATGTCCCTGTGACTCTGAATAGGAGGCCAGCAAACTTGCCTTTGGAGTCACTCTGGTAGTCGTAGGGGGCAGATGAAGATGTAGGGCTCAACAGCAGGGCTGACCTCTGAGGGCAGCAAAGCAGTCCTTCCAGGTACAGCAGCAGTCTAGAAGAGAGTACAGCAGATCACAGCAGCAGACAGGCAGTCCCCAGAGTTCTTTGGCAAATCCAGTGGTGAACTGAAGAGTGGGTCTGAAGGTCCTATTTTTATACCCTGGTGCCCTTCATCTGGAAGGTGGAAGAAGCTTACGGAAAGGTTATTTGAAGTGCATGGAATTTCCTGACTCCCCATACCTGCCCCCCTCATCCTGTCATCAGATTGCCCATTGAGGCACACCTAATCCCTCTATTGTATGCTTGTCTGGGAGAAATTCACAAGGTCGAACTGTCAGCTACACCCAGCAAGGGCTAAGTGCAAGAAAATGCCAACTTTTTAAAAGTGACATTTTTTAAATTGGAATGAAATATCTGACTATATCATTAAAGAGGGTGTATCATTACAATTTCATAAATACCAAACATGCAATAGCTGCCAGCTCTCAATTGGAAATTACAGCTTATTAAATGTAATAAGGAATCCCTAATGTTATCCTATGAGAGGGGTAGGCCCCACAGTAGTGAAAAACGTATTTAGGAGTTTTTCACTACCAGGACATGTAAAGCTTAAAAGTACATGCCCAAGATTATAATTACACAACACCCTGCCCTATCGGCTGCATAGGGCCTACCTTAGGTGGTGACACATGCAGTAAAAAGGGCAATTTAAGGCTTGGCAAGGGGGTTTAAATGCCAAGTTGACATGGCAGTTTGAAATGCATTCAGGTTGCAATGGCAGGCTTGGGACATGTTTTGAAGTGCTGCTTAAGTACGTAGCACATCAAGGGCTGCAGGCCCACTGGTAGCATTTCATTTACAGGTCCGAATATCTGGTAAGCCACTTTACAAGTGACTTATAAGTAAATTAAATATGCCAACCAGGTGTATGCCAATCAAACCATGTTTCAGGGAGTAAGCACAAGCACTTTAGCACTGGTTAGCAGTGGTAAAGTGGACAAGGTCCAAAGGCCAAGAAAAACGAAGTTCAGCAAAAATTGGAGGTAAGTAGGAAAAGGTTTGGGGGAAGACCACCCTAAGGCTGACAGGTCTAACACCGGGGAAGTGTAAAACACATATTTTCCCCATAACACTGTCTAACTGTTGGTATTTGAGGCATTGTCAATTGAGATTTTTTGACTGGTTAATACTATCTTCTGGAGCAAAATGCAGAATATTTCTTGGCTCTTTAAAGATAATTTGGGAGGGTGTACCTCTGTTGTCAGGTAGACACTTTAAAACAGCAGTTCATAGCCCCACATAGGCTCACGTAGTTCAGGATTGTGACTATAGGACATGTAGGCCCTTATTTAGAGTTTGGAGGAGAGGGATTTCTTCCAAAATGTGGTGGATGTCTCATCCACTGTCCTAAGAGTACCATTGACATCAGTTCCTAAAGGGCCTGATTTAGAGCTTGACGGGTGGGTACTCGGTCACAAAGGTGACAGATGTCCTGTCCACCTTTTTATCCACCTTATTATAAGTGCATTATATCTCAATGTACACTTGTAATAAAGCAGACAGGATATCCGTCACCTTTGTGATCAAGTACCTGTCTGCCAAGCTTTAAATCCGGTCCTTAGTCTTCAAGTCTGACGTAATGCCGATATTACAACTTGGGCCCAAATTTAGCATCTTAGGAATTTTCGATTGGCTGATAATTGCCAGATTAAATTTCATTAGACTGATTGGGCAAATAGTGGCCATGCACTGTTTTGTGCTGTTTTTACGCCCCAGAATGGGTTATAACATGCAATTGGGGGATCAGGCAGATTGTGCACCCGGTAAATACAAAGCGCCACACAGTTGGCATTTACCGGATTCATAGTTTGCACACAGGAGGCCGCAGAGTTTGCACCTGCGGTCAGAAGGCAAATAGGATCATCAATGGAAATGTTGGAAGGAGGATATGGTAGAAAGAGTATGGGTTTTGCCAGCAATTGTTACAGGAATGATGGACAAAAAGAAAGATGATGAAGGAGACTGATCTCAGTATACGTGGTGCTGTTTAGGTTACTCCCATTGCGCATTAGTCACTGATGACCTTGCATTGGTGGGAAGCAATAGAATGGCAGAAGTAAAGCCTGGAGGCACAGCCCTCTTTATAGAGGCACTAAAATGGATTAAACTTGGTCCGGTGCATTAGGGCCTGAGCTGGCAAATGTATCAGTAACTTCACCAGCAAAAAGGAAAAACACGACATGGCAGTATGTCCTCTTGCATTATTAGATACTTCCCTCTTATGATACCAAATACCTGCCTTAGCCTTTGTACCCACCATTCAACTGTTTTTCACAGCCCTGCTTCTTTGTTCCATTTAAATAGATGTGACAGTATATTGAAAAATGTGGAAGGTGCACCTGACACATTGTGACCTTAGCACATTAAGAACACAATGGCTCATGTAATTGCATGATTGCACAGCATCTGAATTATGTTCCACTCACAGTGGTGTCCTGCAAGGGGTATGAGAAATGAGAAAAGAGTTCTCACATGGCTTTCTTTGAAAGAAGCTTCCTGGTTTATGTGCTGTACAAACCACTTGACCCAAGCAGAACTTTCAAAGGGAAATTGTGTATTCCATCTTAAGCTCCTGCCACATCAGTTATACAAGTTGACTATTGTTAGATCATCAAAAAGCTTAACAATATCGAATATTTAGTTATTTTTTGCAAGACATTGCATTGTTGGTTAACTCGGGTGGAAGCCCTGGTCAAGCAGCAACCACACTCCTTGTCAGACACAAGCAAACTCCAAATTTCACCTGTGCTGCCCCCCTCGGGTAGCTTGGCACAGAACAGTCAGGCTTAACTTAGAGACAATATGTAAAGTATTTGTTCAAATCTTCAAACAGCAAAACAGCAAAAACATACTACAAAAGGAGCCCACAACAAAAATAGAGTAATTTTTAATAAATCAAACAAGACCAAAACAACAAAAATCCAATTAATAGAACCGGAGGTATTGAACTTTTATTTTTTGTGTGAAAATAGCGCTAACAAGCTTAAAGTGCCAACGAGGGATATCTGGTTGCACTGGACCGGGGCAAAGTCACAAGATTAGGCCAACTGCATTGGAGCATGGGCCAGTTACAGGCACCCAGTTAGGTCTGCTGAAAAAAGTACCTTAAAGTTTGGTTGAGGAGCAGTGTGTGGATCCGCGTTCATATACACCATGCAGCCGAAGTGATGTATTGCTTGCCAGATGCGGCGAGGCTCCAGTGGGAGGTCCTGTTGCGTCATCATCAAGGATCCCATCAACAGGGCTTGTGATGCGAAGTCCAGCATTGGGAATGTGGCATGCAGTGGCTGATGCGTTGGTTCCCAGGAGCTTCAATGTGAAAACTGTCGTTGTCGTCAACACTGCTGTCGACAAGAGATGCAAGAACATGGGATGTGGATGTGCTGCGCTATTAGGGTAATGTATCAGTTCCGAGGACTGCAGAGGTGATATGGGTCTTTGCCACGGATTCAATTCACCCAGCAGCAGCCATGCATCGGTGATGGGTCGCTCAGCAGAGAAGATGCGTCAGTTCCGTTGGCAAGCACCTTAGGCTCCCTTCGAAGGGTGCATGATTGGAGTGACACCACTTGGTAGGGTAGACTCACTGATGGCAGAGTCCAGGTACAAGTGCAAGGTTGTTGGAAGCCTGTTATATCCCTGAGGATACAAATCAGGAGGCCAGCCAACTAGCCCTTAGAGTAACTCTGGGTTCAGAAGAGGCACATCCAGTCCTTCTAAAAAGTGGCGGCTGACACGGAACGGGATGGCGGGCGCGTCTCTCCGTTGTCTCTCCCGGCCGAAACGTAAGCAGGAAGCACAAAAGCTTAGGCACAGGCTCAGGCATCGTGGTTCAGCGCTCAGACAGGCACTGGGAGCCTGTGCATGTTCTCCACCAAGGATGTGTAATACAGCTGGTGGAGAACATGCAAACTGCGCATGAATGTTTGGCCGGTGCAAGACAGCTGGACAAACCAACATGTGCCCTGACAGAGTGCACTCACCACTGCTCCCCCTGCTCTGTGAGCAGAGCAGCCCAGCCACGCCCCACCCTGCAAAACTGCTTCAGCAAGGAAAAATAAAATGATAAAAACATCATGTTATTATCATTTTATTTTTCCTTTTTTACACAGCTGAAAAGCAGTGGGGTGATGCCTCTCTGCCTTAGTGGAGGAGCCGCCACTGGTCAAATCTTCTAGGTACTCTGGTGCCAGAGGATAAAGGAGGAATTAGTTCCAAGTCACCAGTGCAGTACCAGAACTGCTACAAGGTCTTGCATGTAGCCTGCCACTGTAGCGTCTTTTTCCCCCCAAACATCAGCCTAACTTTGTGATGTGGATGGGGCGACATGCTGGTAACTGATACACCAATGGAGTCAATCAAGGAAGCCGGGCTACGAATATGGGTAGACCTTGCTAAGAGGTGATTTTGCCACTTCAAATGCTAGGAGCCCTGCACAACTCCTGCAGTTTGTCCCTATCGACATGGAGAACGGGGCACATCACCAGTGACATAACAAAACTTGAGGGGGCACTCTGTAAAGTACATGGATGGGCCCTCCTCTGGACTCACTCAGGAGTTCTAAGGCCAGGTTACTGTGCTGAGGGGGCTCCCTAGAGCAGGGCCATCTTAACAGCATCATAGATCACCAGGCAAAGCATTGCACTCGGCCCACACAACCACTCACAGGAATAAAAATGTTTAATGGAAAATTTGTGCTAAAGTCTGGTCTGCATGGGGCCCCTATGCTCGTGGGGCACCCGAGCAACTGTCCAGCATGCCCATGCATTACGACAGCACTGTCCTGGAGCTCGGGGGCTCCCCCGCACTGCAGAGCCTATGTTACACCACTGCCCATCACTAGGGCATATTTGGCGCCATTGTGCCTGTTGACCCTTTTGTGTGATCCAGTCTGAACTGCATAAACTGCAAATAGATGGATTAACATGTTGGAGAGTAATGCACATAGTTAATCTGAAAACAGACCCATGGATGGTACATTCTGCGATTTCGGACATCATTTTGCACAGACATAGCTCCTAGTCTAGTTTATTCAGACTGCTGGATTAATCCAGTCTGACAGTTTTTCAATACAATCTCTTTATATAAACACTCCTTCATTTGCAATAACTGGTTAAGTTCCTCTTCAGGGTGATTGCACCATGTGATGCATGACTCTAATTCTTTGATCCATAGAGAATGTCAGGGCAGGGGCCCTCCACTGTAGACATTCTGCTAATGGACCAGCTAAAGGTATGTGAGTGAAAATAGACTGCCTTGCTAAATAAATACCAGATGCTCAATGCACAGTGTACCTCTCTTGTCAGCGGTGACCCCTCTTCCCCCATATACCCTAACCATACAATATAAAGCTTAAGGTCAAGATTCCTATATATGCTCTAGAGAGAAATATTGCCCAATTGGAGTTAGTCATAGAAAATCTACACCCAATGGCATGCTATATTTAAAAAATATATAGGACATGATATTTGTGTCAGATGATATTTCTGTATACAATATTCTGACCCAAAACCCTCCATGGACTACTGAAGCACGGTCTGTGGAAGTTTTGTCCAGCGATGCAAGTTCAGGAATGTTTTCCGGCTTCTAGCAAAGTGCAGATGTTACTGGGCAGGGAAAAGGTCCTGCTACCAGCATGCTTGGCTGGATCGAGAGGCTTTGCACCACTACAGAAAGGCAATACTCCAGAAGGGCTGCACTGATAAACATGTATGTGTATCTCACACAAAAACTCTTAGAGAATAAGCAGGATGTCACAGCGGATGGGAAGAACCTGTTATTTTCTTTTGGCAGTCTCACTCCTCCACCTTAAATTCAGCATATCCATACAAAGCGGTTTGTGGTCATCAATGGAAATTGTAACAAAGGGCAAACAGTGGATAATCATATTCCTCCTTCCATCTGCACTCATTCTAATGTTTGCAATCTCTTTAAGTTCAGAAAATACGTTTATTGAAAGAGCTCAAAATGACAATACAAAGAACAATAAAAACAACGAAGCATTTAATAAATTAAACTAAAATTCAGAATCAAAAATATTAGATGTATGAGGCACGGTAACTTATCTTGAGATAAAGAAAAGATGACAGGGGTATGCAAGGTAAACGGTGCAGAGAAAAGAAGGTTATAGTTCGTATATGAATCATAATATACAATATATAATAACCAATTACTGTAATATCAACTCAAGGAAAATCAAGGAGGCTTAGAGACTTCTTGTTGCGCTGGATTTGGAGAGAGGGAGCGTTTAGCACTGGCATCAATAAATGATGTGATAGGTAACCATAAATTTGAACGTTTCATTGCCATGTGAATAGGGTAAACAAAAGTTGTACCCAATCTATGATTATAACAAATAGCGTACCACCATGCTTGATATGATAATTTGGTAAAGTCCTTCCAATTTTTGGTTATTTGCTGTAAAGCAACTGCTAATAGTAAGTCTATAATCTTTATATTACATTTAGACTCCGTCCAGATAGGATATAAGCTTCCCAAAAATATGTGAGAAGTAGAGAAAGGACAATTGGAGCCAAAAATTGAATTAATTTGAGTCCAAACCATTTTCCAAATACTATGACAAGCGGACACGTAAAAAGTAAATGATATAAATCCGCTTGAGGACAGAGACATGTCCAGCAGGTGTCTGAGAGTTCAGCATGTCTTACATTTAGAGTGACCGGGGATAATAAAAGCCTATTGTATATAAAAAAAAGTGTCTGCTCTAGAAGATTTCCTAATCTTGGTCCATATCTTATTCCATAGTGTCGTAGGCCAGCAAACCTTTAAATCATGTTCCCATGATAACTCCACCTTAGTTTTTTCTCGTGATTTACCTGAAGTATGTAAATAATTGTAAATAACAGAGGCTTTGAGATTAACACGCAGGAGAATATGCAAGCTGTTATTATTTGAAGAAGGTGTATGAGCGTTGCGAGAGTATGGTAATGCGTATTTGGCCTAGGCATTTAGGATAGCCTGTTTCAGAAGGAGAAACTTAGGGAGGTAAGATGTAGGTAAACCAAAAGGTCTACTAGCATGCGAGAAAGGCATAATCTCATCTTGTAGGTATAGTTGATGTATCCATATTAGACCTTTTTTCCTCCAGGATTTCCAATACAAAGGCTTATCGTGGATCAAGATCATGCTATTGTGCCAAATTGTGGAACTAGAAAAGGAAGTCCAATCCATAGGACCTAACGGAGAGATAGGAGTCAAAAATTTTGATGTGTGTTTCAGTATGGGAGTGGATAAAGATTGTGGTTTACGAGAAAAAGATAGATATTCTTGAAATGAAAAAGGGAAAATAAAAGATCGTTCAAGTTCAGCCCATAAGGGAGACTCCACAATGGGATCATCTAGCCATCTTGACGCTTGGCGGAGTAAAAAAGATTTGTGATATGTAGGGAAATTAGGAAAATTGACACCACCCTCCGACTTTGGACAAATTAATTTTGATAAGGACATACGTGACTTTTTGTTGCTCCATAAAAAAGAAGATAGTATGGAATTCATTTTTGTAAAAAAATTTAGAGAGATAGATACTGGGATGTTAGAAATCATGTAAAGAACTATAGGAGACATCATCATCTTTATGGTATCCAAACGACCTCACCAAGATAAATACAGAGGGTGCCATCTGGTGGGCAAGGAAGATAATCTTTGTACGCAATTTTCCATACAACGGGAGACTGTGCCTGAAATAGAGGAAGTAAACTGTAAACCTAAATATTTAATCTGCTGGGGGCTCCATGCAAAACCTGAAATAAGGAAGTCTTCTTTGAAAGTATATTTTGTTAGAGGTAAGATTTCACATTTATCCTTATTTAATTTATATCCAGATACAGCTGCAAAGGAACCAACTTCTTGTAAGAATGCGGGAAGAGAGGTTTGAAGTTGTGAAATAAATAACAAAACATCATCAGTATAAGCTGCCAATTTAATTTGAGTGCCCTTGAAGTCAAATCCATGTATATCCTTATTTTGAAGGTTTTTGTAAGAAAAGGTTCTAGGGCTAAATTGAAAAGGAAAGGAGGTAATGGACATCCCTGTCGGACACCCCTGCCCAAATTAAAATAAGAAGATGTACTACCGTTCGCACATACAGCTGCTCGTGGGCTAGAATATAGAATTGATGTTAAAGAAATAATTTTGGGGCCGAAACCAAACCATTTAAGAGTATGAAAAAGGTAGGGCCATTCCACTCTATCAAACGCTTTTTCAGCATCTAAGGCTATTCCTGTTAGGAAATGAGGGACATGGGAGGATTTGGATAAAACGTCAAAAAATAGGCGGGTATTATCTGTAAGAAGACGACCTTTTACAAAACCAGATTGTTTTTTCCCTAACAAAACAGGTAAATAAGATTCTAGGCGTATAGCCAAAGCTTTTGAAAAAATGTTATAGTCGATATTAACTAGAGAAATAGGCCGATAATTTTTACAATATTGTAGGTCCTTGCCTTCCTTAGGAATAAGACAAATTAGGGCATCTGAGAAAGAACCAAAGGATTTATCTGAATGTAAAAAAGAGTCTAAAAGGTTGTGCAATTTGGGGATTAGCAAGTGAGCAAAGTGTAAAAAAAACTCAACAGTGAAACCATCTGGTCCTGGGGCTTTGTCTTTCTTAAGTGTCTGCAATGCAGTAAGAAGTTCTTTTTGTGACAAGTCGGATTCCAAGAGTGCAAAATGTGGTGGATTAACTGAGGAATGATGAATATCAGAAAAAAATTGAGAAATGGGATACTCTGAGGGAGGTATTTCTGACGTGTACAAGGTCTTATAAAATTGGAGAAATTCATTTAGAATATCAGTGTCCTTAAATTTCAGTGTGTGATGTTCATCCATAATGGACTCTATATTGAGTTTATGTTTAACTTTCAGATAATTGGCTAGTATTTTCTCTGCTTTATTCTAACCCCAATAAAATTTCGCACTGGATTTTAATAAATACGTTGAAGCATTATCTGTTGATTCCTTATTAAACTGAAATTTGACATTTATGAGTTCAGATAAACATGTTTTGGACTTAGAAGAGTAGTAAGAATGCTCCAATCTCGTTATCTTGTCTAGGAGGTTTTGTGTGAAATCTTTGGATTTTTTACGCTTTTTAGAGACATAGCCAATAATAAAATCTCTGGCTGCTGCTTTGAAAGCATCCCATACCACATGAAGAGGCAAAGAATCAGACTGATTAAATAAAAAATATTCATTAGAAAATGAAACAAAAGAGGAGGTAAATGCAGGATCTAAAAGTAAGGCATTATTAAATTTCCGGGGTGTATTAGGCTTTTACAAAACATCTAATTGAATAGTAATGGGAGCATGGTCGGATATGAGAATGGAACCGATATTCGCCGCCATCAATGACTGAGAAATATTGTGTGAAATAAAACAGTAATCTATACGAGATTGGGTATGATAGGCCGGGGAGTAATAGGTATATTCCCTTAGAGTAGGATTACAAAGTCTCCACGCATCTATACGTTTGTGCTATTTAATAGCTTGAATAAAAAGTTTGTGTGCTTTATGAGGGACGAAGGAGGCCTGTGAATTGCGATCTAAAAAAGGATCAAAAACTTGATTGCAATCACCTGTAAGGATAAAGTTATCATCTATACATTGTGTAATTTGTTGAGCTATGGATGTCCAAAAGGAGGAATCTCCAGCGGTGGGTGCGTATACATTAAGTAAAGAGATCGGAGCATTTCCCATCAACAATTTAGTAAACAACCATCTGCCATTCTCATCAGAACATTGTGAGAGAAATTTAACAGGGAGCAATTTACGACAAAGAGTTAAGACACCATTACGTTTACCATCTCCAGGTGAATAAAAAACCTCCCCATCCAACCTCTCTCTAATTTTAGTGAATCTTCTGCTGATAAATGAGATTCTTGTATACATGCTATATCTGCTCCCAATTTATCTAAATGTGTTAACACTCTCTGTCGTTTAATGGGCGAATGCAAACCCTTGACATTCCAAGAAACAAGTTTTAAGGACATGAGACTAGTATAAGAATAAAAAAAGAGCACCAATCAGAGTTAATCAATAAACACTGGGAGGCATACCAAAGAGTTAACCAACTACATACAAAATTTATCAAACTGAAAGGAAAAAAAGAGAAATAAAAATAGAAAAGCATGTGTAAATATGATATTAGCAAGACTAAGGAAAAGCAAAAGAAGATATGGATATAAGTAATAAAAGAGTAGTATAAGCAATTAAATTGAAAATTACAAAAAACAGTGTAAATGCAAAAACATGAAATGCAGTTAAGAAAAGAGCAAAGAAAACAATGAGAAAGGAAAGGGAGGGAGAATAGTGTAAGTAAGTAAAGAGAAAAGGTTAGCATGACATGAGATGGAAAAGACACAGATAACTTACTTACAAATAATCCAAGACATATGTGAGGTGGGGGGAGATGAGGCCACATGGGACAATGACGAATCCAGACTCCAAACGGAAAAGTGGGGAGGACAGCAGACCAACGGGTAATACAACACAGGGGAAGTACAACAAGGAGACAAATCCTGCAAGGGGAAAAAAGGAGATTAATAGTCATTCAGAACAAGGAATAAGAGAAAAACAGCAACCTCAACCATTTTAACCAGAAGAAAATTGTCAACAATACGGAACGAATATCATAAAAGAGCACAAGCAAGATCAAAGCATAACCAGCTACTTATTATGCAACAAGGACGTGTCCATAAACTCTGAGCTGCAAGAATTGAGAAAACTTTTCAGTTTTATGGGGTCATCATAGTTAGTAGTTTTATTGTTGATGGTCATCTTGAAGAAGCATGGGTGAAAAAGGCCATACCGCGCACCCATGGAACGCAGATGTGGTCTCACAGCCAGAAATTCTCTGCGTCTATCAGCTGTGGGCTTTGAGTAGTCCTGAGAGAAGAACAAAGGATTACCTGACCAAGTAATACGATTGATAGCTCTGGTAGCTGACAGAATCTTGAGCAGGTCAGTATATTCCAAAAAGTATAAGATGCATCCTCTTGGTTTCCTCATGGTGGAGGAAGACATTGTAGGAGTCGGGCCCAATCTATGAGCCCGCTGAATGTTGAGAAGAGTATCCTGTGGTAACTTGAGGACCTTTGGGAGAAAAGATTTGAAGAAAGCGATGGGATCAGAGCCTTCCGAACCTTCTGGCAATCCATAAATGCATAGGTTGTTTCGTCTACTCCTATTTTCAAGATTTTCGACTTGTTTTTGGAGCAAAGACACTTGAGAGTGAAGGGCTTCCACTTTAATGTGAGAAGAAGATAAAGATTCGATGTTCTGCTCCACTGTCGTAACTCTGTCTTCCAAGCTTGACCATCTGTCAGTTAGAGTTTGTATTTTAGAGTTAGTTTCCTCGACAAATGGGCGAAGAGCTCTGCTCTCCTCCAGCAATAGGTCCAAGGATACTCAGGAAGGTTGTTTGGGAGGAGAGGGAGGGTCTTTTTTCAGACGTTTACTTGTAGCTTTATTGCTACCAGATTAGGTCGAAATGGTGGATGCCATGGCACCTTTAGGTGAAGTGTTTATTGAATCTTCCATTGAGAAGCAGTCCAGGCGAGATTTAGAACGAGTTGACAAGTTACGTGTCCGAGGCAATGAATGAGAAAGGACCTTAATTAGTTTGCCCATGCACTTAAACAGGAAGAAGCTGGTATAGTGCTTTTAAATTGAAGGAGAACTATTTCTGGTAGAGACATCCCTTATGTAGAAACAACTTTTCAAGAACCTGAAAGAAAACGATGGAGTGAGGGTGTGCATCAACAAACCCACATTAATATAGCATAAAAGCACCTCCTCAACATGTGGGACACCTTCATATACGCACTATTTTTGTATTTATCAGCAGAGCGTACACTGCGTGAACATCATATGTGCAACTGAAATTTGATAGGGTGGGAAAAGAACCCTAAGACCCCATTCAAAAGCAATATCACACATTAGCAAACCCGCTTGATGAAATATATTTTGGTTGCAGCTGTCACCACTTCACATAAGAGATGCGCAGATCAAAAAATATTCACACCTTCAGTCCTCAAAGCTAATGCTCCGCAAATTGTTATAAAAACCAAACAAGTGATGCTCACCACTTGCCCATTAATTTAAAAATTAATGTCTTCAGGGTTATCAAACGTGCCACAGGGTGTCAAAGAGTCCCTCATCTGAGAGGAAATATCCGAGGTGCTGTTTCATATAATCAGAAATGTCCAGAAAAGAAATATCATGTGCACTTCATTAGGCACAACAAGTTTTGTTTATCAAAAATAAGCCAGGACAAGAATGTGAGGAGCTAAACCAGCCGGCAGCGCGAGTAACTTAAATTCTTCATGAAGCTCGGATCTAAAATGGTGGCCGTTCATATCACGGAGCCGCTCCGTAGGGGTAATAAATGAAAGCGCTGCTTACATGACAGTTCAGTGCTTGAAAGATGACTCCTCGTGTGCAGGACTGCTGAAGGAAGTCAGGCAGTCATTTCGAAGCTTTTGCAGGCCAAACAGCTTTCAAGCTTGCAATAAAAAGGGAAAAACAAGCAGTCTCGGATCAGTTTTGGTTGAAGCTCATTCATGAAAGCAAGAACCCTAATGCAAAGCAATTCTGGTCCCTTGTAAACAGGGGTTTTCAAGGCAGAAGTGGCCATGGTAGCCCAAACATCAGTGCAGACAAATGGAGCCAGTTTTTAACATCTCATTTTAGCGATCGCACTACAAGGGACGACCATCCCAACTTCTTCTGCCCAGCCAACTCCGCGACAGCACCTCCGGAAGTCAAGGGCCCAAGCCGACCCGGCCTCAACCCCCCAGGTACACCACTATTGAAGAATTAATAAACAAGGGCCATGTGAAAAACAATGACATAACGATGGAGACTATAGTGAAACCAGACAAACTAAAAAATAAGATCTTATGCTCCATAAGAAAAGCCAGAGCTGAAGGAGCCCCTGGGCCAAACAGCCTTCCCCGGCCATGTTCAAATCGGATGTTGAACTATGGTCAGCTTACTTGGCCCCCCTGTTTCTCCACTGCAGGTTAAATAATACCATTCCAGAGTCCTGGAAAGGTGCTATCATTCACCCAATTTATAAAAGCGGGAAGAGAAATGACCCCAATAATTACCGAATGATAGCACTCCTCGATGTCAAGTCCAAACATTATGCCAGCATTTTACTGGAAGAGTTGTTGGCCTGGGCCGACACAACAAAGCGCCTTCCTTTTAATCAGACGGGCTTCGTGGCCAACTCCGGCACAACAACTAACTTACTCACCCTAACCGTCCTGATAGAGAAAGCGGCTGTTCAACAAAATCAACTTCATTGCAGCTGGAGGCCTGGGGCATACCTCCGGCCCTTTTAAACGCCATAGTTCAACCTCACTCGGAAACATGGATTAGAATCAAGTTGGGTGAAGGCTCCCATGTTTCTAGGAAGATTGAAACCAAAAGTGGCGTCAAACAAGGCTGTGTGTTGGCCCCACTCCTTTTTAACCTGTTCATTTTGGACTTATCCTCAACACTTGATAGTGTCAACTGCCACCCCCCTCAACTAGACGGAACTCGCATCAATAACCTGTTATACGCCGACAACCTGGTGCTACTAAGTCATACAAAAGTAGGCCTACAGAGGCAACTCGTCGAGCTGCTTCCCTACACCACAAGAAACTCTTTAGAGTTGAACTTGTCAAAAACAAAAACAATTTCCTTCGGGAAGCAAAAGAGGTCACGTGGATGGTGGTATTTCAATAATGTAAAGCTTGAATCAACACCCCACTACAAATATTTGGGAATCTTCCTCGACACTAGATGCTCATTCCTTAAGCAGAAAGAAGTACTAAGGTCTAAAGCTTTGTCACTAGAGGCCGCTGCTGCAAAATTGTCTAAACAACTACTTGGCCTAAGCCTAACCCCTATGCTCAAGGTGATGAAGGCGAAGATAACCAATTCCCTGTCGTATGGGCACGAGATCATGAAGGGTACAACAAGCATTTTACTAAATAATCTAACTATCAAAATTTTTAAACACGCGTTCCACCTGCCAAGATCAACTTGGCCTACAAGACCACCACGGCGTAGAGGCTGGTGCGTTCATAAAGCTTTGCAACAGATTGCGCCATGCCCGGGAGGGCTCCATGGAGGCTAGACTTTGGCAGGAACTATTGAAAAGCCACACCAGCCATAAATATCAGCATCACCTGGATTACAGCCTACAATTACTGGGAGTCAAAGAATTCTGGGAAACAAATCCCTCACAGCCGGCGCTAAAGGCAGTCATCAAGAAGAGCATTCGGCTGTGGTCTTTTCACTCAGACAGGGCAACACTGTCAAGAAGGAAACATGCTAGGGCAGTGATTTCTGATTTTAAACTAGGCACTGAGTCTCCCTATTTATCAAGCACGTTCGCACTTTATTGGAAACAAAAGTTTATTGCTCTGAGGATTGGTGAATGGCCTTTTTTAAAGAATCTCCCTGAATGGCGCCGACCCAGCATCAGTATTAAATGTAGGATGTGCGGCTATCATTCCGAAGCAATCGAGCACATAGTTTGTGTATGCCCCGCAATGCTCACAGCTAGACGGTCTTTATTGCGGGGAGAATGGAACAGGCTAGGAGTACGATCATGCCGCCAAGCCATAATAGCCGCCTTAAACCCAGACAACACAAAGCTGAATATTGGGCTCACCAAATTTGTCAATATAGCATTAAAAATGTTGGGAGATACCAGCACCACAAATCTCCCCAACCCCATCAGTGCCGCAAACTGTTCATAGGCTCAACCACTGAATCTCTGCTTGCTAACAACTGCTAATTAGAGCCTGGCTTTCTAGCTGAACATTAACAGTATTCAGGGCTGAAGAGAGTTTAAAGAAAAAAATCTGTTTTGCAGTTCTTTTAATTAATAGTTTTTTTATACGAATGAATTGAATGTGTTTTAAATTGTAATGGTTTTAAGTAATCAAACAATAAAGTTTTATTATTATTATTATTAGCGTTAGGTGTCTCGTCAGGTTCGCCGCAGTCGCCGCCAGTCCGGAGAGTCAGGGATTAGCCGTCATTTCCCTCGGGCGCTAGCCACGCCCCCTCAATGTTTGCAATCTCAATTATATTCATACTAAAGATGGCAAAAATGTCCATTCATCAAACAAAAATCCTCAGTCAGATCCCTGTTAGTGAAGGTTACTGGACTTAACTGACATGGAGGGCAGTAGACATCTATCCTTGGTGACAGTACTGTGCCACAAAACTATAGTATGTCACCAATAATGACATGGTTGGGGGCAGGATACCCCCATTGTGATACAACTGGTGAAGGAAACAGTATTTCTCACCTGCCCCAGAAAACAACAAAGATGTACCTGGGTGCTTCAGAGATAATACTCAACTTCTGTTGAGCATGTTGTTTACTGTGAGAAGTTTGGTTGTTGGTTAAGGGGGTGGTGTTAGCCCTTCTCATGCAACAGCCACAATCCTTGTCAGGGTGAAAAACAAAAGTCACTAAATTAACCTGTGCTTAACCCTCTGGAAGTTCAGCACAAATGCAGTCAGCCTTAACTTAGAGGCAATGTGTAAAGTATTTATGCAGCACTTTAACAGTAATAAAGTGAAAACACAACACAGGAATAATGCCACACCAATTTAGAAAAACAGAATACATTTGAATACATTATTTTACACCAAAATGACAAAGCTCCAATCTGTAGAACTTGAGTTATGACTTTTTTAAAGTTTAAGGTAAAAAAATAGGACCTAAAAGATCAAAGCACCAACCGCGGACATCTAGCCACACGAGACTTGAGAAAAGTCAAACGTTGTGGCTGACCACGATGGAGCACAGGTCAGATCCAAAAAGTGGATTGGACCTGGTCTCTGCCTACATTTGATATTAGAGAAGTTTTCAACAAAATGTCTGAGAATGTAAAGTTCAGCAGTGCAAGACAGCAGTCTGTGTCCGAAGAGGAGGTGTAGTCGGTGTTGAGCCTATGGAAAAAGTTGCGGTGAAGACTTCTATGTTCAGTTTTAGTCTCTTTTTTGGAAGCTGAAAATCTCCAGCTGGGTTCCACGCGGCCGGATGCCCCTTCAACCAGGAGCTGCTAATCAGGATTTGCTACTGCTTAGAACAATGAAGCTGGGGCTGCCAGAAAGTCAGGCTGACCAGAGATGAATCTTGGACGGATCGGTGAGCAAGTAGTTCTGAGTTGCCTCATTATTCTCAGACCACTTTATGGCAAAAAATGTAGTAAGTCCAAAGTTTTGGATTTGGTCTATCTGGGCACCTTCAGAACTACTTCCAAGAGTCCATGGCTGGACGGGCATCACTTGCATGGTCAGGACTCACTCAGACTGGGTCCAGGTGTGGGTTCAAGATGGTTGGAGCCTTTTTTGACCCTGAGGCTCTGATCATGATTCAAGCCAGCTAACACTTGGAGTCAATGTGGACGTCTTAGGTTCAAGCAGGAAAGTAGGACTCAAACAGCAGGGAAGCCCTCTGAGGGCACATGGCAGGCTTCAGGCAGCGTGGCAGTACTCCGGGTGCAGCAGGGAAATCTTCTGAAGTACATAGCAAGCAAGAGCATCAGAGCAGACCTCTGGGAGTCTTTTCGCAGGTACAGAAGTGAACTGAAGAGTAGGTCTGAGGGTCCAATTTGTATACCTAGTGCCCTCTTTAAAGTGGAAGAAACATCTGAAATTCTCCCCCTATAAAAGTGTCTGGAATCTCCTGCCTCCCTGCTCTGGTCCCAGTCTGTCTACATGCACAATAGGCTAGTGTCAAGTTCCTTGTGTGTTAGCTGGAGCAGTGTCTTTGAAGTGCAAGTGGGACTGTGTACAGCTCTGTCCCCCATCCTGCCAACACCTAAGCTCTCTATTGTGTGGATTTCTGAGAGGAATACCCAAAGACAAGCTGCCAACTACACCTAGTCATGCGACCCAGGAGACAAGTTGCAGCACCAAATGGTTAGGACAAGCACATGCCACCTTATTAAAAGTGGCATTTTCAGAAGTATGACTTAAATTCCAACTTTACCATTAAAGAGGATTTTAAAATTACAATTCCCAAGACACCTTTTATGACATGTCTACCTGCTCCCAAACAAAACATATTAATTATTAAATTCAATAAGGTAACACAATTGTTAGACCTGACAGCCTTAGGGTTGTCTTCCCCCAAAAGTGTTTGCCTTCCTCCTCCAGTTTTGCTAACCTCATTTTCGCTGTCCTTAGAGCTCTGCACACTTTACTTCTACTAACTAGTGCTAAGGTGCATGTGCTCACTCCTTAAAACATGGTAAGACTGGTTTATCCTCAATTGGCATATTTAATTTACTTATATGTCCCTAGTAAAGTGGTACTACATGTACTCAGGGCCTGTAAATTAAATGCTACTAGTGGGTCAGCAGCAGATATTGTGCCACCAACTTAGGTAGTGCTTTAAACATGTCTGAGGCCTGCCATTGCAGCCTGGGTGTGCAGTTTTAAACTGCCATTTCGACCTGGAAAAATAATTTTTTTGCCAGGCCCAAACCTTCTTTTTTAATACATATGAGTCACCCCTAGGGTTGGCCCTGGACAGCACAGAGAGCAGGGTGCAGTGCATTTAAAAAGTTGGATATGTACTTTTAAGTTTTACATGTCCTGGAAGTGAAAAACCCACACATTCGTTATTCACAACTTCAAGGCCTACCTCTCCTGTAAGATAACATTGGACTTACTGTATTGCATTTAATAAGCTGTAATTTGGAAATGGGAGTAGGTAAGCAGATCATGTTTGGTGTCTTTGGAATTGTAATGAAAAATCTTCTCTTATGGTAACGTCGGATTTTAAATTACATTTTCCTGCCTTAGCCATTTATTGCCTGTAGCCTGCTGCTGGGTCACATGACTGAGTATAGCTTACAGATTTGCTTTGTGTATTCCTCCTAGACAGCCACACACAAGAGAGCTTAAGTGTGCCTGGATGGGCCATCACTGGCAGGATGGGAGGACAGAGCTGGGGGCAGCCCTACTTTCACTTGAATAGGCTGTATCCTGCCTCAACCAAAAGGGCTGCATACCCCCTGTAGTTAGTCTGGAACCAGGGCCAGGAAGGCAGGACACCTGTGCAGTTCAAAGGGAATCCTCTAGAAGTTTCTCCCACTTCACAGCCTCAACAGGGTATAAATATTTAACCTCACACATCAACTCTTCAGTACACTTGTGGACCTGTGTATACTCTGCCAGTCAGGAATAAGGGCTGCTGTGCTGCTGAAAGGACTGTCACCCTGCTGGACTGCTGCTCTGAAGAACTGCTGCCCAGCTGTGCTGACCTGTTGCCTGCTGCCGTCTTGCCTGAGTGAGAAGGATTAGTCCTGCATCTGGTTAAGCCAGAACCTCAAAGTGACTCCAAGGGTTAGTTGGCTGGCCTCCTGACTGAAGCCTCAAGGACACAAAGCTCTAACAACCTTGAACCCAGCATCTGAGCTCGTCCATCTCTGAGTCTTACTCTGCCAAGCCGGGCCACCCCAGTCCTGGACCCTTGGAAGCAGACCTGAATGTGCTCTGCCAGCCAGTTTGTGTTCCAGCAGAACTAATGTATGTCCCCTGCTGTGTGTTGCCATCACAAGCAGAACTCAAGCATCGCCTCTGCTGCGAGGGTTCTCCCAATGCACGGACTCCGCATCCACCTAGCAGCCCGCATCAGAACCGTGCAAAGCTTTCCCGATGCAGGCCCTTGCATCGCAAATCTCTTGTCAATGGCGCTTTGACAACAAGACAGATTCTTGCATCGCAGCTCTTTGGAAATAGCGTATCGCCTCAACTGCCCAATGCATCCTCGACGCCCAACTTGCCTTCGCAAGCCCTCGTCAACAGGACACTCGATGACGACGCAGGACCTCGCATCGCAGCTTCCCAGCCCATCGGACCGACGCTTTGCCTCGGCTATGCAATACATCTTTGATGCAGGACCTCTTAATGCTCCACAACTAGGATTTAAGATACTCTTGTTCAGGAGGCCTAACTGGGTCCCTGTAGCTGTCCCGCGCTCCTTCGCAGTTGGCCTGAACTTGTGACTTGGTCCCGGTCCGGCGCAACCAGATATCCACATGGGGTGCTTTGTGCGTTTTGGCACTATTTTCACTGAAATCTAGGGGCATATTAGCAAGACTGGCGATAAAATTATCGCCGTTTTAGCGGCAGGAAACTGCCGCTAAAACGACGATAATGGGCTTGCTAATATGCGTTATAGAATTCCAATAGAAGCCCAGGTTAGATGTGCAGGACATCTAACCTGGGCTTCTATTGGAATTCTATAACGCTTATTAGCAAGCCCATTATCGCCGTTTTAGCGGCAGTTTCCTGCCGCTAAAACGGCGATAATTTTATCGCCAGTCTTGCTAATATGCCCCCAAATCTTTAAACCTGCATATTTCCAGTACTACAAATTGGATTTTTGTCACTTTGGTCTTCTTTTATTTATAAAAAATACTCCAATCTTCTGTGGTATCCTTTTTGTGGTGTGTCTTCACTGTGTTACTGTTTGCAATGTTGGACAAATATTTTACAGTTTGTCTCTGCATCACAGTAGTGAAAAATGAAATTGTGAGTTTTTCAATACTGGTGCATGTAAAACTTAAAAGTACACATCCAACTTTGAAAATACAATTCACCCTGCCCTATGGGCTGTTTGGGGCCTACCCTATATGATTATATGCATTATAAAGGGAGTAGTAAGCTTGGCAAAAGATTTTTTTTGCTAAGTTGAATAGACAGTTTCAACTGCTCACAAGCTGCAATGGCAGGCCTGAGACATGTTTTAAGGAGCTACTTAAGGGGGTGGCACATTAAGGGTTGTAGGACCACTAGTGGCATTTAATTTACCTTTTATGGGTACTACTTTACTAGGTACTTTGAATTAAATTAATTATGCCAAATCAGGTGTAAGCCAATTTTACATGTTTTAGGGAGTAAGCTAAAGCACTTTGGCACTGGTTGGCAGTGGTAAAGTAAACCTAAAAGTCCTATGGCCAACAAAAACAAATTCAGCAAAATAGGAGGGGAGATGCAAAATGTTAGGGGGACGACCGCCCAAAGACTGACAGATCAGACAGTTACACTCCACAATTTCACTCTATGATAATCCATTTATGATTATTGCATTCATATTCATACATTATACCCACAAACTGATCAGCCTCTTGATTGCTTAGTAAAGAATATATTCATTTGTGACCTTGAAAAGGTAAAAGAATGTGTCAATCTCGCCAAGAGTCTTCAGACATGCGATTTATATGTTCCACACCTGCTTCAGCTATGTTTTCTTGCTCCGACTTGCTGGAGGAAGTGTTTGTCTCTGATACTCAAACATCTTGCATGTCGACTCTCTAATCGTGAAATAAACTAACACAATGTTCGGCTAAATACTGTTTACATTGTTGTTACTGGTGAAGGTCATTCTGTTCTCATGATCTCAGTTTGGCACCTGCTGGTATTCTTTGTGACAACTTCTCCATGTGACTATTAATGGGAATGTATGTCTGTTAAGTTATACATTTGAGCCTTGCCTGTAACTGTCAAGCTTGTCTGCACTGATGATTACAGGGAGACCCTGGTCATTGTGATTCACAGCCTAATATTACTTTTTGCTAATAAACCCTTATGGATACCAAGCTGCATGTAGGGAAATTTCTCCGACAGCTCTTAACTTCACAGGTATGTTTTCCATTTTCATTTCCTCAAATTATGAGGGATAGGTCTTACTTCTCTGCGGTTACAATAGTAGCAATAGTGCTACATATTTTAGAACACTTGCTCAATGCTATTAACAGCTGATAGAGTTGAGACAAATGACCTTCACATAACTAAGCTCATATCAGACTGGGCTGATTGGTAGTTCAGCCCTCTTATCTTATCACTGTTAATCATTACTATTCTATTATTTTATTCCTGTCTTTTCTTGGAGAATGTTGGGAAAATAGGACTCCAAGTCATTCTGACTACACACCACTATTAATAGATACTACTATTAGTTGGGAAAGTATTACCCATATTACTTAGTAGTAAATGTAAGAAGGGTAGGTGTCCGTGGTACATGTACTAATGGTATTTTATATTTAGTATGTTACAACAGTACTACCAATAGTAGTATTATCAGTTGTTTAAAATTGAGGGCGTGACTTGGCTGCTCAAACATGGCGGACGTGAGCTGAGAGAACTCCTGAGCCCAGCAGTAATCTGCCAAAATCGTCGGGGACCAAAGGCCCCGACAACACTCTTTGTGACTCACTGGAGCTAGCTGTCTCTGCTGGCTCTGTCCCTCAGCTCGGGTGGCGACAGGGGCGCTGCCAGAGGCCCTTCGATCGAAGGCCGCTTGGGGCCTAGTCGGCATATAGGCTCCTGGATCCTGCGATGCTGGGCCTGCCCCAGGGCTGGACGCTGCCAGGGACCGAGGAACATGTGTGGTAGACCAAGCTGAGGCGATTCTGTGCCAGGAGACCCGGGGGATGTCGCCCTTCTTTCCCGCTGCTATTCCGAATGGACTGGGACACAGGCCGGCTGATTGAATCACTGGTGCCTGATGCAGCAGCTGAGCATGGGGAGAACTGTGGGGGCATGTGTGCTGCTCTGATGCAGCGTAGTGGTGGGAGATTTACCTTGCACGCGCTGCATCGCCGAGTTGGCGATGCTGCACGCGCAAGGTAAATTGTTTTATTTATTTAATTACTTACCTTACTCCTGTCCATCGTATGTCGGACTCCACTACCCCCCCAACCTGCCCCTCCCCCGCCCCACCGCCCGCAGCACTCCCTCGGCGAGCCGCCACTGAATCAGCCCTCTGCTTTCACCCCATTTTAGCACCGCTTGTAACGCCTTCAGCCCACATGGTTCCTGAGGAAACTCCGGGTAAAGGGAGCGTACCGCTGACCGCAGTCTGGCATATATGAAACCGTGCATTGCTTTATATGATTGCCCGACTTGAAAATCGTTCAGAGATAAAAAATATATGCAGTTTCGGTACATATCCCCTAATTCAGTAATCCCTGCGCTTTGAAGGATGTCTAGAGCCCCCCGCTCCTGCCCCACGCAGATTCCCGGATGAGCAGCGATTGGCATATCCAGGCGCATATATATGATCTCTCCTAGCCTAGGCGGCGAGCGCGCCCCACGCCAAGACAGTGCAACTAACCGGGTTAATTTCCCTCCTATTATTTCCCTCGCACTTATATAGAATCCTAGCAGACAGCGGCGTTGGATATACAGTGTCTGCCTCCATGGCTAAGTGCAGAATGTACTTCTGTGGGTGAAACCAATAGGGCTCAAACTGCGCCTGTGCGCACAGATAGTAGAGACGTAGGTCCGGTGCCTCAAAATCCTCGCGTTCAAAGGGCAATGTCAATGTGCTCCAACTGCACCTCGGCTGCTTGCCAGCCCACACCAACGACAACAGACAGGACTGCTGATGATATATTCAGCTTTATTGGAATATTGACAAATAGGTAAAGGAGCTTGGGAAGTACAATCATCTTCACCACAGCAATTCTGTCTGCCAATGACAAAGGCAGGTGTGTCCATCGAGAGATCTGCCCTGTAATACTAGTGACAACACATCCATAATTCATATTTAGTACAGTCTCAGGGTCTCTATGTACCCAAACCCCCAAATACTTCACAGGGTCTACAGACCAGGAGAGAGAATATTCAAGCGAGATTTTTTGGGTACAGTCCGTTAACGGCAAAATCATGGACTTTGCCCAGTTTATCCCCAACCCAGATTGCCTCTCAAATATGACATACTCCCGTAATACAATTTCTAAATGTGTAGCGGGGTCTGTGACATACAATAACATATCGTCCGCATAGAGTGAGATAGCTAGCGGGCACTGCCTGAATCCCAGTGTGGCCTCTCAGGGCCGGACTGGCCATAGCGGGCACCAGGCATTTCCCCGGTGGGCTGCCAGGGTTGGGGGCCGGCTTTCGACCCCTGGGGGCTGATTTTGTTACAGGGCCGTTTTTGCAGCATAGGTGCAATATCGGCCGCTGTAACGAAATCGGCCAAAACCGGCAGTGCCAAACAGCTCGGCCGCACCCCCAACCCCCCGGGGGGGCGGCCGAGCAGTTTGCCAGGGCCGGTTTTGGTTCCCAGTCCGGCCCTGTGGCCTCTGCATGTTTCTGATGCACTTTACATGCCAACGGTTCCAATGCCAGGGAGAAAAGCATCGGAGAAAGAGGGCAGCCCTGCCTTGTACCCCTACAAATTGGAAATGCATCAGACACCCATCCATTGACTCGCACCCTGGCAACCGGGTTTGTATATAATATTCGTATCCACTTAAAAAAAACTGGTGGCATTCCCATTCTTTGTGAAACTACAAACATATATCCCCAGTTAAGCAAGTCAAAGCTTTTGCCGCATCCAGCAGCACTGCTACCGCAGGAATCTTGGGATCAAGATGGTGCAGCACCGCGAATATTGTGCAGAGATTATGTACTGTGGAGCACTTGGGCACGAATCCCGACTGCTCAGGGAGAACCAGTTTGGGGATCAGAGGTTGCAGTCTGCATGCAATCATTTTTGCTAATATTTTGGTATCTATATTTATTAAGGATAGTGGTCTTTACGATTCACACATATTTGAGACTTTCTCCGGCTTTAAAAGCGTAACCAGCAACGCTTCCCTGAGGGAAGGGGGTAATGCACCATTCTCATAGGTCTCGGCGAAGACCTTTAATAATTGTGAGGCTAGCTCGTCAATATAGGTCTTATAGAATTCACTGGGTAGGCCACCAATTCCCGCCGCCTTACAAGTAGGTAGGAACATTATAGCCTCTTTAACATCGTCAATATCAAATGATTGGGTCAAATATTCATGCTGCCCATTAGATAGCCACCCCAATGCAATGTCCTCTAGATATGTATTGGCTTCATCATCAGTGACTGTCTTCCTGTTCCCATACAGTTTTGAATAAAAATCAATGAATACCCTGCTGATCTCAGGAGGGGAGTACTGGGCGATAGCATTGTCATCCAGCAGTTCAGTGATGTGCTCCTGCCCTTTAGGTAAGGAAAGCTTATGTGCCAATGAGCAGCTAGGCCTCCCCCTTCACCATAATACCTTGCCCTAGCCCTCCTAGATCTATGCAATATCTCCTGATCCACAGTTTGATTGTGTTCAGAGGCCAGCTCCTGTATATGGCCCAAAGTGTCAGATATAGGGTTCCTCTCATATTCTTGTTCTAGCCTGCCAATCTTATCCGCTAGAGCCCATTGTCTGTTCCTAAGATCTTTTAGGACTCCCGCCTGGGCCCCCATGTATTTCCCCCTTATGGTGACCTTGAACACCTCCCAGAGTTTGCCAACACTCTCCACTGAGCCCTCAGTCTCTGAAAAGTAATTACTTATCGCCGCTCCAATTTTGGCCCGGAACACCGGATCTATAAAAGAGAACAGCTGCAACCGCCACTAAAATTGAGGCCTAACACAGGCCAGCTCCTTCAGTTCCATTAACACTGGTGAGTGATCCGAGAGTGTCCTAGCCAGGTGCTTTATGAGGATCGTCCAGGGGGGCGCCCTTCTAGAAATCAGCCAGTAATCCAACCTGGACCACGAACCATGCACTGTTGATACAAATGTGCCCTCTCTCACACCTGGGTTACAAGCCCTCCATACATCCACGAGCCCCTCAGCCAATCAATTCACCTAGGACCAACGCTGCTTGTTTTCCACACCCATCTGCATAGGTGGAGCGATCCATTTGGGAGTCTAAGCAAACATTCAGGTCCCCACCCCATATCACAACTGAAGGCGCGTAGGCAGAGATACGTCTCCTTACATCATTAAAGAACGCAGGGCCATCAGTGTTGGGCCCATATGTATTTACAAACAGCACCATCATGTCCCCCAGCTTGCCTAATGCCAGTAGCACCCTCCCCTGCTCATCCACCTCAGTTTTAATGAAAGTATATGGAGTGCCTTTCTTGACCAAAATGAGAACACCCCTAGAATATGAGGAGTACGAGGACACCACACGCACCATAGCCCAGCGAGATCCAAACTTTAGTTCCGTACAATTAGTGAGGTGTGTCTCCTGGAGAAGCGCAACCTGAGCATCCTGCCTATCCAAGAAAGCTAGCACATTACAGATTTTTTTGGGATTGTTTAAACCACGCACGTTCCATGTTATTAACTTAATACTGTCACCCAGACCCGCAACCCCACATACCGTTACACAATATTTTCAACATTTCATGCAACACACTGCTGCGATCAGAACATTGAATAAAACATAACATCCCCCCTCCATGCTTCCACCATGTAACCCCAACCCCCACAATCCCCCCTACCACTTCAGCACCCCCAACTTGCTAAAGGCAACCCAATCTGAGAATAGAGAACAACCCCAAACCCATACCACCCAAAAGAACAGTTGGGGTACACCCATTAGGGGACACAAGAGTGCAACAGCCTCCCGATGTGAGGGGGAGGTGGCCCCATATAACTGTAAGTCAACGAGACAGCATCAATCAACAATCAAGTATCATACGTCAGCACCAATTTACAAGCTTGCATTGCATACCCACTTTGCAGCAAGAGATCAGCCCCAGGCACAGTTTTTCTCAGCACATTTTTCAAACAGCAATTTGTGCAACCCTCTTTTGAATAAAAAACAGTACGTGAGTCCAGACTCATCTCACCCATCAGAGCGGTCCCGCAGACGCGGCCCATCCCCAATGGTGCACTTACAATGTGTAGTTACTGTCTAGTTCTCACTGTTCCTCCTCTTCAGGTGCAGTGGTGGTTTCACGTCAGCGCTTTTTTAAGTGTTTTGCATGTTCCATGGCGGCCTTTGGATTAGTAAAAATCTTAGAAGCACCCTCCGAACCAATCCTCAAGCGCGCTGTTAACAACATGGCATACGGGATTTCCTCTGCCTGCACTAACTTTTTTGTAGGGATGAACTCTCTCCTGGCAGCCTGGACAGCGTTAGTGAAATCCGGAAAAAATGCCAATACATTCCCCTGATGCGTGATCTGACCCTTCTCCCGAGCTAGGTGAAGGATCATGTCCCGATCACGATAGTTTAGTAGCCGCGCTATGATGGGTCGCGGTGGGGCACCTGGACTTGGGCGCGCCGCCAGAGAGCGGTGCGCTCACTCCACTATAAGCGTAGGAGATAGATTGTCAGTACCAAAGATCTCCTTAAACAGCCCCTCCACAAATAGTTCAAATTTACAAACATTGGTCGATTCCGGCAGCCCCGTTATCCTTAGGTTATTCCTCCTGGACTGCGCCTCATGGTCCTCATTCTTGGCTTGAATAACTGTGAGCAACTTCTCCATGTTTAGAGTTTTGTCCGATACAGAGTGCAGGTCATCCTCCACAGTGGATGCTCGCTGCTCAACCTCACCCAGCCGTGTACCCTGCTTGTCAAGCTTTGCCGCCATCAGATCCATACGTAGGTTGAGCGCATCTATCTTGCCATCAATTGACTGCAGGCTGTGTTGCATCGCCAGAAATGTGGATTCCAGGATAGGGGCAGTTTCTGAAGGGGCCTCTGCCTCCGAGTCCGAGGTCGGCTTTTGTTTTGCACATTTCAAATGTGAGGGGCGGCTGTGTCTTGTCTGGCTTGCCCATAGTGTACAATCGCCCAGCTGAGGCGGCTGTCCTTTCCCACCTCGTACACGCCAAGAAGAACAGCTACGTGCCGCCAATCTTGCCATACACCTGGAGATGGTGCACAGGGGGGGGCGTATACGCGCCACCCTTCCCACAGTACAGAGCTATCACAGAGTCCAGAGTCCTTCGCACCAAGTCCGCGCACCCCACGCCGCAATATGACTCCCAGTAGAATCCGTAAGTACAGCAGGATAGTTCTCAGGCCAGCAGGTCACAATCACCCGCCCCCACTGCAATGTAAGAGACCCAGGCCACTGCATCAACACACCCCAGGACAGCTAATCTCAGTCGCAGCTAACGTGTCCTCACTTCCACTAGGCCACCGTGGGGCACTTCGTTCGTGAGCAGGCAGCCAGAGTTCTCAGTCCAGCCTCAGAGGCCCCAACCCTGCAGGCCAAGTGATCGGTGTTCCGAGGACACCAGCACCGCCAGGCGCCAGCACCCCAGCACACCACCATGCACCAGAAGGGGACCACCGTATGACCCACCTTTGCTGGGTAGTTGCTGTCAAGAGTGTAGGTCCTACTCACAGGCCGCTATTCCCAATGTCACTCGCCGCGGCCAGCACGGGCATCAGCAGCGCCCGAATATCCACTCCAGGGCTATCGTCACTCACTGTAGTGGTCATTAGGGGTTTAGCGGCACGCCTTCACCTCCCCTGCCACAGCGGAGTTCTCCCTGGTAACCAGTGGGTCCCCCATCTGCCACAGCACAGACGCAGACCGCCAGTCCGTAGATACCGCGTCTTCAACCTAGCTACACAACGTCAGCCGATCTACCGCTACCCGCACACAACATGCTCACGGTAGTGCAGGGGCCGCAGCGCCTAGCCGCACCAGTTGAAAACTTCAGCGGTGGTCTGCAGCCACCATCTTGGTTTCACCGCCGTCGCCTCACTCATTTTTCTTGCATCGTCTGCCCAGCAGGGTGCTCGACAGCTCCAGCCGGCAGCAGGGCAAACACTAGCACCGTACCTCTACAGATGTGCTACGCTGCCTCGTCAATGTACAGGATTATGGGCAGATTGAAAACACGGCCGGCGGAGCTGCACTAATGCGCAGCCATCTTGCCATGCGCCCTCTAGCACCCCCTCCCCCTATAAAAGTGTCTGGAATTTCCTGCCTCCCTCCTCTGGTCCCAGTCTGTCTGCATGCACAATAGGCTAGTGTAAAGTTCTTTGTGTGTGAGCTGAAGCAGTGTCTTTGAAGTGCAAGTGGGGCTGTGTACAGCTCTGTCCCCCATCCTGCCAACACCCAAGCTCTCTATTGTGTGGCTGTCTGGGAGGAATACCCAAAGACCAGCTGCCAACTATACCTAGTCATGCAACCCAGGAAACAAGTTGCAGCACCAAATGGTTAGGACAAGCAAATGCCAGCTTATTAAAAGCAGCATTTTCAGAAGTGTGACTTAAATTCCAACATTACCATTAAAGAGGATTTCAAAATTGCAATTCCCAAGACACGATTTATGACATGTCTACCTGCTCCCAAAAAAAACATATTACTTATTAAATTCAATAAGGTAACCCAATTGTTAGACCTGACAGCCTTAGGGTTATATTCCCCCAAAAGTGTTTGCCTTCCTCCTCCAGTTTTGCTAACCTCATTTTCACTGTCCTTAGGGCTCTGCGCACTTTACTACGACTAACTAGTGCTAAAGTGCATGTGCTCTCTCCTTAAAACATGGTAAGACTGGTTTATCCTCAATTTGCATATTTAATTTGCTTATATGTCCCTAGTAAAGTGGTACTACATGTACTCAGGGCCTGTAAATTAAATTCTACTAGTGGGTTTGCAGTAGTTATAGTGCCACCCACTTAAGTAGCGCTTTAAACATGTCTGAGGCCTCCCATTACAGCCTAGGTGTGCAGTTTTAAACTGCCATTTTGACCTGGCAAAATAAATCTTTTGCAAGGCCTAAACCTTATTTTTAATACATATCAGTCACCCCTAGGGTAGGCCCTGTACAGCAGAGACAGCAGGGTGTAGTGCACTTAAAAAGTTGGATATGTACTTTTAAGTTTTAAATGTCCTGGAATTAAAAACTCTGACATTCCTTTTTCACTACTGCAAGGCCTACCTCTCCCATAGGATAACATTGGACTTACTGTATTACATTTAATAAGCTGTAATTTCGAAACGGGATCAGGTAAGCAGTTCATGTTTGGTGTCTTTGGAACTGTAATGAAAAGTCCTCTCTTATGCTAGCGTCGGGTTTTAAACTACAATTTTGAAAATGCCACTATTAGATAGTATACAGAAAACAGAGCTCTACATTTGCGCTCCTTTACTGTGGCACTGCTGAAAGCGGGAACAACTCCCTCAATTGTATATAAAGTTCATCCAGGTATTCTACTGTAATCTTAGTAATCAAGATTACAGTGGAATACCTGGATGAACTTTATATACAATTGAGGGAGTTGTTCCCGCTTTCAGCAGTGCGACAGTAAAGGAGCGCAAATGTAGAGCTCTGTTTTCTGTTTACTTAGCAGTATCTGCGGTTAGGGGCGATCCGCAATTACTGTCTGCACGCACTTTTCAATTAAGTCTGCAAGTTTGGTTTCGCATTAAGGGAAGGAGTGCATGCTCTTTATGTCCTTACTTTTAGATAGTAGCCATTTTCCTGCCTTTGCCATTTATTGCCTTTAGCCTGCTGCTGGGTCACATGACTGAGTATAGCTTACAGGTTTGCTTTTGGTATTCCTCCTAGACAGCCACACACAAGAGAGCTTAAGTGTGCCTGGTTGGGCCATCACTGGCAGGATAGGAGGACAGAGCTGGGGGCAGCCCTACTTTCACTTGAATAGGCTGTATCCTGCTTCAACCGAAAGGGCTACATACCCCCTGTAGTTAGTCTGGAACCAGGGCCAGGAAGGCAGGACACCTATGAAGTTCAAAGGGAATCCTCTAGAAGTTTCTCCCACTTCAAAGCCTCAACTTGGTATAAATATTTAACCTCACACATCAACTCTTCAGTACACTTGTGGACTTGTGTATATTCTGCCAGCCAGGAAGAAGGGCTGCTGTGCTGCTGAAAGGACTGTCACTCTGCTGGACTGCTGCTCTGAAGAACTGCTGCCCTGCTGTGCTCACCTGTTTCCTACTGCCGTCTTGCCTGGGTGAGAAGGATTAGACCTGCATCTGTTTAACCCAGAACCTCAAAGTGACTCTAAGGGCTAGTTGGCTGGCCTCCTGACTAAAGCCTCAAGGACACAAAGCTCTAACAACCTTAAACCCATTATCTGAGCTCGTCCATCTCTGAGTCTTACTCTGCCAAGTGGTGCCACCCCAGTCCTGGACCCTTGGAAGCGGACCTGAAGGTGCTCTGCCAGCCAATTTGTGGTCCAGCAGAACTAATGTATGTCCCCTGCTGCGTGGTGCCATCACAAGCAGAACTCAAGCATCGCCTTTGCTGCGAGGGTTCTCCCAATGCACGGACTCCGCATCGACTTTGCAGCCCGTATCAGAACCGTGCAAAGCTTTCCCGACGCAGGCCCTTGCATCGCAAACCTCTTGTTGATGGCACTTTGACAACAACACAGATTCTTGCATCGCAGCTCTTTGGAACTAGTGTATCGCCTCAACTGCCCAACGCACCCTCGACGCCCGACTTGCCATCACAAGCCCTCATCAACAGGACACTTACCGACGACGCAGGACCTCGCATCGCAGCTTCCCAGCCCATCGGAACCAAAGCTTTGCCTTGGCTATGCAATGCATCTTTGATGCAGGGCCTCTTAATGCTCCATAACTAGGATTTAAGATACTCTTGTTCAGGGAGCCTAATTGGGTCCCTGTAGCTGTCCCGCGCTGCATCGCAGTTGGCCTGAACTTGTGACTTGGTCCCGGTCCGGCACAACCAGATATCCACATGGAGTGCTTTGTGCTTTTTGGCACTATTTTCACTGAAATCTTTAAACCTGCATATCTCCACTACTACAAATAGGATTATAGTAATTTTGGTCTTCTTTTATTTATAAAAATACTCTATTTTTCCAATCTTGTGTGGTATCCTTTTTGTGGTGTGTCTTCACTGTGTTACTGTTTGCAATGTTGCACAAATATTTTACACTTTGTCTCTGCATCACAGTAGTGAAAAGTGAAATTGTGAGTTTTTAACTACGGGTGCATGCAAAACTTAAAAGTATACATCCAACTTTGAAAATACAATTCACCCTACGCACTGTTTGGGGCCTACCCTATATGATTATATGTATTATAAAGGGAGTTGTAAGCTTGGCAAAAGCTTTATTTTGCCAAGTTGAATTGACAATTTCAACTGCTCACAAGCTGCAATGGAAGGCCTGAGACATGTTGTTAGAAGCTACTTAAGGGGGGGGTGGCACAATAAGAGTTGTAGGACCACTAGTGGCCTTTAATTTACTCACAATGAGTATACTGCTTTACTAGGGACATTTAATTAAATTAGTTATGCCAATCAGGTGTAAGCCAATTTTACATGTTTTAGGGAGGAAGCTAAGCACTTTGGCACTGGTTGGCAGTGGTAAACTAAACCTAAAAGTCCTAGGGCCAACAAAAAAAAAAAAAATAGCAAAATAGGAGGGGAGATGCAAAATGTTTGGGGGACGACCGCCCAAAGACTGACAGATCAGACAGTTACACTCCACAATTTCACTCTTTGATAATCCATTTATGATTATTGCATTCATATTCACACATTATACCCACAAACTGATCAGCCTCTTGATTGCTTAGTAAAGAATATATTCATTTGTGACCTTGAAAGGGTAAAAGAATGTGTCAATCTCACCAAGAGTCTTCAGACATGCTATTTATATGCTCCATACCTGCTTCAGCTATGCTTTCTTGCTCCGACTTGCTGGAGGAAGTGTTTGTCTCTGATACTCAAACATCTTGCATGTTGACTCTCTAATCATGAAATAAACAAATACATTGTTCGGCTAAATACAGTTTACATTGTTGTTACTGGTGAAGGTCATTCTGTTCTCATGATCTCAGTTTGGCACCTGCTGGTATTCTTTGTGACAACTTCTCCATGTGACTTCTAATGGGAATGTATGTATGTTAAGTTATACATTTGAGCCTTGCCTGTAACTGTCAAGCTTGTCTGCACTGATGATTTCAGGGAGACCCTGGTCAGTTGACTGTGATTCACAGCCTAATATTACTTTTTGCCAATAAACCCTTACGGATTCCAAGTTGCATGTAGGGAAATTTCTCCGACAGCTCTTAACTTCACAAGTATGTTTTCCATTTTCATTTCCTCAAATTATTAGGGATAGGTCTTACTTCTCTGTGGTTACAATAGTAGCAATAGTGCTACATATTTTACAACACTTGCTCAATGCTATGAACAGCTGACAGAGTTGAGACAAATGGCCTTCACATAACTAAGCTCATATCGGACTGGGCTGATTGGTAGTTCAGCCCTCTTATCTTATCATTATTAATCATTACTCTTCTAGTATTGTATTCCGGTCTTTTCTTGGAGAATGTAGGGAAAATAGGACTGCAAGTTATTCTGACTACACACCTGCATTAATAGATACTGCTATTAGTTGGGAAAGTATTACCCATATTACTTAGAAGTAAATAGAAGAAAGGTAGGTGTCTGTGGTAGATGTACTAATGGTATATTATATTTACTACGTCACAACAGTTCTACCAATAGTATTATTATCAGATGTTTAAAATTGAGGGCGTGACTTGACTGCTAAACATGGCGGACGCGAGCTGAGAGAACTCCTGAGCCCTGCAGTAATCTGCGAAAATCGTGGGGGACCAAAGGCCCCCAAAACACTCTTTGTGACTCACTGGACCTAGCTGTCTCTGATAGCTCTGTCCCTCAGATCGGGTGGTGACAGGGGCGCTGCCAGAGGCCCTTCGATCGGAGGCTGCTTGGGGCCTGGTCGGCAAATAGGCTCCTGGATCCTGCGATGCTGGGCCTGCCCCAGGGCTGGACGCTGCCAGGGGCCGAGGAACATGTGTGGCAGACCACGCTGTGGGTGTTCGGTGCCAGGGGACCTGGGGTATGCCCCCTTCTTTCCTGCTGCTTTTCCGAATGGACCGGGACACAGGCTCCGGCAGATTGAATCACTGGTGCCTGATGCAGCAGCTGAGCATGGTGGAGAACTGCGGGGGCATGTGTGCTGCTCTGATGCAGCGCAGTGGTGGGAGATTACTGCGAACCACCGGCATTCAAATGGGTTAATGCCTGGCCTAGGGTGAGACAGCAATCTCCAAATTTAACCAGTGCTGCCCCCCTCAGTAGCTTGGCACAGAACAGTCAGGCTTAAATTAGAGGCAATATGTAAAGTATTTGTTCAACACTTCAAACAGTAAAACAGTTAAAACGTACTACAAAAGGAGCCCACAACAAAAATAGAGTATTTTTAATAAATAAAACAAGACCAAAACAACAAAAATCCAATTAATATAACCGGAGGTATTGAACTTTAATTTTTTGTGTGAAAATAGCGCTAAAAAGCTTAAAGCGCCAACTAGGGATATCTGGTTTCACTGGACCGGGACAAAGTCACAAGATTAGGCCAACTGCATTGGAGCGTGGGCCAGCTACAGGCACCCAGTTAGGCCTACTGAACAAAGTACCTTAAATTTTGGTTGCGGAGCAGTGTGTGGATCCACGTTCATATACACCATGCAGCCAAAGCGATGTGTTGCTTGCGAGATGTGGCGAGGCTCCAGTGGAAGGTCCTGTTGAGTCGTCATCAAGGATCCCATCGATAGGGCTTGTGATACGAAGTCCAGCATTGGGGATGTGGCATGCAGTGGGCAATGCGTTGGTTCACAGGAGATCCGATGCGAAAACTGTCGTTGTCGTCAACACTGCTGCCGATGAGAGATGTGCGAACATGGGATGTGGATGTGCTGAGCTATTGGGGCAATGTATCAGTTCCGAGGACTGCGGAGGCGATATGGGTCTTTGCCACGGATCCAATGCACCCAGCAGCAGCCATACATCGCTGATGGGTCGCTCAGCAGAGAAGATGCGTCAGTTCCGTTGGCAAGCACCATAGGCTCCCTTTGAAGGGTCCACGATTGGAGTGTCACCACTTGGTAGGGTAGACTCACAGATGGCAGAGTCCAGGTATAAGTGCAATGTTGTTGGAAGCCTGTTATGTCCCTGAAGATACAAATCAGGAGGCCAGCCAACTAGCCCTTAGAGTAACCCCGGGTTCTGGGTTCAGAGGAGTCAGGTCAAGTCCTTCTAAAAAGTGGCAGCTGACACGGATCGGGGTGGTGAGCGCGTCTCTCCGAAACGGAAGCAGGAAGCACAAAGGCTCAGTTAAAGGCTCAGGCATCGTGGTTCAGCGCTCATACAGGCAGTGGGAGCCTGTGCATGTTCTCCACCAAGGATGTGTATTACAGCTGGTAGAGAACATGCAAAGTGCGCATGACTTGCCGGTGCAAGGCAGCTGGACAAACCTTCATGTCCCCTGACAGAGTGCACTCACCAATCCTCCCCCTCCTCTGTGAGCAAAGCAGCCCAGCCCCCGCCCCAACCTGCAAAACTGCTTCAGCAGGGAAAAATAAACTGATAATAATATCATGTTATTATCATTTTATTTTTCCTTTTTTACACTGCTGAAAAGCAGTGTGGCGATGCCCCTCAGCCTTAGCGGAGGAGCCACCACTGGTCAAATCTTCTAGGTACTCTGGTGCCACAGTATAAAGGAGGAATTAGTTCCAAGTCACCAGTGCTGCACCAGAAGTGCTTCGAGGTCTTGCATGTAGCCTTCCACTGTAGCGTCTTTTTTTCCCCCAACATCAGCCCAACTTTGTGAGGTGGATGAGGTGACATGCTGGTAACTGATACACCAACGGAAGCAATCAATGGAACCGTACTACGAATATGGGTAGACCTTGTTAAGAGGTGATTTTGCCACTTCAAATGCTAGGAGCCCCGCACAGCTCCTGCAGTTTGTCCCTATCGACATGGAGAACAGGCACATCACCAGTGGCATAACAAAACTTGAGAGGGCCCTCTTTAAAGTACATGGAGGGGCCCTCCTCTGGACTAACTCAGGAGTTCTAAGGCCAGGTTACTGTGCTGAGGGGGTCCCCTAGAGCAGGGCCATCTTAACTGCATCATAGGCCGCCAGGCAAAGCAGTGCACTCGGCCCACACAAACACTCACAGGGATAAAAATGTTTAATGGAAAATTAGTGCTAAAGTCTGGTCTGCATGGGGCCTCTATGCTCGTGGGGCACCAGAGCAACTGTCCAGCGTGCCCATGCATTACGACAGCACTGTCTTGGAACTCGGGGCTCCCCCGCATTGCAGGGCCTATGTTACACCACTGCCCATCACTAGGGCGTATTTGGCACCATTGTGCCTGTTGACCCTTTTGTGTGATCCAGTGTGAACTGCATAAAGTGGATATGGATGGATTAACATGTTGGAGAGTCATGCACATAGTTAATCTGAAAATAAACCCACAGATGGTACATTTCGCGATTTCAGACATCATTTTGCACAGACATAACTCCTGGTCTAGTTTATTCAGACTGCTGGATTAATCCAGTCTGACAGTTTTTCAATACATTCTCTTTCTATACGCGCTCCTTCATTTGCAATAACTGGTTAAGTTCCTCTTCAGGGTGATTGCACCATGTGATGCATGACTCTAATTCTTTGATCCATAGAGAATGTCAGGGCAGGGGCCTTCCACTGTAGACATTCTGCAAATGGACCAGCTAAAGGCATGTGGGTGAAAATAGACTGTCTTGCAAAATAAATACCAGATGCTCAATGTACAGTGTACCTCTCTTGTCAGCAGTGACCCCTCTTCCCCCATATGCCCTAACCATACAATATAAAGCTTAAGGTCAAGATTCCTAAATATGCTCTAGAGAGAAATATTGCCTATTGAAGTTAGTCATAGAAAATCTACACCCAAGGGCATGCTATATTTAAAAAATATATAGGACATGATATTTATGTCAGATGATATTTCTGTATACAATATTCTGACCCACAACCCTCCCGGAACTACTGAAGCACAGTCAGTGGAAGTCTTGTCCAACGAGACAAGTTCAGGAATGTTTTCCTGTTTCTAGCAAAGTGCAGATGTTACTGGGCAGGGAAAAGGTCCTGCTACCAGCATGCTTGGATGGATCGAGAGGCTTTACATCACTACATAAAGTCAGTACCGCAGAAGGGCTGCAGTGATAAAAAATGTATGTGTATCTCACACAAAAACAGTTAGAGAATAAGCAGGATGATACAGCGGATGGGAAGAACCTGTTATTTTCTTTTGGCAGTCTCACTCCTCCACCTTAAATTCAGCACATCCATACAAAGCGGTTTGTGGTCATCAATGGAAATAGTAACAAAGGGCAAACAGTGGGTAATCATATTCCTTCTTCCATCTGCACTCGTTCTAATGTTTGCAATTTCTATTACAATCATACTAAAGATGGCAAAAATGTCCATTCATCAAACAAAAATCCTCAGTCAGATCCCTGTTAGTGAAGGTCACTGGACTTAACTGACATGGAGGGCAGTAGACATCTATCCTTGGTGACAGTGCTGTGCCACAAAACTATAGTCTGTCACCAATGACATGGTTGGGAGCAGGATGCCCCCATTGCGATACAACTGGTGAAGGAAACAGTATTTCTCACCTGCCCCAGAAAACAGAAAAGATGTACCTGGGTGCTTCAGAGATAATACTCAACTTCTGTTGAGCCTGTTGTTTACTGTGAGAAGTTGGGTTGTTGGTTAAGGGGGTGGTGTTAGCCCTTCTCAAGCAACAGCCACAATCCTTGTCAGGGTGAACATCAAAAGTCACTAAATTAACCTGTGCTTAACCCTCTGGAAGTCCAGCACAAATGCAGTCAGGCTTAACTGAGAGGCAATGTGTAAAGTATTTATACAGCACTTAAACAGTAATAAAGTGAAAACACAACACAGGAATAATGCCACACCAATTTAGAAAAACAGAATACATTTGAATACATTATTTTACACCAAAATGACAAAGCTCCAATCTGTAGAACTTGAGTTATGACTTTTTTTTAAAGTTTAAGGTAAAAAATAGCGCCTAAAAGATCAAAGCTCCAACCGCGGACATCTAGCCGCACGAGACTTAAGCAAAGTCAAACGTTGTGGCTGACCACGAATGAGCACAGGTCGGAGCTAAAAAGTGGATTGGACCTGGTCTATGCCTACCTTTGATATTAGAGATTTTTTCAAGAAAGTGTCTGAGCATGTAAAATTCAGCAGGACAAGGCAGCAGTCGGTGTCCGAAGAGGAGGTGTAGTCAGTGGTGAGCTTCTGGAAAAAGTTGTGGTGAAGATTTCTTTTTTTAAAAATTCTTTTTAATAAACATAAGAACCAGCTTCAGATATACAGTATACATAGACATATATTTTGTGGGTGAACAAATGTCGCATAAATCCCATGGTGCATCTGATACCGATTTCAATTATCTGCTGCTAACACCATTACAGTACAGAGTGGTGTTGACCTCAATACTCTCTATGGGAAACTTTAAGACACCCTGATGACCCTACTCCTTGATCTCTATACTTTGCCCATGCCCCCCATATCTTTTCCCATTTGCGTGGGCATCCCCGGCTTTGATAGACCACTTGTTCCACCCTGTGGCACCAGTCCTTATCCCTTTTCCAGGATTTCAGTGATGGGGCCTCTCCTACCCCCCATGCCCGGGCAATATTCCGCTTGGCAACCCCCCCAGCCTAGGCCAGCCAGGTCTTGGCCCACTGTGGCCATGTGATCTCTCCCGTTACTCCCAGAATATGCCATTTTGACTTCATCGGGATCCTCTCTCCCACCACAGTCTCCATTATGCGGGCCAGACCCTACCAATACAATTGAATCTTGGGGCAAGACCACAATATGTGAAAGAATGACCCTTGCTCCCCACATCCTCTCGCGCACTGTTCGGACACACAATTGCCAATGCGGAATTGTACCATTCGTGAGGCATACGATCTGTAGAGAATACGGAGCTGAACAAGCCTAAAACGCGCTCTAATAACAATTTCTCTGGGGCTCTGCAAGGCCTCAGCCCAGTCATCGTCCTCCAGAAGCCCAACATCGGATTCCCAGGCCTCCCTCAGGGGACCCATGCAGTCCGGGGAGTTGTTCATGAGTTTTCTGTATGTGAGGGATATTGCTTTATCTATCATGGGGTCCAGGAGGAGTCGATCCTCTAAAGGTGAGCATTCCGGTATCACAGTCCCTTCTGTCAGATGACAGTGTAGTGCGTGTCACAATTGCCGGTATTTGAGGAATTCCCCTCCCCATTTGGAAGTCCTCCCGCAAAGTATTGAATGTAACTATCTTACCTCCCTTCCAAACATCGCCCAGTAAGTCAATCCCTATAAGGCTCCATTTCCGAAATCCATTCAATCATTTCATTTCACTCAAATAGTCTCCCTCCCATAGAGGTGTCTGCTCCATGAGTTTAGCCTCCCAGCCAGTCATTTTAGTTGCCTTATGCCATATGTCTATAACTGTCCGTGTGTGTATCGGGAGGTGTGTATTGCCTCTTCCTTTTCGGTAGAGCTCAGCCAGATAGCTTCCATTGCTCATCGCCAATCGGTCCACCCTATATGCTGGCTCCTCTAGCGGAGAGAAGACCCACCCATTGATATTAATAAGTTGAGAGGCCCAGTAATATTTCCTAATATCTGGGACAGCCAGTCCCCCTTCATACACTCCTTTCTGGAGCTTCTTAAGCGCTATCCTAGGGCCGCCACCTCCCCATAATAGCATACGCTGCTCGGACTCGACTGCTCGAAAGAATGTCTCCTGCATCCGGTATGGGGTGTTCTGGACTGCGTATAATAAGCGTGGGAGGGCCATCATTTTAAAAAGAACAGCTCTGCCCATAAGGGAGGCAGGTAACCCTCTCCAGTGAGACGCGTCGTCTCGTAGTCTGTGTAGTTGTGCCTGCAAATTCAATTGTAAGAAATCGTCCTCAGACTTCGTAATCCATATACCCAGGTATTTAAACTTCTCCTTTCGCACTAGCTCCGAACATGCCGATGTTAAGGCTGGGAGCTCACCCGCCAGTTAAAACACTAGGGATTTGTTCCAGTTGATGCAGTATCCTGAGTATGAACCGAAGGACTGTATGATATGAATGAGCCTGTGGAATGTTTGTCGGGGCCTCTGTGCATAGAGGAGGATATCATCCGCATACAGGGATATGCGTTCTTCCCAGCCCCCCCTACATCAATGCCTCTCACCAGCGGGTCCCCCCAGATCCAGACAGCCAGTGGTTCCAGCGCCAACGCAAATAGCTGCGGTGAGAGTGGGCACCCCTGCCGCGTGCCCCTAATGAGCACAAAGGCTCTAGAGATAGTCCCGTTGGCACTAACTCGCGCCATCGGAGCAGTGTATAATAGACGTATCCACTTCTGCAGATTTGGGCCAAGACCCACCTTATCTAGGATGGCGAGCAGATATGTCCATTCGATGCTATTGAATGCCATCCTCGCATCAAGTGAGAGGGGGGCTGCAGGCACATCTGGTCACTTTTGAGTCATATGCATTACTCCACAGAGGCGTCGCAGGTTGAGCCTAGTGCTCCTGTGTGGCAGAAAGCCAGATTGATCTGGGTGGATTAGGACTTGTATGACCGGACTCAACCGACTCGCGATGATCTTGGCTAATACTTTGGCTTCGAAGTTCAGAAGAGAGATAGGCCTGTAGGCGCTGCAAAGATCCTGGGGTTTGCCTTTTTTGAGGATGACGACTATGGTTGCCATTCTCACATCTTCAGGGAGTTGACCCTCGTCTCTAGCCCATAGGAACATTTTGAGCATGTGTGGGGCGAGCTTCCCTGCCACACATTTGAACAACTCTTAGGGGAGCCCATTCGGACCCGCCGCTTTCCCGGATTGCAAATCCCATATGGCGCTTTCTACTTCCTCTACGTTCAGGTCTGAGTCCAGTGCCTCCCTATCGTCCTTCCCTAGTGTCGGCAAAGACATGTCTTTTAACAGTTCAAAACAATCTGCCGCCCCCGCTTAGTTTGTGACTGGTAAATGGTCTCATAGTACTTGGCGAAGACTTCCGTCAATTCCGCACCTGTTCCTCCCTGTACGCCCTCAGCCGTCCTAATTTCAGAGACCCAGTTGCGACTCCTATCCCTTCGTTACAGCCAGGAGATCATTTTATTGGCCTTATCGCCCAAGTTGTATATCTTCCTTTGTGTGGCAATCATGTGTGCACTGGCAACGCTTTCTTCCAAATTCCTGAGTGCTTTCTGCTAAGTTTGAGTGTGTGTTTGGATCCGTTGCTTCCCCCGGGGTCAGCGCCCATTGCCCTCTCAAGATCTTCGCACTGAGCGCGTTTTTATTTGCGTCTAGCACCACTTTACGCCTGCACGAAGCCCCTGGCCACCACTTTATATGCCTCTCAGAGTGTGCAGGCAGACCGCACTGAGCCAATGTTTTCGGTAAAATATTGTTTAGTGCGTTCCTCAAAACGATCTCTAAACTCCTGGTCCCTGAATAGGAAAGGATCTAGTCTCGGCGGAAGAGACCAGTCTAGTACCGGCCCGTACATCTGTATCTCCACAGGCGAGTGCTCTGATATCCCTCGCGCTTTGTGGCACCCTCTCCGAAAGAGTCCCACTGAAGTAGTGTGTGTGAATATATAGTCCAGTCGTGAGCCACTTCCATGGGCTGCTGAGATGTGTGTAAATTGTCTCGTCCTGGGGTTGTGGCACCTCCAGAGGTCCACCAGTACCATTGCCCTCTTGCCCTCGCAAATGTGTTCAATGGTCGGGGTCCCCCTGCCTTGGGAGGAGTTGCATCCCTGTCTATGTCCGGTACCATCGTATTGTTCATGTCTGCCTCTAGAATCAGAGTACCCTGCGGCAGTTCGAGTATTAGCTTACTAAGGTCCGGGAGTGTAGTCTCGTGCAGTCATGGGGGTATGTAAACTGAGCAAATATTCACGACTTGCCCCTCCCATGTCCCAGACAGAGCCGCATACCATCCCATGTGATCACACCAGGCGCGGTTTACTACAAATGGCACTGAATTCTTAATGAGTATGGCAGTACCCCTGGAGCCTGTTGTGAAGCCGGCATGGACCCGAAGTGTGTAGCCGTAGCGAATCAATGCAAAATAATTGTTGCCTTTGAGGTGTGTCTCTTGTAGGAGCACTATGTCTGGTGAGTGTCTATGCAAGTATTGTAGCACCATAGTGCGTTTTATCTTATCTCCCAGACCATTCACGTTTCAGGAGAGAATCATCAACTTTCTAGCATGTTGTGCAGCCATCTGGGAAGCCTGAGAAACCCTTCCCCCCCTTCCACCCCCACCCACCAGCCAGGGCTCACCCCCCATTGTGCAGTGTTGCAAAGCCTAAGACCCTGGATCTCAAACCCCATTTGTCGGAACACTTGTCCTGAAGCATTAACAATGAAACTAAAAACATAATAAGTGAAAATACCCAAAGAAACTCCCCCCCTCCCTGCTACCCTGCCTTGTAGGTCTAAAACTACCCACATCCCAAATAGCAGAGCACCTGTCGCCCAAGAAAACATTTAACTAGCGTTGGGCTGACTGGCACCGCCACTCAAAACCCCCCACCCCAGGCCCCTATTCGAGCCCCCAAACATTCAATGTAGCTGTAGTAATCAAGTCTATGTTTCAGCAGGACGGACGGTGAAGATTTCTATGTTCAGTTTTAGTCTCTTTTTTGGAAGCTGAAAATCTCCAGCTGGGTTCCACGAGGCCGGATGCCCCTTCAACCAGGAGCTGCTAATCAGGATTTGCTACTGCTTAGAGCTGCCAGGAAGTCAGGCTGACCAGCGATGGACCTTGGATGGATCAGTAAGCTAGTAGGTCCCAGTAACCTCTCTATTCTCAGACCACTTTATGGCAAAAAATGTAGTAAGTCCAACGTTTGGGATTTGGGCTATCTGGGCTCCTTTAGAACTACTTCCAAAAGTCCATGACTGGAGGGGCATCACTTGCATGGTCAGGACTCACTCAGAGTGGGTCCAGGTGTGGGTTAAAGATGGTTGGAGCCTTTTCTGTCCCTGAGGCTCTGATCATGAGGCAAGCCAGCTAGCACTTGGAGTCAATGTGGACCTCTTGGGTTCAAGCAGGAAAGTAGGACTCAAACAGCAGGGAAGTCCTCTGAGAGCACATGGCAGGCTTTAGGGAGCGGAGAAGTCCTCCTGGTGCAGCAGGGAAATCCTCTGAAGTACACAGCAGGCAATAACATCAGAGCAGTCCTCTGAGAGTCTTTCCGCAGGTACAGAAGTGAACTGAAGAGAAGGTCTGAGGGTCCAATTTCTATACATGGTGCCCTCTTTAAATTGAAAGAAACATCTGGAATTCTTCCCCTACAAAAGTGCCTGGAATTTCCTGCCTCCCTGCTCTGGTCCCAGTTTGTTTGCATTCACAATTAGGCTAGTGTCAAGTTCTTTGTGTGTAAGCTGAAGCAGTGTCTTTGAAGTGCAAGTAGGGCTGTGTACAGCTCTCTCCCCCATCCTGCCAACACCCAAGCTCTCTATTGTGTGGCTGTCTGGGAGGAATACCCAAAGACCAGCTGCCAAATTCACCTAGTCATGCGACCCAGGAAACAAGTTGCAGCACCAAATGGTTAGGACAAGCAAATGCCACCTTATTAACAGTGGCATTTTCAGAAGTGTGACTTAAATTCCAACTTTACCATTAAGGAGGACTTTAAAATTACATTTCCCAAGACACCATTTATGAGATGTCTACCTGCTCCCAAACAAAACATATTACCTATTAAATTCAATGAGGTAACCCAATTGTTAGACCTGACAGCCTTAGGGTTGTCTTCCCCCAAAAGTGTTTGCCTTCCTCCTCCAGTTTTGCTAACCTCATTTTCGCTGTCCTTAGGGCTCTGCGCACTTTACTACTACTAACTAGTGCTAAAGTGCATGTACTCACTCCTTAAAACATGGTAAGACTGGTTTATCCTCAATTGGCATATTTAATATACTTATATGTCCCTAGTAAAGTGGTACTACATGTACTCAGGGCCTATAAATTAAATGCTACTGGTGGGTCTGCAGCAGTTATTGTGCCACCCACTTAAGTAGCGCTTTAAACATGTCTGAGGCCTGCCATTGCAGCCTGGGTGTGCAGTTTTAAACTGCCATTTCGACCTGGCAAAATTAATCTTTTGCCAGGCCCAAACCTTCTTCTTTAATATATATGAGTCAACCCTAGGGTAGGCCCTGGACAGCACAGAGAGCAGTGTCCAGTGCATTTAAAAAGTTGGATATGTACTTTTAAGTTTTACATGTCCTGGAAGTGAAAAACCCTGACATTCGTTTTTCACTACTGCAAGGCCTACCTCTCCCGTAGGATAACATAGGACTTACTGTATTGCATTTAATAAGCTGTAATTTTGAAATGGGAGCAGGTAAGCAGTTCATGTTTGGTGTCTTTGAAATTGTAATGAAAAATCCTCTCTTATGGTAACGTTGGAATTTAAATTACAATTTTGAAAATGCCACTTTTAGAAAGTAGGCATTTTCCTGCCTTACCCATTTATTGCTTGTAGCCTGCTGCTGGGTCACATGATTGAGTAAAGCTGACAGGTTTGCTTTGTGTATTCCTCCTAGACAGCCACACACAAGAGAGCTTAAGTGTGCCTGGATGGGCCATCACTGGCAGGATGGGAGGACAGAGCTGGGGGCAGCCCTACTTTCACTTGAATAGGCTGTATCCTGCTTCAACCGAAAGGGCTACATACCCCCTGTAGTTAGTCAGGAACCAGGGCCAGGAACGCAGGACACCTGTGAAGTTCAAAGGGAATCCTCTAGAAGTTTCTCCCACTTCAAAGCCTCAACTGGGTATAAATATTTAACCTCACACATCAACTCTTCAGTACACTTGTGGACATGGGTATACTCTGCCATCCAGGAAGAAGGGCTGCTGTGCTGCTGAAAGGACTGTCACTCTGCTGGACTGCTGCTCTGAAGAACTACTGCCCTGCTGTGCTGACCTGTTGCCTGCTGCCGTCTTGCCTGGGTGAGAAGGATTAGACCTGCATCTGTTTATCCCAGAACCTCAAAGTGACTCTAAGGGCTAGTTGGCTGGCCTCCTGACTAAAGCCTCAAGAACAAAAAGCTCTAACAACCTTGAACCCAGCATCTGAGCTCGTCCATTTCTGAGTCTTACTCTGCCAAGTGGTGCCACCCCAGTCCTGGACCCTAGGAAGCGGACCTCAAGGTGCTCTGCCAGCCAATTTGTGGTCTAGCAGAACTAATGTATGTCCCCTGCTGCGTGGTGCCTTCACAAGCAGAACTCAAGCATCGCCTCTGCTGCGAGGGTTCTCCCAATGCACGGACTCCGCATCAACCTAGCAGCCTGCACCAGAAACGTGCAAAGCTTTCCCGAGGCAGGCCCTTGCATCGCATATCTCATGTCGATGGCGCTTTGACAACAACACAGATTCTTGCATCGCAGCTCTTCGGAACTAGCGTATCACCTCAACTGCCCAACACATCCTCGACGCCCGACTTGCCATCGCTAGCCCTCGTCAACAGGACATTAGATGACGATGCAGGACATCGCATCGCAGCTTCCTAGCCCATCGGAACTGACGCTTTGCCTCGGCTATGCAATACATCTTTGAAGCAGGACTTCTTAATGCTCCACAACAAGGATTTAAGATACTCTTGTTCAGGGGGCCTAATTGGGTCCCTGTAGCTGTCCCGCACTCCGTCGCAGTTGGCCTGTACTTGTGACTTGGTCCCGGTCCGGTGCAACCAGATATCCACATGGGGTGGTTTGTGCTTTTTGGCACTATTTTCACTGAAATCTTTAAACCTGCATATCTCCATTACCACAAATAAGATTTTTGTCATTTTGGGCTTCTTTTATTTATAAAAAATACTCTATTTTTCCAATCTTGCATGGTATCCTTTTTGTGGTGTCTCTTCACTGTGTTACTGTTTGCAATGTTGCACAAATATTTTACACTTTGTCTCTGCATCACAGTAGTGAAAAACGAAATTGTGAGTTTTTCACTACTGGTGCATGTAAAACTTAAAAGTACACATCCAATTTTGAAAATACAATTCACCCTGCCCTATGGGCTGTTTGGGGCCTACCCCATATGATTATATGTATTATACAGGGAGTTGTAAGTTTGGCAAAAGCTATATTTTGCCAAGTTGAATTGACAGTTTCACCTGCTCACAAGCTGCAATGGCAGGCCTGAGACATGTTTTTACTTAAGAGAGTGGCACAATAGGTGTTGTAGGACCACTAGTGGCATGTAATTTACTCGCAATGGGTATACTACTTTACTAGGGCCTTTGAATTTAATTAATTATGCCAATCAGGTGTAAGCCAATTTTACATGTTTTAGGGAGTAAGTTAAAGCACTTTGGCACTGGTTGGCAGTGGTAAAGTAAACCTAAAAGCCTTATAGCCATCAAAAACAAATTCAGCAAAATAAGAGGGGAGATGCAAAATGTTTGGGGGACGACCACCCAAAGACTGACAGATCAGACAGTTACACTCCACAATTTCGCTCTATGATAATCCATTTATGATTATTGCATTCATATTCACATATTATACCCATACACTGATCAGCCTCTTCATTGTTTAGTAAAGAATGTATTCATTTGTGACCTTGAAAATGTAAAAGAATGTGTCAATCTCTCCAAGGGTCTTCAGACATGCGATCTATATGTTCCACAGCTGCTTCAGCTATGCTTTCTTGCTCCGACTTGCTGGAGGAAGTGTTTGTCTCTGATACTCAAACATCTTGCACGTTGACTCTCTAATCATGAAATAAACGAATACATTGTTCCGCTAAATACTGTTTACTTTGTTGTTACTGGTGAAGGTCATTCTGTTCTCATGATCTCAGTTTGGCACCTGCTGGTATTCTTTGTGACAACTTCTCCATGTGACTACTAATGGGAATATATGTGTATTAAGTTATACATTTGAGCCTTGCCTGTAACTGTCAAGCTTGTCTGCACCGATGATTTCAGGGAGACCCTGGTCAGTTGACTGTGATTCACAGCCTAATATTACTTTTTGCTGATAAACCCTTACAGATTCCAAGCTGCATGTAGGGAAATTTCTCCGACAGCTCTTAACTTCACAAGTATGTTTTCCATTTTCATTTCCTCAAATTATGAGGGATAGGTCTTACTTCTCTGCGGTTACAATAGTAGCAATAGTGCTACATATTTTACAACACTTGCTCAATGCTATGAACAGCTGACAGAGTTGAGACAAATGGCCTTCACATAACTAAGCTCATATCGGACTGGGCTGATAGGTAGTTCAGCCCTCTTATCTTATCATTGTTAATCATTACTATTCTAGTATTGTATTCCTGTCTTTTCTTGGAGAATGTAGGGAAAATAGGACTGCAAGTCATTCTGACTACACACCAGTATTAATAGATACTGCTATTAGTTGGGGAATTATTACCCATATTACTTAGTAGTAAATAGAAGAAAGGTAGGTGTCTGTGGTACATGTACTAATGGTATATTATATTTACTATGTCACAACAGTCCTACCAATAGTAGTATTATCAGTTGTTTAAAATTGAGGGTGTGACTTGCCTGCTCAAACATGGCGGACGCGAGCTGAGAGAACTCCTGAGCCCTGCAGTAATCTGCCAAAAATGTGGGGGACCAAAGACCCCTACAACACTCTTTGTGACTCACTAGAGTTAGCTGGCTCTGCTGGCTCTGTCCCTCAGCTCGGGTGGCAACAGGGGCGCTGCCAGAGGCTCTTGGATCAAAAGCCGCTTGGGGCCTAGTCGGCATATACGCTCCTGGATCCTGCGACGCTGGGCCTGCCCCAGGGCTGGACGCTGCCAGTGGCCGAGGAACATTTGTGGCATACCAAGCTGTGGCTGTTCTGTGCCAGGGGACCCGTGGGATGCCACCCTTCTTTCCCGCTGGTCTTCCGAGTGGACTGGGACACAGGCTGATTGAATCACTGGTGCCCGATGCAGCAGCAGATCATAGGGGAGAACTTCGGGGGCATGTGTGGTGCTCTGATGCAGTGCAGTGGTGGGAGATTGCTGCAAACCCCTGGCATTAAAATGGGTTACTGCCTGGCCTAGGGTGAGACTGCAAACTCCAAATTTAACCTGTGCTGCCCCCCTCGGTAGCCTGGCAGAACAGTCAGGCTTAACTTAGTGGCAATATGTAAAGTATTTGTTCAACACTTCAAACAGTAAAACAGTTAAAATATACTACAAAAGGAGCCCACAACAAAAATAGAGTCATTTTTAATAAATAAAACAAGGCCAAAACAAAAAAATCCAATTAATAGAACTGGAGGTATTGAACTTTAATTTTTTGTGTGAAAATAGAGCTAAAAAGCTTAAAACGCCAACTAGGGATATCTGGTGTCACTGGACTGGGACAAAGTCACAAGATTAGGCCAACTGCATTGGAGCGTGGGCCAGCTACAGGCACCCAGTTAGGCCTGCTGAAAAAAGTACCTTAAATTTTGGTTGGCGAGCAGTGTGTGGATACGTGTTAATATACACCATGTAGCCAAAGCGATGTGTTGCTTGAAAGATGCGGCGATGCTCCAGTGGGAGGTCCTGTTGCATCGTCATCAAGGATCCCATCGACAGGGCTTGCGATGCGAAGTCTAGCATTGAGGATGTGGCATGCAGCGGGCGATGCGTTGGTTCCCAGGAGCTCCTGTGCGAAAACTGTCGTTGTCGTCAACACTTCTGTCAACGAGAGATGCAAGAACATGGGATGTGGATGTGCTGCGCTATTGGGGCAATGTATCAGTTCCGAGGACTGCGGAGGCGATATGGGTCTTTGCCACGGATCAAATTCACCCAGCAGCAGCCATGCATCGGTGTGGGGTCGCTCAGCAGAGAAGATGCGTCAATTCAGTTGGCAAGCACCTTAGGCTCCCTTCGAAGGGTCCATGATTGGAGTGCCACGACTTGGTAGGGTAGACTCACAGATGGCAGAGTCCAGGTACAAGTACAAGGTTATTGGAAGCCTGTTATGTCCCTGAGGATACAAATCAGGAGGCCAGCCAACAAGCCCTTAGAGTAACTCTGGGTTCTGGGTTCAGAAGAGGCAGGTCCAGTCCTTCTAAAAAGTGGCGGCTGACACGGATCAGGGGTGGCGGATCCGTCTCTCTGTTGTCTCTCCCGGCCGAAACGGAAGCAGGAAGCACAAAGGCTGAGGCACAGACTCAGGCATCGTGGTTCAGCGCTCAGACAGGCAGTGGAAGCCTGTGCATGTTCTCCACCAAGGATGTGTATTACAGCTGGTGGAGAACATGCAAAGTGCGCATGACTGTTTGGCTGGTGCAAGGCAGCTGGACAAACCATCATGTGCCCTGACAGAGTGCACTCACCACTCCTCCCCATGCTCTGTGAGCAGAGCAGCCCAGCCCCACCCCACCCTGCAAAACTGCTTCAGCAGGGAAAAATAAAATGATAATAATATCATGTTATTATCATTTTCTTTTTCCTTTTTTACACTGCTGAAAAACAGTGGGGCGACGCCCCTCTGCCTTAGCGCGGAGGAGCCGCCACTGGTCAAATCTTCTAGGTACTCTAGTGCCAGAGGATAAAGGAGGAATTAGTTCCAAGTAACCAGTGTAGTACCAGAAGTGCTACAAGGTCTTCCATGTAGCCTGCCACTGTAGCGTCTTTTTTTCCCCCAACATCAGCCTAACTTTGTGATGTGGATGGGGCAACATGCTGGTAACTGATACACCAATGGAGTCAATCAATGGAAACGGACTATGAGTATGGATAGACCTTGTTAAGAGGTGATTTTGCCACTTCAAATGCTAGGAGCCGGGCACAGCTCCTGCAGTTTTTCCCTATCGACATGGAGAACGGGGCACATCACCAGAGGCATAACAAAACTTGAGAGGGCATCTGTAAAGTACATGGAGGGGCCCTCCTCTGGACTCACTCTGGAGTTCTAAGGCCAGGTTACTGTCCTGATGGGGCCCCCTAGAGCAGGGCCTTCTTAACAGTATCATAGGCCCCCAGGCAAAGCAGTGCACTCGGCCCACACAACCACTCTCAGGAATAAAAATGTTTAATGGAAAGTTAGTGCTATATTCTGATCTGCATGGGGCCCCTATGCTCGTGGGGCACCGGAACAACTGCCCAGCGTGCCCATGCATTACAACAGCTCTGTCCTGGAGCTCGGGGGCTCCCTCGCACTGCAGGGCCCATGTTAAACCACTGCCCATCACTAGAGCATATTTGGCGCCATTATGCCTGTTGACCCTTTTGTGTTATCCAGTGTGAACTGCATAAAGTGCATATAGATGGATTAACATGTTGGAGAGTCATGCACATAGTTAATCTGAAAACAAACCCACGGATGGTCCATTTTGCGACTTCGGGCATCATTTTCCACAGACATAGCTCCTAGTCTAGTTTATTCAGACTGCTGGGTTAATCCAGTCGGACAGTTTTTCAATACATTCTCTTTCTATACGCGCTCCTTCATTTGCAATAACTGGTTAAGTTCCTCTTCACGGTGATTGCACCATGTGAAGCATTACTCTAATTCTTTGATCCATAGAGAATGTCAGGGCAGGGGCCTTCCACTGTAGACATTCTGCAAATGGACCAGCTATAGGCATGTGGGTGAAAATAGACTGTCTTGCAAAATAAATACCAGATGCTCAATGTACAGTGTACCTCTCTTGTCAGCAGTGTCCCCTCATCCCCCATATGCCCTAACCATACAATATAGAGCTTAAGGTCAAGATTCCTAAATATGCTCTAGAGAGAAATATTGCCCTATTGGAGTTCATCATAGAAAATCTACACCCAATGGCATGCTATATTTAAAAAAATATATAGGACATGATATTTACGTCAGATGATATTTATGTATACAATATTCTGACCCACAACCCTCCGGGGACTACTGAAGCACGGTCTGTGGAAATTTTGTCCAACGAGACAAGTTCATGAATGTTTTCCTGCTTCTAGCAAAGTGCAGATGTTACTGGGCAGGTAAAAGGTCATGCTACCAGCATGCTTGGCTGGATCGAGATAGGGTAAACACAATGGGGTAACCCAGTGTCCCTCAGAGCCTGGGTAAGTATATAGTGAACTACAATGGCTCTGTCGGGGAGCAGCAATTGCTTTGTTGAAAGGAACAAATCATTAGAGATATGGAAATTTATGTTCACTTAAAGAATCCAGTAACATGCTCCGCTGAGCAGACGCCTGTTTCCACAGACTTATTGCCTGGATGTGCGTTAAATCATTAGCCACATAGATTCTTTCGTACAAGGAATTCCAAGCCTTCACAGCAAGCCACAGAGATTTGGTCCTGTTGACCTGGATTTGTTAATTAATACCGATCTGGATTGTACCAGCAACAGGCAAACGTCCCTAATTTTTCTCGCATTGTATTTGCAAGCCCTCCAAGTAAGCCGCAGGGCATTGGCTTTGATCCCTTTGCTTTCCCTTGGAGGGGAAGCCATTCCCCTCCTCTCTTCCGTGATTGTGCCTCACCGCGTCTTTCCTGATATCAGCAGATCATTCTGGCCGCCCCCACACTACGCGGGATGCCTTCTTGCATCTGGGGCTGTCCTCCTGTCCTGAAGAAGACCCGCCGCGACACATCAGTTATGCGTTGCTAGGGTCGAAACGTCGACATTTAACCTTGGTTCAGTCTTAGATATCTCTGGGTCCCATTGTTGAGCAATTTGGCCTTTCACCAGAGAGATTTCTACAATCATTGTTCTGACCATTCTTGAGAATTGTATATATTTGTACATAGGTTCACAATTGTATATACACACTTCGTCACCTGCACTGAGCACTTATGTCACTCTGAAACACTTGTCACTTTCGTATTTTGTTTTATTTGGACAGCCCGAACATATGTATATTTATATTATCTGATGAAAATATTGAAAATTCAATAACAATAATAATAATTTTCTTGCAAGTACTTTTGAGTCCTTATCTTTTCCTTGGTGTTCTGATATTTGTCTTTACTTTGTTGCGTGCATTGATTTGTTCTACTTACATTGTTACTGGATTCTTGAAGTGAACATAAGTTTCCATATCTCTAATGATTTGTTCCTTTCAACAAAGCAATTGTTGCTCCCCGACAGAGCCATTGTAGTTCACTATATAATGGCAGGATCGAGAGGCTTTACATCACTACAGAAAGTCAATACCCCAGAACGGCTGCATGGATAAAAAATGTATGTGTATCTCACACAAAAACAGTTAGAGAATAAGCAGGATGACACAGCGAATGGGAAGAACCTGTTATTTTCTTTTGGCAGTCTCACTCCTCCACCTTAAATTCAGCACATCTATACAAAGCGGTTTGTGGTCATCAATGGAAATTGTAACAAAGGGCAAACAGTGGGTAATCATATTCCTCCTTCCATCTGCACTCGTTCTAATGTTTACAATCTCCATTACAATCATACTAAAGATGGCAAAAATGTCCATTCATCAATCAAAAATCCTCAGTTAGATCCCTGTTAGTGAAGGTCATTGGACTTAACTGACATGGAGGGCAATAGACATCTATCCTTGGTGACAGTACTGTGCCACAAAACTATAATCTGTCACCAATAATGACATGGTTGGGAGCAGGATGCCCCCATTGTGATACAACTGGTGAAGGAAACAGTATTTCTCACCTGCCTCAAAAAATATCACAGATGTACCTGGGTGCTTCAGAGATAATACTCAACTTCTGTTGAGCCTGTTGTTTACTGTGAGAAGTTGGGTTGTTGGTTAAGGGGGTGGTGTTAGCCCTCCTCAAGCAACAGCCACAATCCTTGTCAGGGTGAACAACAAAAGTCACTAAATTAACCTGTGCTTAACCCTCTGGAAGTCCAGCACAAATGCAGTCAGGCTTAACTTAGAGGCAATGTGTAAAGTATTAATGCAGCAATTAAACAGTATTAAAGAGAAAACACAACACAGAAATAATGCCACACCAATCTAAAAAAACAGAATACATTTGAATACATTATTTTACACCAAAATGACAAGGCTCCAATCTGTAGAACTTGAGTTATGACTTTTTTTAAAGTTTAAGGTAAAAATAGCGCCTAAAAGATCAAATCTCCAACCGAGGACATCTAGCCCCATGAGACTTGAGCAAAGTCAAACGTTGTGGCTGACCACAATGGAGCACAGGTCGGATCTAAAACGTGGATTGGAGCTGGTCTCTGCCTACCTTTGGTATTAGAGACTTTTTCAAGTAAATGTCTGAGAATGTAAAATTCAGCAGGGCAAGGCAGCAGTCGGTGTCCGAAGAGGAGGTGTAGTCAGTGGTGAGCCTCTCAAAAAAGTTGCACTGAAGATTTCTATGTTCAGTTTTAGTCTCTTTTTTGGAAGCTGAAAATCTCCAACTGGGTTCCACGAGGCCGGATGCCCCTTCAACCAGGAGCTGCTAATCAGGATTTGCTACTGCTTAGAACAATGAACCTCGAGCTGCCAGGAAGTCAGGCTGACCAGCAATGTACCTAGGACGGATCGGTGAGCAAGTAGTTCCCTGTCACCTCTCTATTCTCAGACCACTTTATGGCAAAACATGTAGTAAGTCCAAAGTTTTGTGTTTGGGCTATCTGGGCACCTTTCGAACTACTTCCAAGAGTCCATGACTGGAAGGGCATCACGTGCATGGTCAGTACTCACTCAGACTGGGTCCAGGTGTGGGTTAAAGATAGTTGGAGCCTTTTCTGTCCCTGAGGCTCTGATCATGAGGCAAGCCAGCTAGCACTTGGAGTCAATGTGGACCTCTTGGGTTCAAGCAGGAAAGTAGGACTCAAACAGCAGGGAAGTCCTCTGAGGGCACATGGCAGGCTTCAGGCAGCGGGGCAGGCCTCCTGGTGCAGTAGGGAAATCCTCTGAAGTACACAGCAGGCAATAGCATCAGAGCAGTCCTCTGAGAGTCTTTCTGCACGTTCAGAAGTGAACTGAAGAGTAGGTCTGAGGGTCCAATTTGTATACATAGTGCCCTCTTTTAAGTGGTAGAAACATCTGGATCTCTCCCCCTATAAAAGTGTCTGGAACTTCCTGCCTCTCTGCTCTGGTCCCAGTCTGTCTGCATGCACAATAGGCTAGTGTCAAGTTCTTTGTGTGTGAGCTGAAGCAGTGTCTTTGTAGTGCAAGTGGGGATGTGTACAGCTCCTTCCCTCATCCTGCCAACACCCAAGCTCTCTATTGTGTGACTGTCTGGGAGGAATACCCAAAGACCAGCTGCCAACTACACCTAGTCATGCGACACAGGAAACAAGTTGCAGCACCAAATGGTTAGGACAAGCAAATGCCACCTTATTAAAAGCGGCATTTTCAGACGTGTGACTTAAATTTCAACTTTACCATTAAAGAGGATTTTAAAATTACAATTCCCAAGACACCATGTATGACATGTCAACCTGCTCCCCCAAAAAATTATTACTTATTAAATTTAATAAGGTAACCCATTTGTTAGACTTGACAGCCTTGGGGTTGTCTTCCCCCAAAAGTGTTTGCCTTCCTCCTCCAGTTTTGCTAACCTCATTTTCGCTGTCCTTAGGGCTCTGCGCACTTTACTACTACTAACTAGTGCTAAAGTGCATGTGCACACTCCTTAAAACATGGTAAAACTGGTTTATCCTCAATTGGCATATTTAATTTACTTATATGTCCCTATTAAAGTGGTACTACATGTACTTAGGGCCTGTAAATTAAATGCTACTAGTGGGTCAGCAGCAGTTATTGTGCCACCCACTGAAGTAGCACTATAAACATGTCTGAAGCCTGCCATTGCATCCTGGGTGTGCAGTTTCAAACTGCTTTTTCGACCTGGCAAAATAAATCTTTTGCCAGGCCCAAACCTTTTTTAATACATATGAGTCACCCCTAGGGTAGGCCCTGGACAGCACAGAGAGCAGTGTGCAGTGCAATTAAAAAGTTGGATATGTACTTTTAAGTTTCACATGTCCTGGAAGTGAAAAACTCTGACATTTGTTTTTCACTCCTGCAAGGCCTACCTCTCTCGTAGGATAACATTGGACTTTTTGTATTACATTTAATAAGCTGTAATTTTGAAATGGGAGCAGGTAAGCAGGTCATATTTGGTGTCTTTGGAATTGTAATGAAAAATCCTCTCTTATTGTAACGTCGGATTTTAAATTACAATTTTGAAAATGCCACTTTTAGAAAGTAGGCATTTTCCTGCCTCAGCCATTTATTGCCTGTAGCCTGCTGCTGGGTCACATGACTGAGAATAGCTTACAGCTTTGATTCTTGTATTCCTCCTAGACTGCCACACACAAGAGAGCCTAAATGTGCTTGGATGGGCCATCACTGGCAGGATGGGAGGACAGAGCTGGGGGTAGCCCTACTTTCACTTGAATAGGCTGTATACTGCCTCAAAAGAAAGTGCGGCACACCCCCTGTATTTAGTCTGGAACCAGGGCCAGGAAGGCAGGACACCTGTGCAGTTCAAAGGGAATCCTCTAGACGTTTCTCCCACTTCAAAGCCTCAACTGGGTATAAATATTTAACCTCACACATCAACTCTTCAGTACACTTGTGGACCTGTGTATACTCTGCCAGCCAGTAAGAAGGGCTGCTGTGTTTCTGAAAGGACTGTCACTCTGCTGGACTGCTGCTCTGAAGAAATGCTGCCCTGCTGTGCTGACCTGTTGCCTGCTGCCGTCTTGCCTGGGAGAGAAGGATTAGACCTGCATTTGTTTAACCCAGAACCTCAAAGTAACTCCAAGAGCTAGTTGGCTGGCCTCCTGACTAAAGAACACAAAGCTCTAACAACCTTGAACCCAGCATCTGAGCTTGTCCATCTCTGAGTCTTACTCAGCCAAGTGGTGCCACCCCAGTCCTGGACCCTTGGAAGCGGACCTGAAGGTACTCTGCCAGCCACTTTTTGGTCCAGCAGAACTAATGTATGTCCCCTGCTGCATGGTGCCATCACAAGCAGAACTCAAGCATCGCCTCTGCTGCGAGGGTTCTCCCACTGCATGGACTCCGCATCGACCTAGCAGCCCGCATCAGAACCGTGCAAAGCTTTCTCGACGCAGGCCCTTGCATCGCAAATCTCTTGTCGATGTTGCTTTGACCACAACACAGATTCTTGCATCGTAGCTCTTCGGAACTAGCGTATGGCCTCAACTGCCCAAAGCATCCTCGACGCCCGACTTGCCATCGCAAGCCCTAGTCAACAGGACACTCGACGGCGAGGCAGGACCTCGCATCGCAGCTTCCCAGCCCATCGGAACCGACGCTTTGCCTCGGCTATGCAATACATCTTTGATGCAGGACCTCTTAATGCTCCACAACTAGGATTTAAGATACTCTTGTTCAGGGGGCCTAATTGGGTCCCTGTAGCTGTCCCACGCTCCATCGCAGTTGGCCTGAACTTGTGACTTGGTCCTGGTCCGGCGCAAACAGTTATCCACACGGGGTGATTTGTGCTTTTTGGCACTATTTTAACTGAAATCTTTAAACCTGCATATCTCCAGTACTACAAATTGGATTTTTGTCATCTTGGTCTTTTTTTATTTATAAAAAATACTCTATTTTTCCAATATTGTGTGGTATCCTTTCTGTGGTGTGCCTTCACTGTGTTACTGTTTGCAATGTTGCCCAAATATTTTACACTTTGTCTCTGCATCACAGTAGTAAAAAGCGAAATTGTGAGTTTTTCACTACTGGTGCAGGTAAAACTTAAAAGTACACATCCAGCTTTGAAAATACAATTCACCCTGCCCTAGGGGCTGTCTGGGGCCTACCCTATATGATTATATGTATTATAAAGGGATTTGTAAGCTTGGCAAAAGCATTATTTTGCCAAGTTAGGGGAGAGGATGTAGCCTTACGGCTAGAGCGGTCGACGTTAACGCTGGGGAACCAGGTTTGAGTCCAGGCAACGACACTCGACATCCTGTGATTCTGGGCAAATCACTTAGGGGCTGATTCCGATTCGGGCCGGAAAACGTACCGACCGACTCGGTACGGGAATATAGTCCGACCGACACGTACCGGCGCCGTCCAACCCGGGTAGTACGATGAAATGCATGTGAATCACGACCGACTCGTACGGAACACAAAACGAACGACCGACCCGGACGGAAACAAGCTATCCGGCCGGGAAACCACGCGAATCGAACCGACCAACACGTACCAGGAATGAACCCGAACGAAACGTACCCGCGAACTTCGACCCACGCAGTACGATGCAATGCGTGCAAAACCAGACCGACTCGCACGGAGCTCAAGCCGTACGACCGACACGCATACAAAAGCCAGCCGAAAAAACACAAAACTCTGCGACCGACTCGTACGCCGCACATGAAACCTAGCTGAAACACAGCGGGAACAAGTCGGAGAAGATCGCACGAGACAACTGCAGCGTCCTACTCGGTCAGTAGAACGTCTCCTACATGCACAACAAATACAAAGAAAAAAATACAAAAAAAAGGGCCAAACAAGCAATTACAAAGCCAATAAATACAGAGGGAAAAAAAAAAGGAACAAGGACACACCCCCAACTACACCTATATAAAGGCCACAAATCCCTACCATGATCCTTTGCAAATTCCACTGACCTGCCAGCACAGAACACCATCAGACAGCAACCACAGACACACTCACAACTCATCCATCACACAAGCCACACACCATTACCACCTCAACAAATAGCACCATCACACACACCCAGCAAAACCTACACTCACACACCCTCACTTGCACACACACACACACATCAATCACCACCACCACCCATCACCATGCCCCCAAAGAAGAATCATAAGTTCCTAGATAGTGAATTGGAAGTCCTTGTAGACGAGATCCTCAGGGTAGAGCCACAGTTGTTTGGCACATTGGTCCAACAGACCCCCATGGTGCAGAAAACCAAGATGTGGGAGAGGATCGTCGACAGGGTCAACGCACAATCACCATGTTTGCGCACAAAGGAAGACATCCAGAACCGGTGGTATGATGTGCGCAGGAGGGTCAGGGACCAACTGAAGAAGGATTACCTCCTGAGTCAGCACACCGGCAGTGGCCCTGCTGCCAAACCAGTATACCTCAGGCCCTGGGAGGAGAAGGTGCGGGCCATCCTACCACCAGTGAGTGTATATGGACTAACCCTGGGCGGTGAACTACGCTACGCTCGCGGAATTTGCGAAGTTTCGGTAACTTCGCGATTCACGTAGAACGCGAAGTTACCCTGCACTACGCAATTTGCGGCATAACGTAGCTGTTTTTCTTCTTCGCGCGCTCAATATATGTTCTCGCGCGCGCGGTAACGACCTACCGTGATTCTGCGTTCGCCGACGCGACTTCCTATCCGTTCGCGGGCGCCACGAGATTTTGAATCCGGCCGCACGATCCCGCGAGAGTGTGCGAACGCGAACACGTCATTCTGACGCGCAATCTGACTTCCGGCGGCAGTGTTGGTAAGATCGCGATCCCGAACACGAAGAAACTACAATCTGGCGAAGAATATATCTCGAGCATCATAAAACCTTCTTGAAAATGATGAATTAGTTCATTTTGCACAAAAAACTCCTCAGGTTGTCATTTAGAGATGTAGTTTGGTGAGCAAGGAGTCCTTTTTCTTTTTTTCCAAGAGGAAGGAAGTACCCCTGATTCTCAAACGTCCTGTTCCTGTCCAGCAGGCTCCTCCCAGTGTTTTGTCCATGTGCTGTTCACTTTCATTTGGATTTGGAGCTGGAAGGATCACTTTTTGTGTCTGTCTGCTGCATCATATCATTGGATTGGATTTGAGGACTCTTGGATTTGAGATTTTACAAGTAAGTTGGAGAATTGGTGTACTTGTTTGTTTGATTGGGGCTTGTTTGTACCTACATTTTTTTGGGGGATTTCCATAGTTTTTAAAATGTATTGTTGTGGCCTGTAGTTTCGGCAGGGGCCTAGTTGTTTTTCTTTGATTGGAATTTCACCCAGTAGGCCCAGACTAGAGCCAGAGGTACCCATGGGTGCATGTTTCTGTGGTGTCTGTTGAATTTAAAGTTTAAACATCATGTAGGGCATGCATGGATGGCATTGGATTGAATTGGTAAAAGTGGTTTTTGGGGTGTATTTCATTTTTTGGGTGTTTGTTAAATAAATAGGCCTTTTCAGCCAGTAGGTAACCCTGGGCGTTCAGCTCGCGGACTTTGGGCAAGTCCGCACTGCGCGACAACGCGGACTTACACTTTTTATCTTCTTCGCGCGCTCAATGTACGTTTCGCACGCGCGATAACGACTTTTTGTGACGATCGCGATGCCGAACACGCAGAATTTACAATCTGGCGAAGAATATCTCTCGAGCATCATAAAACCTTCTTGAAAATGTTGTTTTAGTTCATTTTGCACAAAAAACTCCTCAGGTTGTCATTTAGATGTAGTTTGGTGAGCAAGGAGTCACTTTTTTTTTGTTTTACAATTTTTTTCAAGAGGTAGGAAGTTGCCCAGAGTCTCCAACTCCCTGGTCCTGTCCTTTGTCTTCACTTTTTTGTTATTTTGGGTGGCCTGGCCATGTGGGTGGTGGCCATTTTGTAAAGCCAGGCATTGTGCTTTTGCCATAGGCCTGCATTGTCTGTCTTGTGTTCCTTTTCTTGTTGTTCTGGGTGGCCTGGCCATGTGTTGGCGGCCATTTTGTGGGAACAGCCACTGTGCTTTTGCCATAGGCCTCCAAGCTTGCGGCCTAGTGTGCCAGTAGGCCCGGAGGTAGTCATCCTCATGGGTGCATAAAAACTGTTTCTGTGTTGTCTGTTGAATTGTAACCTAATTTAGGCCATGGATGGCATTGGATTGATTTGCAAAATGTGGGTTTTGGGGTGGTATTTTTTTTTTTTGGGTGTTTGTTAAATAAATAGGCCTTTTCAGCCAGTAGGTAACCCTGGGCGTTCAGCTCGCGGACTTTGGGCAAGTCCGCACTGCGCGACAACGCGGACTTACACTTTTATCTTCTTCGCGCGCTCAATGTACGTTTTCGCGCGCGCGATAACGACTTTTTGTGACGATCGCGATGCCGAACACGCAGAATTTACAATCTGGCGAAGAATATCTCTCGAGCATCATAAAACCTTCTCGAAAATGTTGATTTAGTTCATTTTGCACAAAAAACTCCTCAGGTTGTCATTTAGATGTAGTTTGGTGAGCAAGGAGTCACTTTTTTTTTGTTTTACAATTTTTTTCAAGAGGAAGGAAGTTGCCCAGAGTCTCCAACTGCCTGGTCCTGTCCTTTGTCTTCACTTTTTTGTTATTTTGGGTGGCCTGGCCTTGTGGGTGGCGGCCATTTTGTAAAGCCAGGCATTGTGCTTTTGCCATAGGCCTGCATTGTCTGTCTTGTGTTCCTTTTCTTGTTGTTCTGGGTGGCCTGGCCATGTGTTGGCGGCCATTTTGTGGGAACAGCCACTGTGCTTTTGCCATAGGCCTCCAAGCTTGCGGCCTAGTGTGCCAGTAGGCCCGGAGGTAGTCATCCTCATGGGTGCATAAAAACTGTTTCTGTGTTGTCTGTTGAATTGTAACCTAATTTAGGCCATGGATGGCATTGGATTGATTTGCAAAATGTGGGTTTTGGGGTGGTATTTTTTTTTTTTGGGTGTTTGTTAAATAAATAGGCCTTTTCAGCCAGTAGGTAACCCTGGGCGTTCAGCTCGCGGACTTTGGGCAAGTCCGCACTGCGCGACAACGCGGACTTACACTTTTTATCTTCTTCGCGCGCTCAATGTACGTTTTCGCGCACGCAATAACGACTTTTTGTGACGATCGCGATGCCGAACACGCAGAATTTACAATCTGGCGAAGAATATCTCTCGAGCATCATAAAACCTTCTCGAAAATGTTGATTTAGTTCATTTTGCACAAAAACTCCTCAGGTTGTCATTTAGATGTAGTTTGGTGAGCAAGGAGTCACTTTTTTTTGTTTTACAATTTTTTTCAAGAGGAAGGAAGTTGCCCAGAGTCTCCAACTGCCTGGTCCTGTCCTTTGTCTTCACTTTTTTGTTATTTTGGGTGGCCTGGCCATGTGGGTGGCGGCCATTTTGTAAAGCCAGCCACTGTGCTTTTGCCATAGGCCTCCAAGCTTGCGGCCCAGTATGCCAGTAGGCCCAGAGGTAGTCACCATGGGTGCATAAAACTGTTTCTGTGTAGTCTGTGGAATTTTGACATCATTTAGGCCATGGATGGCATTGAATTGATTCAATTGAATTGCGAAATGTGTTTTTTTTTGGAGGGTCTGACTATTTCACTTTTTGGGTGGGTTAAATAAATGCCTTTTTTGCGTGTGTACTGTGTAATTATAATTGTGTTGTTGTAGTGGTTGTCTAACTTTCAAAAGTGTTTATAGCCATGTGGATTTTAGTTTTTGCATTAAAGCTGTGTGTGTTTTATAAGGCATCCTTTGTCTGCCCATATATAGGCCTGCTTGAGTTCATTGTTTGCCGTGCCTGTGAGTCACCATGTTTCTGGGGGCCATTTTGTTGTGGTAGTTATTAGTGTGCTGTTTTTGCCACATAGGCCTGCGTGTCTTTCCATTGTTCCTCCTTACTGCTTCCAAATCCATCCCCATTGCCAGCTGCAGCTCCCTGATGCTGCTATATAATACATCCCACGTGATGCACAAATTTAGGCCAAACATGCTCCACTACATTTTAGTTTTTGTTCTTTACTATTCTTATTCTTCCAGAGTGTACACTAGCACTACACAGTAGCCAGGAAAGCCCTGGCCTTGTTGTCAACGTCTCATAAATGACTAGACTGTGTGTTGTTGTTCACAGAGTTTCTGAAATTTAATAATTGAGGCCACCACACACTAAGTTCAATATTCTATTTGTTTGATTTGTGCTATGTTTGACTGATGTTCTGGCTTTTTTGCTTTTAGGTGCACAAAGACTGAGGAGGAGGTGTGTCTCTCATCATTGCCCGTTGCACTGCCAGACAGACATCCTGCTGCTGTACACACAACACAACGTGACGTGTGACCTGACCAGACATCTCTGCAACTGAGTGCTGCTGACATCTGAAGAAGATGGGCCCAAAGAAAGCAGGTACCAGATCCTCCAGTACCAAGAAAGTTGCTATTGAGAAGAAGAAGGAACAGAAGAAGGAAGTGACACTTAAGTCTGGTGTGCCGGCCAATACCTTTTTTGGGGAAAAAAAAATTGCGCCTGCAGCAGCGGTGTCCGGGGGCAAGCTGGGGGCAGCACCTCCGCATCAGTGGACCCAACCCACCAACCCAGGCCCAAGCACATGAGTGTGGAAGAGGTAGCCAGCCTAATGGTGGAAAGCAGTGATGCTGAGCCTGAGATAAACTTATCGCTATCTCAAAGTAGTACCCAATCAACACAGGAGGAAACACAGCAGATAAGTGGTCAACAACAACAGCCGCAACCACCGCCCGCAATAGTAGTTGTTGTTCCTCCTGAAGTAGGGGCAGTTCAGGAAATTGAGCCTCATGCAGAGGTAGAAGAAGAAGCCACTCATTCAGAAGATCCATTGTCTTCCAAATCCCCAGCAAGGAAAAGGAGGGGTAGTCCATCAAGTTCTTCGCCAAGCCCCCTTCTGATGATCTAGATGCCACTTGGAAGCCACAAACTGAGTCTGAGAGGGAGCCACGTTCCAAGACCAAGCTAGGGAAAAGGAAGGTTCCGGAAAGCCTTACACTTATGGAGGTTGATGTAGAACAGCAAGATGATGATGATGACGAGCCAGTCATCACGAACATCACTCCCGGCCCCGAGGAGATGGAGACCAACATTATTACGCTATCCAAAATCGCTGCGAGGGATGTAGCACGCATACCTCCACAGGTAACACCAACACGACCTACAGCTTCCATATTTGCATTAGCAAAGGCCCGGCAGCGACCTACATCCAGCACAACCACCACCTCAGTAGGAGTAGGTAGTGGTACAGCAGCACAGAGTCAAATTCAACACACACCCTACAGATCATCCGGCATTGGAAGTGGCACCTCCAGCAGGAGGCCAAAGTTAAGCTCCCCAGTTTGGGACTTCTTTACGGTTAGCGAAAAGGAGGAGAACATTGCTATATGCTCCATTTGTAATACCTCTGTTAGTCGTGGTAAGCTTGGTACAAACTATGGTACCGGAGGCCAAATGACCCATCTGAAAAAACACCACTTGATCAGCTGGGAGGACCACCTTCGCGGCAGAAAAAAACTACAACCATTGGTGTTGGTGGGGATAAAGGAGTAGAAGAAGAAGATCCGATCACGGTGGAAGAGGAAGGACAGGGAGACATTCTCTCTGGTAGTGGTACACAAGGTGTCCCTGACCCCAGCAGTGCAGTCTTAACATTGCACACATCTTCAGCAACATCTCAGTGGCACAAGAGTAAGAGTCAGCCGGAGACACCAAGAAGTACCAGGTCCGCACTACCAAAAAGTGCGTTGAGCCTAAGAGAAAGGAAAACCATGCAGCCTACCATTATCAGCATGTTTGGGGGTGAGGGGCAGTACGAACGCAACCACCCAATAGCACGTTTGTACAATGCGAAGCTGGCTAAAATGTTAGCACTGGACCTTCTCCCTTTTTCTTTTGATGAAGGGGTGGGTTTTCTGGAATTTGTGTCAACCATCTGTTCAAAATGGCATGTTCCCAGCCGCTACTATTTTGCCAGAGTTGCAGTTCCAGCACTACATCACGACGTGCTGGAATTGCTAGGAAAGGCCTTGAAGCAGAGTGCTGTTCACAGTATCCACCTGACTACAGACATGTGGACCAGTTGCCAAGCCACAGATTACATGTGCATCACTGCACACTGGATCTGTTTTGCGGGGGTTAGAGAACAGATATCTGCTGGTGTTGATACTGCAGAGATTTTTCATGCCACTCGCAAACATGCAACTGTAGCCATGTTTGCCATGGAGAAATCTCATACTGCTGCAAACATTTTGGAAGAGTTTAACACCAAGGTCTTTGAGTGGCTGCGCCCAAGAGGGCTTACGATTGGTTTTGTTGCCACGGACAATGGCAGTAATGTAGTTTTGGCCATGCGCAATGGTGGCTATTTCAGGGTCCCGTGTTTGGCACACTGCATTAACATTGTTGTTCAAGACTTTTTGAAAAATGAATCCAAAGTCAGCAACTTACTGGTCACCTGCAGAAGAATATGCACACATTTCAGCCATTCTTTTAAAGCCCGGAAGCAGCTGAGGGTCATTCAACGTGAGCATAAAATGCCAGTCAAAGCGCTCATCCAGGAGGTGCCAACACGTTGGAACTCAACTTATTACATGCTTGATCGTCTGTTTGAACTGTACATACCACTCAATGCTTATGTCATGCAAAGATTAGGGGAACCTACTGTGAGAGGCATGACCGTTGAGATGGCTCAATGGGACCTCATTAAATGCCTGACTGAGATGCTACTTCCTTTTGAGATCTTCACACGTGAAGTCAGCAGGGAGGACTGTACTATGGGCCAAGCTATCCCATTGTTGCACATGCTAGAGCAACAGCTGAAGGATGTGTCTGAAACGTACGCAGGTGTGGATGACAAACAAGACGCATATCATTTGGCGGAGACCTTAGCCGCTCGCTTATCGGAAAATACAAGGATTAAAAATAAAATTTTGTCACAACCACATTACATTAGTGCCACAATTTTGGATCCACGGTACAAAGTATTTCTGAACAGCAAGGCAGTAATTCCTTTTTCGGAAGTGGATGTTGCCAACTACAAAACTTTGATAGCTAAGGAAGCCACTATTTTCGAAAGCGAACGGCTGTTAATTACAGGCCCCCCACCCCAGGCCATAACCAGTACTACAGGGCATCCAGAGTCAAGTTCTACTTCGGAGCCTGAGGGCAGTGCATTTGCCTCCCAGCAGTCACCTACACCAACAATAACATCAAGAACAGGATCATCCACAGCACAATGTGCAACTGATTGGTTTCTACAGCAGGGGTATGGTAAGTCCAGTGCTGATGCAAAGGCAAAACAGGCCGAGCACATCGGAGCACCCCTGAACATTGAGCGGATGGTCCAGGCCTATCTGGATGACCCAACAGAGGTCTTCATGGATCGAAACCCATTGGTGTATTGGTATGGGAAAAGAAGCCAATGGACAGTGCTCAGCAGGCTGGCGATAAAGTATCTGGCTTCCCCTGTTGCAAGTGTCTCTTCTGAGCGTGTTTTCAGTGCTGCTGGTGCCATTGTAACTTCGAAAAGGACCAGTCTCTCGGCCCAAAGCTTGGAGAGGTTAACCATGATCAAAATGAATCAGCACTTTATACCACCGGATTACAAAATACGTGAATCACAGCAGGAAGAGGAGAGCGACTTGGATGACGTAAATAGTGCGTTACAGGACCTACTTCTGTCCGAACCACCAGAGTTTGAGGACGAGCTCCTCTTCCCTGACAACTAGGCTTTCAAATTGTTACTTTCTTCCTTCCTTTATGTGTCTGTGTATCTGTCTTTCTGGTTCAAATCACAACAAATCGATCACCACCGTCTTCTCTTTTATTTCCCTATTGGAGTTGGATGTCTGTGCATTTAACTGTCCACTCTTCAGAGTCCTGCTTCATCTTCCTGTCTCGCACAAGTACATTTCCATCAAGCCAGACATTAGTACAAGAAATGTTGCCTTTACCAGTCCCGCCTCCATAAGAAGTGAAACGTGACTATAGCTATCCTCCGTTTTGTTTTCGAGCCGAAACTCATCAGTGTCCGAAGGCTACAGCCTCAGCAGGCATCCAAAGGTCCTCACTGTCAGGACAGAAGGTACTTGGCAGAGAAAGACAAGAGACTCTTCGAAGAAACTTGCTGACATTTGTGCAAACTCAAATGACCATCAATGAGTGCTACCCAGGCCGCGGCCCATCATCACAGTGCTGACCATGGGAAGCAACTTAAACTGTGACAAAGTGCCACAGAAGAATAAGACGAAAACCGAAACAGCGACTAACACTCAAAATGAATGTGGACTGGAGTAATGATGAGGCCACTGCCCCGTAAAAAAAAATAACAACTGTCAGAACTAGGCATCTGATGATCTGACAGCCAAAGAGAAGAGCAAGACAGGTAATAATGGAATGCATTGGATGCTTGCAGACTCTGAGCGATTGCTGTTGTTTGTTGTTGATGTTGTGCATGAAGTCGAACTCTACTCTACTAGTTAATCTACAAAGTGACTCAAGTCAGTGACAGTCAATGTTTCCCTTCTTGTTGTTTAATAACCAAATTGTACTCCTATTACTGCAGGTGCAGGCCAATATCTGTTGCAATTTTTTAATATGGAATATGGACTTAATCGGAGTCACTACAGACTGAGTTGTAGTTGGACAACACGTACCACACCATGATGATGACCATACTATCTTTGCACGCAGTCATTCAGTTGGATCGGAGATGATTCAAGGAATAACTGCATTTCATGAAGTGGCATAAGGTAAACATAAACACAACAATTCAACAAGAAAGTAAACACAGCAGACCTACATGTCCATGTAGTGGTGTGTAGTCGAGTGTAGTGATGACTGACAGCGGCGCATTGATTTTGTCACTTAATTAGGAAAATGCTAAGTTGCTGTGTATGCCTTTTGTCTGGCTATATCAAAAATTAAGGTAAATGGAGGTTGGGTCACGGGCTGGTGCTGTGGTGGGCCTGTTCTGTCCTGTTGTTGTTGTAGCTTAATGCTGTAAACAGAATCTACACGATATATCCAAGCTGTCTCACTCTGAAAGTGTTCTCTCTTCTCTTCTTGGACTCCACCGTAATTGATGTTTTTTTTATTCATTGATTTTTCAATACCTCTTTTGTTTTTCCATCTAGACGTTACAGGCCGGCCTTTACCCTGTGCTTGCTATACTGGGAGACACAACTCACATTTACCTTACCAATCGGCATCAGGAAGGCCACCAAGATTGATGTGCGGAGCGTCCATGGAAGATAGGACCAAGAGGAAGGACGAGATTCAACTCCACAATTTGAGCATGATAATACAGTAACTTTAGTATCATTCATCATTCATCTTTTAATTAATTTGAATCCTTTTTTCTCTTCAATCATTAGGACTGTGTGTTGTGTGTTGTTTGTTTGCTAATTGATCCCTACAACTGTGTTTTAATTGTCTTTGCTATCTTTACAAGTAAGCCCAGTGCAACATGGAATTTGGGTCTCTGAGGGCATATTACAGGCAAGGCAAATTGCATAGAATATACTGCTGCCCTGTACTGTCTAATTGTCTAGTAGGAGTTATTAAGTACTACTCATTAACCATCAAGTTATCTTCATCATCATGCATGCATTTCCCTTTTCTCCCTTTATAGATTTTTTGTATAAGATCATGGTCGTCTGCCAAGATTGCGCTTTGCTTTTGTTGTCCATGCGTACTGTTTTTCATTCTCAAACCTTTCCCCAAACCCCCTTCCCATCCATTCATCAAACCCTAACCCTCTTCCCCCGGGCTGTGATTTATATTGAGGTGTGATGTGACTACATAAAATGTACACCAATTGATCACACGCTTGCTGGGGCAGATGTGGTGAAAGCAACACTAATTCAATTGCAAGGCAGGGCGAGGAGCTTCTTCTGCTTGCCCACCCATGCTCAGTCTATGTGCAAGCCGTCACCGGCTAATAGTAGTACATCATAATTAATTGCCGTCATTGATTGGATTAATCATCAAACTCCTACCACACAGCAGTAAAGGTTACGAATTACGATTGTGTTAAGTTAAGTGACTCACTCGACACAACTACAGTTTGTAACTTCTTCTACTAGGCTGTCCCCGCCACCATTATGTTTAATTTGACTTTAGCAGTTGCAACTGCAATATTGTTTGTTTGGCAGTCTTCTTCTGTACTGTATTTTACTTCGTTCTACTACTCCTCCCACAGTCGCTCTCAGGAAAGTGACTGTCTCTTTTTAATTTTTTAGCAAATGCTACTGCCAGTGTCTACTCTACTACTACCACCACAACCATGGCATCTTCTACATTCTCTCTGGAAACCATGCAGCCATCGCTGTGCCAAACGTAATCATCATCAATCACAGGTAAGATAAGTTTGGTGGGAGGTATAAATGGACTAGGAGGAGAGACTGACAGTACTAGTAGGACAAATAACTCAGTGAGGGGTACCGCATCTATCTGTTTGTGTTACATCATCGTCGGCAGATTATTTAAATCAAACACTGGCTGCGGCCCTGCAGCAGCAAGGAAACCAATGTGACGTTAATTCGTAAAACAGTAATCCCCACAAAACATTAACATTGTATGTTTAAGTATAAATATAATTTATTACCCTAACAAAAATAAACTATCCCACACCTGACCCACCCTTCTCCCTAACCCCAACCAATGTCCAAAACGAAAAAGTCCAAAGAATGTCCCGAAACCCCAACGCCCAATTCCCACCCACCAAAACAAGGAATAAAAAGGGGCAAAGCAACAGGGTCCTCGATGTTAAATCCGGCGGGCTTTGAGGTGTTTGTCCACCAGTATTTTGACCCGCTCCTCCATTTGCTCCTCTAGCCGTGCCATCCGGAGGAGAATCTTCCTGCGAAATGCCCTGCAGTGGCATCCAGGATGGGGGACAGCAGTGCTGGCTGCTAGCGAATTGCGGCGGCGGCGGGCGGCTACCAGACCGCGGCGCCATACCGCTGGAGTTGTGGCCTGGCTGGGGCCCGGGGCATCGGATGAGGCTGCAGCTGCTGCTGCCGCCTCCTCCTCCTCCGCCTGAGCCACCAGCCGCCGGTACTCCTGGCATATGGCCTCCATTTTCCGGTGCCGGGCCCTGGCTGCCAACTCCTTCCGCGATGGTTTGTCTTGGGAAGGAGTACTATCTATATCAAGAAAGAAAAAAATATTGTTGTAACCAGTACTCTTAGCTAAACAGTAACACAAAATTAATTCAACACATAATGGCACAGTAGCACTAGCAAGAAGCACAGTACATAACATTTGTGGTAATAATCTATCTATCCTCCCACTTCCTCGGCCTCTAACATTTGTGGGAGTTTCAGGCATTATACTAGCACTATGGACTCCAACCAGTACACAGTACACCAGTGTTCTTCTTATCTCTAGTTTAGCGAAATGACATAACCTGGTTGTAGCCGGCATTGCCAGCTCGGTCATCTATGCTTGCACCCAAGACAAACATACGAGTCATGACGCAGACTCACGTTAGTTGGATTTACTACTGTTTGCAGGTGGGGAAGCTCGTATTTTTCTATTACGGGTGGTACTGGCCATACTCTCTCTGTTACATGGAGGGCAATTGCTCAATTTCACAGTGCCTTGGCTACTACAAAAGGCAGATTATATATCTGATCCAATGATCGTTGCTTTTATATGGGACAACGACATAAGGTCAGTAGCGGTCGGTGGTGGGACTCGGGAGTTCGGCCGGGCGGTGACGTGGGTAGGGGCAGGATGGGGATAGTAAACTATGGATTACGGCCAATTACAGGTAAGTAAACATATAAATAAATGAAACTAATTTTGTTGCGCACACTGCATCGCATTTGGCGGTGCAGTGCGCACAATGAAATTCGCTTTATTTATTTGTATGTTTACAGTAACGTTACCTGTATTTGCCCGCGTAATACATTGTTTACTACTACCCCCACCCTGCCCCTCCCCACATCGGCTTTGCTACTCTGGCGCGGTTTCTTTTACATTCCCTAAAACTGTGCATCCCGTGACAGTCTCCACCTATGCTGTCTATGATGAATACTAACAGGCATCCATCCATTCTAAGTAAATGTCAATCATTCTTCTTAATCTCTCCACAAACCTTACTTTGTTTCACCAACAACAACGCATGCGTCCACTCACTCCGTTGCTTGCCTTGGCTTTGAGTTTCACCCAAACACCGCTGATGATTCTTGCTATCCACAGTATCCACCCATACTGTGTCGCCCACCCACCCAGGCAGGCATCCATTCTTCTTTCACCTTCCACCCATCCTTCAACAACACATGCATCTGATTCCTATCAGCCACCTATCCATGCTTCCAACGCATCCTTCTCTGCCAGTCATCATATTAAATCTCGCCCGCCCTTCCTCCTTCAACCCTTCTTTCCCTTTTTGTTCAACACATCCATCAAGGTCATCTGATCTGACTTTTAGTCTCCTCCATAAAACTTTCACAGCTGAGTTGGAGTCAGATATAAGAGGCCATTGGTTAATCAAGTCACGCTGGTAATGCTATTGCTACTGCATTGTGCATGCTAAGTAAAGGGTGTCTTCTTTAACCGTTGTATAATGTTCACTACAACTTCATACCTAATAAGTCTCAACAACAGTACAGTGAGTGAAGTCCATACACCCTTCCAGCTAGTGCAATGTCAATAAGTCATGAATATAACTTACCACCGCCCGCCACTGCTGCTGGCTCCCCCCCTGTAGCTCCTGCAGGTGCCACATCTTCTCCTGCCCCCTCCGGAAGGCTAGAATCGCCGGTGGCCCCGCCGCCACTGGTGGTTGCTAGTACGCCTAGATAAAAACATGACACATTTTTAGATGCCTGTACACCTCCCCCTATTTATTCTTTTTCACTAGCAAGATTGAAAAAAGTTAATACATACATATTATTATAAATCACATTCAATAGTCCAAATCGGGTACTAGAGTACAGTCAGTAGACACTAGTAGTGTTATGGTCCCTAGGGTCATTATTATACTATACTCTACTCTTTGCAAAGTTAGCCTGAGCCATGCAACCATTTTCCGCTTCATGTCTTTTGCGCATGTTACCTCGCAGCTTGTTGTGCAGTAACAGTAAGACGCCTTTTTGAGCCCACATGAGCACATACAGCTACTGTCTGAGCGTTGCGTACAAGAGGTCGAAAAACAAGCCACTTTGTTATGGAGTTCGGTTAGTCCGTATTGCTTAGCCATAGGTAACATGTTACACTTTTTGGGCAGGACTGAGAAATGCTTGCATTATACTATATAACACGCACCATTTTTCTCAGGCAGAGGATTCCCTTCTACGAACCAGAGATTTGCAGAGCTTATGAATGATGCATGTAACCAGTAATTCTACGTTCTACGGTGAGGAGTCGCCCAGAATTCGCACAGATCTTTTGTCTTATATATCATCAATGATCATGCACTTGTTGCAACACTGTTTATTGTTTTAATCTTATGCATTTTGCTGTTGGAGCTGGCTGGAATACACAGAATTTTATAGAACAACATACATACAGAGCTTGTTAATTGAAAATAAACCTTTTGAACTTACACATAGACTCTGTGGTATTTGGTGTGGTGGTGGTGGTGGACTTACACGAGTGAGTGAGCGAAAGGGTGTTATGTTCTGGGTTGTGTAATCATAATCATTGGGTATCTTCGGGTGGGGGTTCGGGGACCTAATGAGACACTATAGCTAGTCGTTCAGGGGATTGTGGGTTCACTTCTGACTGAGGTGTGAGGAACGTCCAAGTTCCAAACTCGCATCACCAACATCCTATTTCATTGTGCATAGTTCTGCATGGGGCTGTGCAGAATCCAAGTAGTATGTACTATATCCTATCAAAAATAGTCAAATATCTGGTTGGGCATTTTGTTTGTGGTAATTGTCAAAGCCTCAAGATTAAGAAGCCTAGAAGAGGACAACCGAAAGGACTGGACTCAGTGGCTAGAGCTATTAGTATTGGTCAATCTGAGTTTTATTCAAAACCGTACAATAAAGAGTGGCAATGCAAACTGGGCAAGCTTAGCGACAGACTAATATTAGTAGTACAGAGTACCGACATTCATAGCAGAGGCAGTTAGAACTTAGAGGCAGGGATAACCAGAATTTAGAAACAGATAGTCAAGTCAAGATCAAAGAATCTTTTGTAAAAAATAGAATTAGGGAGTGGAGCCAGAATTAATAGTTCTGAAAAATAAGGTGCAGTAAAAGTTAGGGCAATATAATTGTTAATATTAACCACTGGAGGACTTACTGGGACCAGCAGCAGGGCCCTCGGTAGAGGAGCGGTCCTCTGGTGGTTGTCCCGCCGAATCGGACCCCGTCTTCTTGCCCCTGGGTGCTGCACATCAGTGATCATGTAAGATATAATAAAGAAAAGAAAGACACAAACATTAATGATTGCTGTGAAACAAATAAATTATCTAAAAAAACGCTCAAAAAACGTTTTAGGAAACAAAAATTGCAATAAAATTGACCTATCTAATCCGATCGACTACTGGCTTGCGGGATTCACGGACAGTCTACTTATTTGGGAACACTAATTCAGTGTTCCATTCTGATTGATTCAAATAAAATCCAGAACACTAACTAAGCCTAAGTACCACCTGACGTAGCCCACCTATTCCAGGCGGGCCAATTGTTCATTAAGCCTGCATTTCCATTTTTTTTTGCCATCAAAAATGCATAGATGAGAAGGAGGACACATGCATAAAGTACATAATGCATACACCAAATTGTTGGTTGGTTGCGTCTGATGTTCTGCAGCTGACTGACACTGCTAAGCTAAGCTTACCAGTACCACTCACTAAACAAACTACAAAAGGTTCTAAGGACTGGGGTAAGCAGCACTCAGTGACAGAGGATGCGTCACGCAGACCGCTCAAAAATTATCAACTAATAGTAACTAAACCTAGTATCAAATGCATCCACCACTATTTGACAGGAGGACAAAGGAAGGACTACAGTCTCTCTAGCAATAGCATTACCTAACTGAAGTTCTCTAAAGTAAACTCTTACATAATAATGACAAGCGAGCGCAAAGTTGCAAAAAGTAAGAGTACCGCCCAGCACCTGTGTCCTACAATCACAGAAGATTTTGAAACATAATTTTCCTGCAATGTAAGCAGCAGTATTCTTGTTATTTGTAAAAAATGTATACACAAATCACAATACTTATACTACTATATATATATTGGCTACTCACCAAGCCCCACGACCTCGACACCTAGCAGGTCCAACAGGTCCTGCTCCCGGTCAAGGATGTCTGACCACCGGTGGGCCAGCTGGTTATGGGTGCGCCGGACCGCGGAGCAGCGAAACACTGCCCGATGCGCCTTCGCCCACCGGCGGTGACGCTCCTGGGTCGGGTACCCGGAGCCTGGCCTGCCGCCTGCTGCCAAGTTCAAGGGGAGGTGGCGCTGAATAAAAAAAACAAGGGCGGCCACCTCCGCCTCAGTAAACAGCTGGCGGGCTTGCACCCCTGCAGGGCGCAGTCTGCCGCAAGGCAGGCGGCGATTGGGCGCACGCGCCTTGCCCTTTGAGCCGCTGCTGCTACCCTTCGCCATGGTTCTGGGGTGGGAGGAGGTGAAAAAGAAAAGTTAGAAGGGAAAAATAAAGTTAGGGGAAGAAGTAGGAGCTTAAAGAAGAAAGTTATATAAAACAGTCGAAAAGTAAAAAACACAGTAAAAAGTAGAAAAAAATGCAAAATATAGACTTAAGCAGAGAGTGAGATAGATAAGAAATAAAGAAAAATTGAAAAACAGTGTAAAAAACTAAGGATTGCAAAGATTGAGGGAGGATAGAAAAGCAGGCCCAGAACCATAGCATAGAGTGGTAAAACAAGATGGCCGCGACCGCGTGGGTAAGTTTGCGCGATATTTGTCCCCGAGCACGCAAAAAACGTCGCGAACACGTACAACGCGTTCCCGAACAAGGAATGCGCATCGCGAGCACGCTATACGCGACCCGGAACAGGAAATAAGGGATCGCGAACGGACGGGACAAGTGAAAAACAAAATGGCCGCGCCCATAGGCGACCGCATGGGTAAGTTCGCGCCCCCGAGCACGCAAACAGCGTCCTGAACAACCACAACGCGTTCTCGAGCAAGAAAAACGCATCGCGAACGGGCGCGACAAGCAGCTACGCACGCTCGCGAGCTACGCGTAGCTCGCGTAGCGCTCCGACGTCTTCGCGTAGCTTCGCATAGCGCGACTACGCGAACTACGCCCAGGCTTAATATGGACTAACAAACATCCCAGAGCCTGGTGAGTACACAACTAATATACACAATATGGTGTGACAATACACACACATCACTGTCAAGAGGATAGTCAAACCATGCACCCTTAGCAAATCCACAGCAACCAAAAGATAATCATCCCAAGATGTGAATGCTAGTCAGACAAACACAATAGCTGCCATCTCATAGTGATATGTAACTGTGTCATGACATGTACAAACCTAACAACAAATACAGCAAGGCAGTGGCACAAATATAACCAACAAACACTGTCAGATATTTTGCCACCACTAGAACACCACCTCACACGGAAGTTCACTGAAAGGAAGGAATTCTGTGTATGCTGGTGAAGTCAGTGTAGGCAATAGCATGATGGGAGTTGTAGTCACAGATATTGGTCACCCTCACAATTGGCCCATCAACACTACTCTGAACCATGCTCACATCACAGGGAGTGGAAAACAACTGACAAGATGGCTGACACTGGGTACTGCTGTGGGGAGCACAAGGCCCTGCTGGCAACTGTGCACCAACCAACAGCAGGACACCACTGCCTGACATCCTGAAAGCCAACTTGCACTCCCTGCAATGGAAGCACGTTCCATGGTGGGATATCTGGCTGGGTGGGAAGGAAGACTCACAGCACTGACCATAGTTACAAGCAGCTCTCCACACACAGCCCCTCAACACTAACTGCACATAACCCACCTGGGAGAATGCAATGCCTCACACTCTAATTGAAGATCCCACAAAGAACCACCACCCTGGGTTATGCTGTGTGAAGCACAGGGACACTCTTGGGACTTGTAGCCAAACAACTGCCAGGACAACACTGTCAGCCATCCTGTCAGCACAGGCACACTACCCCACAGGGAAGCAGAGTCAAAAGGAAGGAAGAATGGGCATGCTGGGAAGGGGAGTGTAGGCAATAGCATGATGGGAGTGGTAGTCACAGCTCAACATCCCCCACCCACATGGCCCAGCAAGCTCACACTGAAGCATGCACACCTCACAGCCAGTGAAAAGCCACTTCAAAGATGTCTGACACTGCCCTCAGCTGTGGGGAGCACAAGGCCCTGCTGGGAACTGGGCACCAACAAACAACAGGACCACACTGTCAGCCATCTTGTCATTGCTGTCACACTCACACACAGTGAAGTCCACTCAAAAGGAAGGAAGTATGGGCATGCTGGGAAGGGGGGTGTAGGCAATAGCATGATGGCAGTGGCAGTCACAGCTCAACATCCCCCACCCACATGGCCCAGCAAGCTCACACAGAAGCATGCACACCTCACAGCCAGTGAAAAGCCACTTCAAAGATGTCTGACACTGCCCTCAGCTGTGGGGAGCACAAGGCCCTGCTGGGAACTGGGCACCAACAAACAACAGGACCACACTGTCAGCCATCTTGCCATTCCTGTCACACTCACACACAGTGAAGTCCACTCAAAAGGAAGGCAGTATGGGCATGCTAGGAAGGGGGGTGTAGGCAATAGCATGATGGGAGTTGTAGTCACAGATATTGGTCACCCTCACAATTGGCCCATCAACACCACTATGAACCATGCTCACATCACAGGGAGTGGACAACAACTGACAAGATGGCTGACACTGGGTACTGCTGTGGGGAGCACAAGGCGCTGCTGGCAACTGTGCACCAACCAACAGCAGGACACCACTGCCTGACATCCTGAAAGCCAACTTGCACTCCCTGCAACGGAAGCACGTTCCATGGTGGGATATCTGGCTGGGTGGGAAGGAGGACTCACAGCACTGACCATAGTTACAAGCAGCTCTCCTCACACCCTCCTCAACACTAACTGCACATAACCCACCTGGGAGAATGCAATGTCTCACACTCTAATTGAAGATCCCACAAAGAACCACCACCCTGGGTCATGCTATGTGAAGCACAGGGACACCCTTGGGTCTTGTAGCCAAACAACCGCCAGGACAACACTGTCAGTCATCCTGTCAGCACAGGCACACTACCCCACAGGGAAGCAGAGTCAAAAGGAAGGAAGTATGGGCATGCTGGGAAGGGGGATGTAGGCAATAGCATGATGGGAGTGGTAGTCACAGCTCAACATCCCCCACCCACATGGCCCAGCAAGCTCGCACTGAAGCATGCACACCTCACAGGGAGTGAAAAGCCACTTCAAAGATGTCTGACAATGGTGCTCTGTTGTGGGGAGCACAAGGCCCTGCTGGGAACTGGGCACCAACAAACAACAGGACCACACTGTCAGCCATCTTGCCATTGCTGTCACACTCACACACAGTGAAGTCCACTCAAAAGGAAGGAAGTATGGGCATGCTGGGAAGGGGGTGTAGGCAATAGCATGATGGGAGTTGTAGTCACAGATATTGGTCACCCTCACAATTGGCCCATCAACACCACTATGAACCATGCTCACATCACAGGGAGTGGAAAACAACTGACAAGATGGCTGACACTGGGTACTGCTGTGGGGAGCACAAGGCCCTGCTGGCAACTGTGCACCAACCAACAGCAGGACACCACTGCCTGACATCCTGAAAGCCAACTTGCCCTCCCTGCAACGGAAGCACGTTCCATGGTGGGATATCTGGCTGGGTGGGAAGGAGGACTCACAGCACTGACCATAGTTACAAGCAGCTCTCCTCACACCCCCCCTCAACACTAACTGCACATAACCCACCTGGGAGAATGCAATGCCTCACACTCTAATTGAAGATCCCACAAAGAACCACCACCCTGGGTCATGCTATGTGAAGCACAGGGACACTCTTGGGACTTGTAGCCAAACAACCGCCAGGACAACACTGTCAGTCATCCTGTCACCACAGGCACACTACCCCACAGGGAAGCAGAGTCAAAAGGAAGGAAGTATGGGCATGCTGGGAAGGGGGATGTAGGCAATAGCATGATGGGAGTGGTAGTCACAGCTCAACATCCCCCACCCACATGGCCCAGCAAGCTTGCACTGAAGCATGCACACCTCACAGGGAGTGAAAAGCCACTTCAAAGATGTCTGACAATGGTGCTCTGTTGTGGGGAGCACAAGGCCCTGCTGGGAACTGGGCACCAACAAACAACAGGACCACACTGTCAGCCATCTTGCCATTGCTGTCACACTCACACACAGTGAAGTCCACTCAAAAGGAAGGAAGTATGGGCATGCTGGGAAGGGGGTGTAGGCAATAGCATGATGGGAGTTGTAGTCACAGACATTGGTCACCCTCACAATTGGCCCATCAACACCTCTATGAACCATGCTCACATCACAGGGAGTGGAAAACAACTGACAAGATGGCTGAAACTGGGTACTGCTATGGGGAGCACAAGGCCCTGCTGGGAACTGGGCACCAACAAACAGGATCACACTGTCAGCCATCTTGCCATTGCTGTCACACTCACACACAGTGAAGTCCACTCAAAAGGAAGGAAGTATGGGCATGCTGGGAAGGGGGTGTAGGCAATAGCATGATGGAAGTTGTAGTCACAGATATTGGTCACCCTCACAATTGGACCATCAACACCACTCTGAACCATGCTCACATCACAGGGAGTGGAAAACAACTGACAAGATGGCTGACACTGGGTACTGCTGTGGGGAGCACAAGGCCCTGCTGGGAACTGTGCACCAACCAACAGCAGGACACCACTGACTGACATCCTGAAAGCCAAATTGCACTCCCTGCAATGGAAGCACGTTCCATGGTGGGATATCTGGCTGGGTGGGAAGGAGGACTCACAGCTCTGACCATAGTTACAAGCAGCTTTTCCCACACACCCACTTAACACAAACTCCACACAACTCACCTGGGAGAATGCAATACTTCACACTTTAATTTAATATCCCACAAAGAACAACCACACTGGGTTATGCTGTGTGAAGCACAGGGACACTTTTGGGACTTGTAGCTAAACAAACGCCAGGACAACACTGTCAGCCATCCTGTCAGCACAGGCACACTACCCCACAGGGAAGCAGAGTCAAAAAGGAAGGAAGAATGGGCATGCTGGGAAGGGGGGTGTAGGCAATAGCATGATGGGAGTGGCAGTCACAGCTCAACATCCCACACCCACATGGCCCAGCAAGCTAGCACTGAAGCATGCATACCTCACAGGGAGTGAAAAGCCATATCAAAGATGTCTGACAATGGTGCTCTGTCGTGGGGAGTACCAGGCCCTGCTGGGACCTGTGCACCAACCAACAGCAGGACACCACTGAATGACATCCTGACAGTCAACCTGAACACACTGCAAGGGTGGCATGCTTCATGGTGGGATAACTGGGCTGGGTGGAGAAGGAGGGCCGGATGTCCACCAAATACAACCAATGCTGGCCATGCACACACCTAAACATTCACATTGAAATGCCTCAGGTTTGCAGGACAATGTGCTACACCAATATCAACCTCTTACTGTGAAAACTTAGGACAATGCAATGTACAGGCCCGCATCCAGAGGTACAGTCACAACTCTCAGGTGTGTGAACCATTGATGCCTGTAGAAACATAACATACATTGTGTGTCTCTTCCAAAAACAGGTGATGATGGGGACACAGCAGCAGGCGAGGAGGAGTCCCTGTCCCAGGCTCCGGGGGACACTGATCCCACTGGTGTGGAACAGCCTCTGCCCTCCTCGGATGGCGAAGACCTACCTGGCCCCTCCAACGCGAGTCATCATGCAGCACCAGCAGGACCAACATCTGCACCCCCTGCACCCACTGCTCCAACAACTGCCAACACACAGACCACCCCGCCGACACAGACAGACCAAGGACCACCAATGACAACAGCACAGGGACCCTGGCCCAACGTCGAGCTACGGACAACGACCCCAGTAACAACCCCCAAGGGGCCCTAGGGTCACCTGGGCGTGCCACCGCAGGTCCCGCACGTGTCGCCAGGGGTGGTGGGAGGGGTGGTAGACATAGGTCGCTGTTTGCAGAGGGGTCTGGACTGCATGATGACCCACAACTGGCATGCATTGCTGAGGCGTACCAGAATAGCACCGGAGAGGTCAGCCAGGTAGTGGGGATCCTCAAGGACATTCAACAGCAGCAGGCTGCCCATCATGCCCGCTTGGACTCCCACATGTCCCGTGTGGAGACACACATGTCTCGCATGGAGTCCAAGTGGGACACATGCCAAGAACTGACAGCGGTGCATAGGGACATATTGACATGGCGCCGGCAGAATAGCACCAACATGGCCACACCTCCCTGTGTGGCCACAACATCTGGTGCTCCAACAACTGCAACTGCCACAGGGAGGGAGGAGGACTCTGGCGGAGAGTCCCCTGCACCGCAGCAGCCTGCACGTGAGGGTCCCCCCCAAAGAAGAGGGGTCGTCCGAGGAAGGAAAACTGAGAGGTTGATGGCCATGTACATCCCCCAGGAAGCCAACACCTGTTCTGGAAAGTCTCCTTTGTGTGCAAACTGTTCACCCTGTAGAATGCAACACAACTCTCCCACATGACATGGGGAGTTTAAGTTGGACTAATGTATCAGATGACTGTGGACTTCACTCAGGACATTTCTGCTACCAAGACTTGCAACTCATCTGGGAACTTCGGATCACAATCCCAATGTACAGCACCCACCATCCTGTGCACTATACTCACACATGTCTTGAAATAAAATCACTACTACACCATACTTGCCTCTGTTGTGATTCCAACGTGGTCACTGTCATGGGGATGATGATCTGCTAAATTACACTGTGTATGCTAACTGCTACAGCAAGTACAACACCGTCATGTGAGTCATGGTGACGTGACACATATGAGGGAGACACACCACTAGGGCTACACAACACAGAGACACCAGGGCCATCGGACTCTTCGCCTACACTGATGTTGCCAGGAAATACTGTGTAATGCACATACCCCACACCTATTCAGAGTCTGTGTCAACTAGCCCACAGGTGCAGTAAGCAAATGTCAGTCAGATGTGTGACCACAGACAACGCACATCCCAAAGTGAAGCACAGGTTTATTACACATTTGCAACATGTTGTTTCCACTACAAATGCAAGGTAATCCCACGTGGCAGTGGTCACAAAGTCAAAAAGTGCAGAAGATAGAAAGTCCAGGGTTGTGTGGCACATCACCTGTACGGAAACGACTGCTGCCACCCTGAAAGTTGAATCATGGAGTCGGGGGATCCAAGTTGAGCAAACAACTCTGTAAGCACCCTGTGAAGGGCAGACATGACACACAGTCAAAAGCACTGAAGAACAGGACAGAACTGCAATACTCATGCCCAATACATGTCACAAGATACCTACACAAAACCAAATTAGCATGTCAACACTGTTGGGCAGTACAGACTACCTGCAAGGACACATCGCTGCACGCATCCAGTCAAGTAGCACATGGCCACACTCAAACAGCACCAGAGCACCACCCACACATATCATGCAAACTCAAATCATTGACATGACAATACTCTGGATACTCACATTCAGCTGAAGAAGTTGGTGATGATCTGTGTGCGGACATCACCATCATCATCATCACTGGCATCGTGGCCCAGGCCAGGATCCTCCACAGGTGGCGGACGTTGGTCATCGTCATCCAGGATGAGAGGTAACTCCTTCCGCACTGCCAGGTTGTGGAGCATGCAGCAGACGATGACAATCTTGCACACCTTTGCTGGGGCATATGGGAGGGCCCCTCCTGTCTTGTCTAGGCAGCGAAAGCGGCTCTTCAGGAGACCAAATGTCCGCTCGATCACTCTCCTGGTCCGACCATATGTCTCATTGTAGCGCATCTGGGCTGGTGTCACAGGGTTCCTGAGGGGTGTCAGCAACCACGGCATGTTGGGGTATCCGGAGTCACCTACAGACAGACAATTTCACATTAGCTGAGTTCGGAAAGTGGGCGGAATACAACATAGCAGAACACACACAATGGTACAAAGTCAGTACACACCGACAAGCCAGGCACGCTGGTTCGGCATCTGTGACATCATCCTCGGGATGCGACTACTCCTCATCACATAGGCATCGTGTGCAGAACCGGGGAAACGGGCACACACATGTGTGATGGTCATATCTGCAAGACATCCCGCCAGAGCATTGATCGAATGGTAATGTTTACGGTTCCGGTAGGCCTGCTCATGTGCCTGTGGTGGTACCAAAGCCACATGTGTCCCATCAATGGAGCCAATGACATGTGGCATCCTCCCCAGGGCATAGAAGTCACTCTTGACGTCAGTGAGTTGTTGACGTGTAGGGAAATAGATGAACTGGTTCAGGCATCTCAACATTGCCTCCAAAACATCACGTAGCATACGGCTGAACATATTCTGTGACATCCCACCAGCAGTCACCACAGTGTGTTGAAAGGTACCGGTGGCAAAGAAGTGTAGGGCTGCCATCACCTTCACCTTGGGGATCAGCGCTGTAGGGTACGGCTGGCCAGGTTGCAAATGTGGGGCCAGGCGCACTGCCAAATCCTCAATCAGCTGCCTGGTGAAGCGGTACCGTCGGATGGTGTCACGTTCCACCATCGTTGCCAGGTCAGGGAATGGTCTATGGACAGCTGGAGCCCTGCAGTGCATAGGTGAAGAAAGAAAGATTGTCAGTCACCCCACATATGTGCCATTCACCATACTCAATTTCACATGATACATCATTACGAGACACAAGTACTTGATGTGTGTGCCGTTCTGTTCGGACATATATGGCACCTACATGGACATCATCTAACATCTCAGTTCAACATGTGTTGACAACAGGTTCCAGGGTGTGCTATGGGAAACCATTAGGCTGTGTCACAGCACCCATTTACTGCTTTCACGTTCCACACACACACCACAGTGACATGTCTGGACAGATGCGCCACAGGCATCACAGCTCATTGACAGGTAGATTCCCAGGGACCCTGTCTTGCCACATGGACACTGGCATGACATGGCGTATCATGTACACGGCAGATAAACAAACATGACTCCCACAGGTAGTGGCTCCTGTTGCCTCCGCAGGACAGACATGGACGTCTGTGACACACACACGCACATCAAAGTCCATGCACAAACAACGTGGATGTGGAGACTGTCTCCCATTGTGCAGATGGAATCAGAGACATCGGAAACACAACATGCACACAGCCTGTGGAGGGTCATCACTATTGTGGCAATGGGTCACCCTGTGACGTACATGCCTTCCCACATGTGAGCCTGGGGGTATGTGACATGTCATACACATACACAACCTGGAAATGTGACCATGCCACATGCTCCTAAATGAACAGTTGCACATCACAGTGGTCATGTGCACAACACACAATGGATCCTGTCCCCATGAACACGTGCACAGCCTGGGTGTGGCTGCCCCCAAGTGCCACCCCAAAAACCACATGTTTACCCCTATACACAGAAAAGGTAATGCAGCCTTACATGCCTTAGATACAGTGTGGACTGGGTGTGGTGTTGTAGGTGTGCCCCTGAGTCCCTGGCAAGTATATGTGGCTGGCATACGTTCACCAGTGACAAGCATGGTGACATATGCGTGTGACCTGTACAGGGACGCGTTGTACAGCAATGGACCGATCGGTGTGCCCGCAAGGCCCATTGCATCTGTAGTGAGCGGGTATGCGTTGTACAGCAATGGACCGATCGGTGTGCCCGCACGGCCCATTGCATCTGTTGTGAGCGGGTACGCGTTGTATCCCGGAATACGCGTTGTACAGCAATGGACCGATCGGTGCACACGCATTGGCTGGGGCCTGGCATGGCAACGGACGCATTTTCGAAGCCTCAACGAGTCTGATGCAGTGAATTCAGTTGGCCAGCCACAACAATGTTGCAAATTCATGGGTGTCATGAAGTTTAAATTTTGAAGGATGCTGTGGGCGTGTATTAGTGGTGCAATTCCATGGATTGGCCAGATTCAGAAGATGCAAACGACTTGGACCTATCACTTTGGACACATGGGACAGTATCTGCCTCTGCAGCACACATATAATGCTGGCTGTTCCCCTGAGGGCCCACTTGCCTGCACTACATGCTCCAGGACGACATCTGCCACCAACACTGCTGCTGTCTCTGCATCCTCTGTCTACTGCAATGGCACATACTGTGGATAGAGCCCCTGCCTTCAGCACTGAGGAGAACCAGGTCCTGCTGGACAGCCTCCTTCCACAGTACAGCAAGCTGTATGGGAAACCAGGGGAGCAGGTGAGTGTGCTGTCCACTGCCTTACTAATTGTGCATGTTGTCTGACTAGCAAGACTTACAGTGTGCACACCACTGGCTAGCATGCTCACTGAGTAGTTCTCACCCCCCAAAGTGTGTATTCACATGCACTGAACAGGTACAGTGCAGTAACAGTGCATTCCAACAAGGTTTGCTTCCCATGCAATGATACCATGTAGTAACTGCTGGCAAACTGTTCATAGCCATCGTTGCACTGCCTGTGTACATCATATGCCCCTGTGATTGAGACATGTATATCCAACTGTGTGATGCACGTATATGTTGCATGTGTAGTAATGGCCTTTTCACTTTGTCATCCTCACAGGTTGATGCCCACCAGAAGCAGGAAATCTGGCTGACCATCGCCCGGGCAGTAAGATCCGTGGGGGTCTACAAGCGCCGGATCCGCAACTGCCAGAAGAGGTGGCAGGACCTTCGTGGCTGGACCCGGAGGATCGCAAGGGTCCAGCTGAAGCTGTCACCTCCTCGCAGGAGGGGCGGACACCGGACCCTGACCCCCCACATGCTCCGGATCCTGGCGGTGGTCTTCCCTGACCTGGATGGGCTGCTGAAGGCCAGACAGCAGCAAGGAGGGGGTGAGTCCATGACTGCACTGTGAACTTTGTCTGACATGCTATGTGCCCTCCTCTGGCCTGGTTAAACTTCCACAGTACATCAGTCTTGTGGTCCAGGACCCATGTCCCTCAATTGTGACATGCCCACTCCTCATCTGATACGCAGGTGTGGTCCTTACAGTCAGGAAATTGTGTCACTCGGGTACTGTGTCCTTGCATGTTGCTTCGCTCAAGGTGGGGGACAGCATTTTTTCCTGTGACTTTGTGGTGTGCTTCATGGGTGGGTTAATTGCTCACACAATGCCTAAGTCCTGACATGTAATCTGGGTGTAACTATGATATGTGGTCCACTTGCTGATCTGAATCAGCACATGTCCCTGGGGTATTTGACACACCCCGATGCTGCTGGTGGGAACAATGTTTGGGCCTCAGGAGTATGTATATCAAGTGTGTCACACATGCTTAGCCACCTGCCTACTGTCCAGGGCTCATCCCTCCTTCAGGTGGAGCAGGACAGTCATGCCTACTCCAGAGCATACAATACACTCTGTACTCCCACCCCCGTGTATCAGCTGACATGTTGTGATCAGTGAAATGTTCCCTCAGCTGTCTGCCTCTGTGTCATTGTGCTGTGGCTTCGTTGTCAGGACTACTGGGATGTTAATTGGTTAGGGCTCAGCATGCCATCTGAGATGTGACCATGAGAGACGATACTTCTGTGACTTATAGGTGTTTGATCACTTGACTGTGCACACAGGTGTATGCAACTGTGAATTTCATGCTGTTGTTTTTCATTTACAGCAGACTGTGAGGTGCTCAGGTTCAGAGAGTTGTGTTTCATGTCTCCCATATATCCAATTGGTATGACGTGGACAAATAAGGGTTCAGATGATGTGGTTTGTGGGGTATGGACATGTGCACTTGTCAGCTACATAACTTGCATTCACCATGTCCTAGGATTGTGACACAGTGCAGACTGTTGTTGGCTGGCTGCCATGCCCATGTGACTGGAGACAGTGATGGATGACTTTGCAGGCATGCCTGTGCCATGGCATTGAACTTCCTAAGAGTGATCCTGCAGGGGAGTGACATGTGCAACATGCACCCCATTGTGGCATTGACTATCCAGACATGGGTGCATCATGGTGTCTGGTGCTGGTATGCATCACATGCATTTCTAATTAGACTCGGGCCATCCCTTTATCCGGACACCTGTACTGACTCAGTGGCAAGAGATGTGATGTGTGCATGTTCACGTACTTCACCGTGTTCACTGCAATGTCCAACAACTGTGTAGGTGGTGCATGTGTCTACACTGGGGTATTACCATCAGACAGGCACCAGACCGATGGGTGCAAGGGCAGGAGGGGTGTGAGTTCCATGGTTGACCATCAGACTGACAATTGGGTTCTCCTAATCTGTGTGAGGACTTTTGGCAATGTTCAACTGAGGATGCCAGGGCTTGCTCTGTAACGTGCTGTACTTACTGTGGTGTGTGCGGTCAGTGCAGGTGACTGATGTTTGTCTGTTTCCCTAATTGTTTGCAGATACATCCACGGCCACAGGAGGGGACAGCTCCACGGACCAGGAGGAGGTGCAGAGCCAGACTGGGTCAACAGCCGACGAGTGGTCGGAGGGACCCAGTGGCACGGAGGGCGAGGGGAGCCACACCGAGGAGTCCTCAGCACCATCCACCTCAGCTGAGGACCACAGCAGCTCGGAGGATGACTCCCTTGTGGAGGAGGGTGTCAGCAGCCACCACACCCCAGCTAGTCTGTCTGGCCCCGCCACCACCACCAGCACCGCCCTCCCATTGGCTCCCATTCCAGAGGTCCGTGGAGGCTCCCGTGTTCGGGAGCATGTCTCCTTCGTGCCAGGCACCGCACCCCCTGCCCCTGTGTCCCCTGCTGCCCTGAGTGAGGAGTCTGTGTACCTACTTCGGCAGCTCCATGTACGGCACACAGCAATGCTGAGTGTCCTCCATGCACAGCCCACTCTGTTGACACAGCTGGTGTCGCTCATGGAGGGCATCTGGACGGGTATGTCTGCCCTACAGAGGAGCAATAAGTCCATGGACTCCTCCCTGACGGCAGCAGTGTCCCTCCTCCAACAGTCCCTCACCCCTCCTACCTCTGCCCCATCCACACTTCCTGGCACCCTACCTGTCCCAAGCACATGCACACCTGCACAATCACCCAAACACACAGACCCAAGCAGCACACAAACACCCAAAACAAAGGTAAAACGTGCACACAAGCATCCTCAGGGGACTGATACCACACCCACAGGGGATGGGGAACAGACACACACACAGGCATCCACAGTCACTCCGCAGTCCTCCAAATCCTCTTCCTCCAAGACCTCTTGCCTTGCCTCACCTGCAACCCCACCTACACAGAAGCTCTTCCTCTGTGACCTCGGCCTCTTCCCCTCCGATCCTGCTGATCCAGCATACAGGGGGAAGAGGAAGTCCACCCACACAGAGGGGAGTGCCCCTCGCCCCCGGACACCCTCCCCCAGGTGCAGACAGACGGGGGCCCCCACCCGCAAGTCCCCCTGGTCCCGGAAGAGCAAGACCCCGCCACCGCCCTGCAAGTCAAGCACACAGTCTCCTTCCTCCATCCCTCAGGCCCCCACAACACAGGTTCCCCCACCACACCCTGCCCCAGGTTCCCCCACCCACAAATACACCATCCCCAAAATGATCCGGCCTTCTCCACCTCCCACTTGCTCTTCCAGCACCACACCCCCCGCTGCACATGTTAGTGCCACTGGTGTGGAGACCGTGTCCTCCCCCTCTGTCCTGCCCACCTTACCTGAACCCCATTCTACTCCCCTGGAGATGGGCACTGCAGTGGAGTCCACTACCACCCTGTCTGAATTGGGCACTGCAGTGGGGAACCTGGCCTCTCCATCTGGCCAGCCCACTGGAGTTGTGGCGGCACCCACGCCATCCGACTCATGCCCCCCAGTTGTGCCGGCACAAACCATGTCAGACACCTCCACTGCAGTTGTCAGTGACTCTCCAGCACCAGCCACCCCTTCCCTGCCTCCTTCTGGTGAGCCCTGATCCTGTCCCTGCGGTGCCTGGCCTGCCCCCCATATGCCCCTCCGAGGGGAATGTCCCTGGTCCCTAGCAGTGCAGGCAAGCAAAGGGTGACATCTGCCACTGTCACCCTGTTTGGACTTTGTTCAATGACTGGCCATTGGCCTTTGTGTTTTTTCCGGACTTTAATTTTCAAATTTACATATGCTGAATAAAGCTACTTTCAGTTCTCTATTGGTTTTGCTTCAGATGTACATGATGTTGATGATGCTAACCATGCCCTTGCTGCAGTGTTGTTGATTTTTGATGTCAGGTAAATGAAGTGTTACTGTGCAGGACCCCATGTGGTCCAGGGGGGATGTGTCCTATCCTGGTGTGTAGCCATGTCATCCTGTGTAGCAATTTGAGGGTGTCATGTTTTCCATATTTGCAAAAGGGATTCCCTACCTGTTTTTTCAATATCACATCTGTGGCTTACACCCCTGCACATCAAATGTGCTTGCCATTGTTCAATTGGTCTATTTCCCTGACCGTGTGACCATCTCCACTGGACATGCATGTTTGGGCATCAATGAGGAAGGAGTCATCTGTGGTATCAGTGCAACTTGCTATAAATGTGTATTTGATCGGTGCAGATGATTTGGGTGACAATGCCATGACCAGGCTGATGTGACGTGAGCCTTCATTTTGTGCTAATTGTTGACTGAGTGACCAAGTGTTCTGCTGACATGATAGCGCCCTGCAGAGACAACGTATGGAACAGCTTTTCTTACACAGGAGTGGAGTCCCCTCATGGCAGTGTGTTATTCCGTGACATTGCCTGAGCCTGTGTTGTGTGTTGTGTGAGCATGTCTGTGTGTGTTCACTTCCATTTTGCTACACAGGCTGGGGGCCCTAGTGATGTTCCTGTTTGTGATGCTTGCTGAGTTGAGCAATGTTCCCCCCAGATCTTCTCCCTGGGTGCTCTGTGATGTGGGTGCATGGCACATTACTGGTGATCATGGTGTCATCCATAGGTGTGTTTGCTGTCAGGGCTGAGTTTGTGGGCAAACGGAGATGAGACACAGTCAGGATTCCCCTTGGCACTTGTTGGTTACACAAGTCATGTAATTTACAGTTTGCGTTATCTTCCAGTTATTGTGCCACGTTGTGTGTGTGACTGCTGACACTCCTCAGGGTCAGAGCTGCAATGTATGAAGTTGTCTATGTGTGTTGTTTGTGGGTTAGGTTGCCATCTTGATTGGTGTGGATTTGACGTCATGCCCATGTACGGCGTACTGTGCAGTGTGTGAGACATTCACAAGTCTTGTTGACTGGCCATGTGTCATGGGTATCTCCGCCTTAGTTCCCCCCACCACCCCTGGGATTGTCATGGGTGCATGTGCAATGTCACCAGTCCATGTGAGCTTCACTGCTGCACATTGGTGGAGATCAAGGTGTGTGGTGTTGAGTGTGTGCAAATGAGAGTTGTTGCACGGCTAGACCCCTACCTCCATGTTGGCCTTGGCTGACAGGCCGTGCTGTTTTATTTGTGCTTGTGTAGGTGTGATGGTAGTTGGTTGCTCAGGACACATGACTGTGGTTCACAGTGTGTATGACATCTACCTTTGTCATCACAGTGGGATTGTCATGCAGGCCAGTGTCAACACAATGTGGGGTCCCTGGGGGTAGTGCTGTGGTGGGTCTGTCTCTTGCTGTGTTAGTTGCTGTTCCTACAAGCTTGTGTGACATTTGTAATTTGACCTCCCTCATCTAACAATGCCTGATTGCCCACATAGGGGAATCCGATCCATGAGTTATTTTTGTGTGGCACTGTGTTGACATCTGTGTAATGGGGATTCAGGCCTCCTCGTGTGTTGTGCGTTTGCTTGGGGACACTGGCACACCACCCCCCTGACCTGTAGTGTTTGATATGCAGTGTGAGGCTGCCGGTTTGTGTTTGTGCATATGCACCACTGCCATGGCATATCTTTAGTGTGCCATTGGCTGTATGTTGTTTGGTGGCTTACCCCTGCTGTCCCTGGGACTCCTAGGTCATCAGTCAGCACAATGATCATGGTTTGTATGTCCCATTGCTGCCATGGTATGGTATTTGTTCACCTGACATCTACAGTCTCCACAGGATATCTACATTTGTGTGTCCATTGGTGCAGATATGTGGATCTGCATTGTGATGGTCACTTCTGTCATTGTGTTATTTGTGAATGTTGACAATGTGTGCCCCCATGGGTGATGTTTGTCTGCACATGGCCAAAGCGATGTTTCATTTGCACTGCACTGTTTGCCTCACCCAATCTCTGTTGCTATGGGACACAAGCACTACTATGCCACTGATGTGTTTGTTGTTGTGTGACTAGGTATAATCCACGCAGTTCGGCATTTGCAACTTTTACCATGACCACACTTACATTTTGGGCACTGTGATGATGGGGGTTTAGGCCCCATTGCCACAATGTTCAAAATGTGCTTCAGCTATGGAACCCACACTTACATTTTGGTCACTGTGATGATGGGGGTTTAGGCCCCATTACCACAATGTTCAAAATGTGCTTCAGCTATGGAACCCACACTTACGTTTTGGTCACTGTGATGATGGGGGTTTAGGCCCCATTGCCACAATGTTCAAAATGTGCTTCAGCTATGGAACCCACACTTACGTTTTGGTCACTGTGATGATGGGGGTTTAGGCCCCATTGCCACAATGTTCAAAATGTGCTTCAGCTATGGAACCCACACTTACATTTTGGTCACTGTGATGATGGGGGTTTAGGCCCCGTTGCCACAATGTTCAAAATGTGCTTCAGCTATGGAACCCACACTTACATTTTGGGCACTGTGATGATGGGGGGTTAGGCCCCGTTGCCACAATGTTCAAAATGTGCTTCAGCTATGGACCCCACACTTACATTTTGGTCACTGATGATGGGGCTTTAGACCCCATTGCCACAGTGGTCATGGTCTGCTTGCATTGTGGAGGCCACACACATTTATGTGTGACACATATGATAGGGGGTCACATTGTATGTTCAATGTCATGTTCAGTGTTGTGGGCATTTGACACAGACCACACACGCTTGTCATGGTGTTGGGGGGGATGTAATTTTCAGGCATTCCTTATGTTGGAGTATGCTGGTTGTGTCATGTATTACCCGTCCTATGAGTGGGGTTGTGTGGGTGGTAGGCATCCATCCCCCTATGAGTGGGGGTGGTGGTAGTGGCAGGCATCCAGGCCGCCCTGAGTAGGGGTGGTGGTAGTGGCAGGCATCTAGCCCCCATGAGTAGGGGTGGTGGTAGTGGCAGGCATCCATCCCCCTATGAGTGGGGATGGTAGTAGTGGCAGGCATCCCGGCCCCCTGAGTAGGGGTGGTGGTAGTGGCAGGCATCCAGCACCCCTGAGTAGGGGTGGTGGTAGTGACAGGCATCCAGCCCCCCATGAGTAGGGGTGGTGGTAGTGGCAGGCATCCATCCCCCTATGAGTGGGGATGGTAGTAGTGGCAGGCATCCAGGCCCCCCTGTGTAGGGGTGGTGGTAGTGGCAGGCATCCAGCACCCCCTGAGTAGGGGTGGTGGTAGTGGCAGGCATCTAGCCCCCCATGAGTAGGGATGGTGGTAGTGGCAGGCATCTAGCACCCCTTGAGTAGGGGTGGTGGTAGTGACAGGCATCCAGGCCCCCCTGAGTAGGGGTGGTGGTAGTGGCAGGCATCCGGCACCCCTTGAGTAGGGGTGGTGGTAGTGACAGGCATCCAGGCCCCCCATGAGTAGGGGTGGTGGCAGTGGCAGGCATCCAGGCCCCCCTGAGTAGGGGTGGTGGTAGTGGCAGGCATCCAGCACCCCTTGAGTAGGGGTGGTGGTAGTGACAGGCATCCAGGCCCCCCATGAGTAAGGGTGGTGGCAGTGGCAGGCATCCAGCACCCCATGAGTAGGGGTGGTGGTAGTGGCAGGCATCTAGCCCCCCATGAGTAGGGGTGGTGGTAGTGACAGGCATCCAGGCCCCCCTGAGTAGGGGTGGTGGTAGTGGCAGGCATCTAGCCCCCCATGAGTAGGGGTGGTGGTAGTGGCAGGCATCCATCCCCCTATGAGTGGGGATGGTAGTAGTGGCAGGCATCCAGGCCCCCCTGAGTAGGGGTGGTGGTAGTGGCAGGCATCCAGCACCCCCTGAGTAGGGGTGGTGGTAGTGGCAGGCATCCAGCACCCCCTGAGTAGGGGTGGTGGTAGTGACAGGCATCCAGGCCCCCCTGAGTAGGGGTGGTGGTAGTGGCAGGCATCCAGCCCCCCATGAGTAGGGGTGGTGGCAGTGGCAGGCATCTAGCCCCCCATGAGTAGGGGTGGTGGTAGTGGCAGGCATCCATCCCCCTATGAGTGGGGATGGTAGTAGTGGCAGGCATCCAGGCCCCCCTGTGTAGGGGTGGTGGTAGTGGCAGGCATCCAGCACCCCCTGAGTAGGGGTGGTGGTAGTGGCAGGCATCTAGCCCCCCATGAGTAGGGGTGGTGGTAGTGACAGGCATCCAGGCCCCCCTGAGTAGGGGTGGTGGTAGTGGCAGGCATCTAGCCCCCCATGAGTAGGGGTGGTGGTAGTGGCAGGCATCCATCCCCCTATGAGTGGGGATGGTAGTAGTGGCAGGCATCCAGGCCCCCCTGAGTAGGGGTGGTGGTAGTGGCAGGCATCCAGCACCCCCTGAGTAGGGGTGGTGGTAGTGACAGGCATCCAGCCCCCCATGAGTAGGGGTGGTGGCAGTGGCAGGCATCTAGCCCCCCATGAGTAGGGGTGGTGGTAGTGGCAGGCATCCATCCCCCTATGAGTGGGGATGGTAGTAGTGGCAGGCCTCCAGGCCCCCTGAGTAGGGGTGGTGGTAGTGGCAGGCATCCAGCACCCCCTGAGTAGGGGTGGTGGTAGTGGCAGGCATCTAGCCCCCCATGAGTAGGGGTGGTGGTAGTGACAGGCATCCAGGCCCCCCTGAGTAGGGGTGGTGGTAGTGGCAGGCATCTTGCCCCCCATGAGTAGGGGTGGTGGTAGTGGCAGGCATCCATCCCCCTATGAGTGGGGATGGTAGTAGTGGCAGGCATCCAGGCCCCCCTGAGTAGGGGTGGTGGTAGTGGCAGGCATCCAGCACCCCTGAGTAGGGGTGGTGGGAGTGACAGGCATCCAGGCCCCCCATGAGTAGGGGTGGTGGCAGTGGCAGGCCTCTAGCTCCCCATGAGTAGGGGTGGTGGTAGTGGCAGGCATCCATCCCCCTATGAGTGGGGATGGTAGTAGTGGCAGGCATCCAGGCCCCCCTGAGTAGGGGTGGTGGTAGTGGCAGGCATCTAGCCCCCCATGAGTAGGGGTGGTGGTAGTGGCAGGCATCCATCCCCCTATGAGTGGGGATGGTAGTAGTGGCAGGCATCCAGGCCCCCCTGAGTAGGGGTGGTGGTAGTGGTAGGCATCTAGCCCCCCATGAGTAGCGGTGGTGGTAGTGACAGGCATCCAGGCCCCCCTGAGTAGGGGTGGTGGTAGTGGCAGGCATCTAGCCCCCCATGAGTAGGGGTGGTTGTAGTGGCAGGCATCCATCCCCCTATGAGTGGGGATGGTAGTAGTGGCAGGCATCCATCCCCCTATGAGTGGGGATGGTAGTAGTGACAGGCATCCAGGCCCCCCTGAGTAGAGGTGGTGGTAGTGGCAGGCATCCAGCCCCCATGAGTAGGGGTGGTGGTAGTGGCAGGCATCCATCCCCCTATGGGTGTATATGGCATTGGTGAGGCCATCCCGCCCCTATGGTTCTGCTGTTGCTGATGTATGTCATTTGTGCATCCCTATGTGTGTGTGACATATTTCGGGTACGTGTCGTTTGTTTGTGTTGTTGGTGTTTGACTTACCGTCTGCGCCGTACGCGTCCGTGCCGGTCCCGGTAATAGATGTAGAGTATTGGTAGGACCTGCGCGATGGGATTCATGGTTGGGTCGTCTCGTTCGGGTTTCTCATGTCTTTGACTCGTACTCGTCGCAGGCTTGTTCGTCTCGTAGCCGTGGATCGTCTTGTGGCACGAAACGGAGCTTATGTACGGCTCGCCCGGATGCTCATACGTGCCGGACGTAGCGACAGGTTCGGCGCGTACGGAAGGCGCATCGTACTAGTCCGGCCGGAAGGTGACGTGTATTTGCTTCCGTGCGACTCGAATCGGCGTTTACGGATCCGGCTCGGGCGGGGAACAGGAGCTGAAATGGGTTAGTACGGCTCGCTCGGAATCTGGGCTGTTATGCGCATCGTACTTGTTCGTTCGGACAAGTGTTCGAATCGGTCGGGAAACACGCATTAGGCTGGTTATTTTTCCGGACGAGTACTGTTAGGTGCGCTTCCGGCCGAGATCGGAATCGGCCCCTTAATCTTCCCGTGCCTAATAAAAAATGAATGTGTAACGAAACTGGTGCTATGTAAAGCGCTCTGATCCCCAATATCTTCGGGTGTAGTTCGCGCTATATAAAACTCTATAAAAAAAAGGTGAATTGACAGTTTCAACTGCTCACAAGTTGCAATGGCAGGCCTGAGACATGTTTTTAGGAGCTACTTAAAGGGGTGGCACAATAAGCGTTGAAGGACCACTAGTGACATTTAATTTACTCGCAATGGGTATACTACTTTACTAGGGACTTTGAATTAAATTAATTATGCCAATCAGGTGTAAGCCAATTTTACATGTGTTAGGGAATAAGTTAAAGCACTTTGGCACTGGTTGGCAATGGGAAAGTAAACCTAAAAGTCCTATGGCCAACAAAAACAAATTCAGCAAAATAGGAGGGGAGATGCAAAATGTTTGGGGGACGACTGCCCAAAGACTGACAGATCAGACAGTTACACTCCACAATTTCACTCTATGATAATCCATTTATTAATATTGCCTTCATATTCACACATTATACCCACAAACTCATCAGCCTCTTGATTGCTTAGTAAAGAATATATTCATTTGCAAGATCTTAGAAAGATCCTGGAGGAGATCATATGACCCCCAGGCCAAAGCACTATATAGAGCGGCCATTAAATCCTATCATAAACTGGTGCGCATAACCAGAGCAGCTCATTACTCCAGCCTGATTAATACAAGTACCAACCGCAGCAAAACTATATTCTCTCTACTGAAAGATTTAATCTCCTCTCCAGTGGAATCGGGCAATATTATTTCCTCCAACAAACACTGTGAGGAGCTGGCAACCTTCTTTTTGAAGAAGGTCGAAGATATCTACCAAAAGTTCGATCATGGTATACCCTCCAGTGTTTGCGGGAAGAATGTTTATATTGGCTCTGAGACTGTCCTCCTTGCATCTCTTCCCTCTATTTCCCTGAAGGAATTAGAGAGATTAATGGTCAAAATCAAATCTGGATCTCCAGACGATCCTCTCAAACCAGACGCTTTCAGGAAAATTCAACAAGGTCTTCTTCCTGAGTGTCTGGAGTTACTCAATCTATCCCTCTTTACTGCGATGGTGCCTAAATCATGGAAGCATGCAAAAGTGGTCCCTCTACTTAAGAAACCAACACTCGACACGTCCAAACCAGAGAACTACCGCCCGATTTCTTTGCTTCCTTTCTTCTCTAAAATTCTAGAAGCACATGAGAATTCTACTCTAACACAGTTTCTAGAATCTAATCATATACTTGATAGTTCACAGAATGGGTTCCGACCAAGATACAGCACCGAGTCAGCTTTACTGGCTGTGGTAGAACAACTCAAATCCACGCTGGATGCCGGCAGCACATCAGCGCTGGTGCTGCTGGAGCTAAGCGCGGCATTTGACACGGTGTCCCATGAAATCCTGCTCCTACGTTTGAAGGAGATAGGAATTGGGAATAAAGCTCTAGCGTGGTTCTCCTCCTTCCTGGCCGACCGAACCTTTCAAGTGACCTCTCCCCCTTTCTCTTCCCATGTACACTCTCTTCGCTGTGGGGTTCCTCAAGGCTCTGCATTGAGCCCTACGCTCTTTAATATATATATGAGCCCTTTGGCACGGCTGGCCAAAGTACGAGGAATCTCCCTGATGTCATACACCGACGACACCCAACTAGCGATTGCCCTGTCCAATGATCCCAAGCGAGACAAAATAAAATTTAAAGAAGACATCTCTGCAATTGCAGAATGGATGACGGCTAACTTTCTGCAATTGAACTCAGAGATTCTCCTGGTTGGCAAAGAGTCTCATCTCTGGACGAAGGAATGGTGGCCCCGGGCACTTGGTGATCCCCCTGATCCCAAACCTGCGGTGAAAAATCTAGGCTTCATAGTTGATAATAACCTCAACTTTGAAACACATGCCAAATAAGTGGCCGGGAAATGCTTTGGACTATTGCGCGGCCTCCGACCGATTTTGGGTCTCTTTAATGCCCAAACACGCCAACTGATTATCCAAGCTTCTATTCTGGCTCGTCTGGACTACTGCAATGTGCTTCTTCTCGGCTCTAATAAATCCGTGCTTAATAAATTGCAGCGGGTCCAGAACGCGGCAGCTCGTGCTATTTTTGCCCTTCCTAAATTCAGTCATGCCTCTAATCTTCTCCGCCGCCTGCACTGGCTGCCCCTCGAACACCGTGTTTGCTTCAAGACGCTCTGCATCACGCATAAGATACTGACAGGAAGTGCCCCAGATATCCTAGGCGACCTCTGCACTCTGTACACCCCCTCGCGTGCCCTACGTTCGGCGAACCAGAATCTTGCATGTATCCCTCACATACGTAGAGCTAGATCGGGTGGCCGCTCCTTTAGACGCCTGGCCCCCACTCTCTGGAACGCTCTCCCTCTATACATCCGCAGCAACCCTGACCATCAGGCTTTCAGACGCCTTGTGAAGACTTGGCTCTTTTCCCAGGTCTAACTCCCTCTGTCCTGTCCCTTGTTCTTTCCCAGATATATTTCCCTTTGTCTTGACTCCTGCTTAGTCAGGCTTCAGCGCTGGGACGCCTCTTTGCCGAGGCAGCCATGCGCTTTATAAGTATTTTAATCTAATCTAATCTAATTTGCGACCTTGAAAAGGTAAAAGAATGTGTCAATCTCGCCAAGAGTCTTCAGACATGCGATTTATATGTTCCACACCTGCTTCAGCTATGTTTTCTTGCTCCATCTTGCTGGAGGAAGTTTTTGTCTCTGATACTCAAACATCTTGCATGTTGACTCTCTAATCATGAAATAAACAAATACATTGTTCGGCTAAATACAGTTTACATTGTTGCTACTCGTGAAGGTCATTCTGTTCTCATGATCTCAGTTTGGCACCTGCTGGTATTCTTTGTGACAACTTCTCCATGTGACTACTAATGGAAATGTATGTATGTTAAGTTATACATTGAGCCTTGCCTGTAACTGTCAAGCTTGTCTGCACCGATGATTTCAGGGAGACCCTGGTGAGTTGACTGTGATTCACAGCCTAATATTACTTTATGCCGATAAACCATTACGGATTCCAAGTTGCATGCAGGGAAATTTCTCTGACAGCTCTTAACTTCACAAGTATGTTTTCCATTTTCATTTCCTCAAATTATGAGGGATAGGTCTTACTTCTCTGCGGTTACAATAGTAGCAATAGTGCTACATATTTTACAACACTTGCTCAATGCTATGAACAGCTGAAGGAGTTGAGACAAATGGCCTTCACATAACTAAGCTCATATCGGACTGGGCTGATACGTAGTTCATCCCTCTAATCTTATCATTATTAATCATTACTCTTCTAGTATTGTATTCCTGTCTTTTCTTGGAGAATGTAGGGAAAATAGGACTGCAAGTTATTCTGACTACACACCTGCATTAATAGATACTGCTATTAGTTGGGAAAGTATTACCCATATTACTTAGTAGTAAATAGAAGAAAGGTAGGTATCCGTGGTACATGTACTAATGGTATATTATATTTACTATGTCTCAACAGTACTACCAATAGTAGTATTATCAGTTGTTTAAAATTGAGGGCATGACTTGGCTGCTCAAACATGGCGGACGTGAGCTGAGAGAACTCCTGAGCCCTGCAGTAATCTGCCAAAATCGGGGGGCCCGAGGGCCCCCACAACACTCTTTGTGACTCACTGGAGCTAGCTGTCTCTGCTGGCTCTGTCCCTCAGCTCAGTTGGCGACAGGGGTGCTGCCAGAGGCCCTTCGATCGAAGGCCGCTTGGGGCCGAGTCGGCATATGGGCTCCTGGATCCTGCGATGCTGGGGCTGCCCCAGGGCTGGACGCTGCCAGGGGCTGAGGAACATGTGTGGCAGACCAAGCTGTGGCGGTTTTGTGCCAGGAGACCCGGGGGGTTGCTCCCCCTCTTTCCCACTGCTTTTCTGAATGGACTGGGACACAGGCTCCGGCTGATTGAATCACTGGTGCCCGATGCAGCAGCTGAGCATGGGGGAGAACTGCGGAGGCATGCGTGCTGCTCTGATGCAGCGCAGTGGTGGGAGATTGCTGCGAACCCCCAGCATTAAAATGGGTTACTGCCTGGCCTAGAGTGAGACAGCAAACTCCAAATTTAACCTGTGCCGCTTCCCTCGGTAGCTTGGCACAGAACAGTCAGGCCTAACTTAGAGGATATGTGTAAAATATTTGTTCAACACTCCAAACAGTTAAACAGTTAAAACATACTACAAAAGGAGCCCACAACAAAAATAAAGTAATTTAAAAAAAAATAAAACAATACCAAAACAACAAACATCCAATTGATAGAACCGGAGGTATTGAACTTTAATTTTTTGTGTGAAAATAGCCTCTAAAAAGCTTAAAGCGCCAACTAGGGATATCTGGTTGCACTGCACCGGGACAAAGTCACTAGATTAGGCAACTGCATTGGAGTGTGGGCCAGCTACAGGCACCCAGTTAGGCCTGCTGAACAAAGTACCTTAAATTTTTGTTGCGGAGCAGTGTGTGGATCCGCATTCATATACACCATGCAGCCGAAGCGATGTGTTGCTTGCGAGTTGAGGCGAGACTCCAGTTGGAGGTCCTGGTACGTCGTCATCAAGAATCCCATCGACAGGGCTTGTGATGCGAAATCCAGCATTGGGGATGTGGTATGCAGAGGGCGATGCGTTGGATCGCAGGAGTTCCGACTCGAAAACTGTCGTTGTTGACAACACTGCTGTCGACGAGAGATGCAAGAACATGGGATGTGGATGTGCTGCACTACTGGGGCAATGTATCAGTTCCGAGGACTGAGGAGGCGATATGGGTCTTTGCCACGGATCCGATTCATCCAACAGCAGCCATGCATCGGTGATGGGTCACTCAGCAGAGAAGATGAGCCAGTTCCGTTGGCAAGCACCTTAGGCTCCCTTCGAAGGGTCCATGATTGGAGTGCCACCACTTGGTAGGGTAGACTCACAGATGGCAGAGTCCAGGTACAAGTGCAAGGTTGTTGGAAGCCTGCAATGTCCCTGAGGATACAAATCAGGAGACCAGCCAACTAGCCCTTAGAGTAACTCTGGGTTCTGGGTTCAGAAGAGGCAGGTCCAGTCCTTCTAAAAAGTGGCAGCTGACAAGGATCGAGGGTGGTGGGCGCGTCTATCCATTATCTCTCCCGGCCGAAATGGAAGCAGGAACACAAAGGCTCAGGCTCAGGCATCGTGGTTCAGCGCTCAGACAGGCAGTGGGAGCCTGTGAGTGTTCTCCACCAATGATTTGTGTTACAGCTGGTGGAGAACATGCAAAGTGTGCATGACTGTTTAGCTGGTGCAATGCAGCTGGACAAACCATCATGTGCCCTGACAGAGTGCACTCACCACTCCTCCCCCTGCTCTGAGAGCAGAGCAGCCCAGCCACGCCCCACCCTGCAAAACTGCTTCAGCAGTGAAAAATAAAATGATAATAACATCATGTTATTATCATTTTCTTTTTTTTTGGGGGGGGGGGCAACGCCCATCCGCCTTAGCGGAGGAGCCACCACTGGCCAAATCTTCTAGGTACTCTGGTGCCAGAGCATAAAGGAGAAATTAGTTCCAAGTCACCAGTGCAGTACCAGAAGTGCTTCAAGGTCTTGCATGTAGTCTGCCACTGTAGCATCTTTTTTTCCCCCAACATCAGCCTAACTTTGTGATGTGGATGGGCGACATGCTGGTAACTGATTCACCAATGGAGTCAATCAATGGAACCGGACTACGAATATGGGTAGACCTTGTTAAGAAGTGATTTTGATGAATGTATGATGTTTCTACGCATACATTCAGCATGCATGGCTTTACAACGCAGTCGTTACAACGACCGCGTTGTTACAACGCAAGCCATTACATCACAAGTCGTATCAACGACTTGCTGTAGGGGGCGCGCTCGAGTTAGGAATAGTATTAATTACTATTCCTACTCCAGTTTACGCAACAGCAGGGAAGGTGTTGGATATATAATCCAACACATTCCCTGGTGTTGCACGCCCCTTACAGCAAGTCGTTAATACGACTTGCGATGTCATGGCACGCGTGGTAACAATGCAGTCGTTGTAACGACCGCGTTGTAAAGCCATGCGTTGTGGAAACAGCGTTCTAAACGCTGTTTCTCGATTTTGCCACTTCAAATGCTAGGAGCCCCGCACAGCTCCTGAAGTTTGTCCCTATCGACATGGAGAACGGGGCACATCACCAGTGGCATAACAAACCTTGAGAGGGCCCTCTGTAAAGTACATGAAGGGGCCCTCCTATGGACTCACTCAGGAGTTCTAAGGCCAGGTTACTGCGCTGAGGGGGCCCCCTAGAGAAGGGCCATCTTAACAGCATCATAGGCCCCCAGGCAAAGCAGTGCACTCTGCCCACACAACCACTCACAGGAATAAAAATGTTTAATGGAAAATTAGTGCTAAATTCTGGTCTGAATGGGGCCCCTATGCTCGTGGGGCACCCGAGCAACTGCCCAGCGTGCCCATGCATTACTGCACCACTGTCTTGGAGCTCGGGGGCTCCCCCGCACTGCAGGGCCTGTTACACCACTGCCCATCACTAGGGCATATTTGGCGCAATTGGGCCTGTTGACCCTTTTGTGTGATCCAGTGTGAACTGCATATAGATGGATTAACATGTTGGAGAGTCATGCACATAGTTAATCTGAAAACAAACCCATGGATGGAACATTTTGCGATTTCGGACATAATTTTGCACAAACATAGCTCCTAGTCTTGTTTATTCAGGCTGCTGGATTAATCCAGTCTGATAGTTTTTCAATACATTCTCTTTCTATACGCGCTCCTTCATTTGCAATAACTGGTTAAGTACCTCTTCGGGGTGATTGCTCTATGTGATGCATGAATCTAATTCTTTGATCCATAGAGAATGTCAGGGCAGGGGGCCTCCACTGTAGACATTCTGCGAATGGACCAGCTAAAGGTATGTGGGTGAAAATAGACTTGTCTTCAGTGACCCCTCTTCCCCCACATGCCCTAACCATACAATTTAAAGCTTAAGGTCAAAATTCCTATATATGCTCTAGAGAGAAATATTGCCCTATTGGAGTTAGTCATAGAAAATCTACACCCACTGGCATGCTATATTTAAAAAATATATAGGACATGATATTTATGTCAGATGATATTTCTGTATACAATATTCTGACCCATAACCCCCTGGGGACCACTGAAGCATGGTCTGTGGAAGTCTTGTCCAACGAGGCAAGTTCAGGACTGTTGTCCTTCTTCTAGCAAAGTGCAGATGTTACTGGGCAGGGAAAAGGTCCTGCTACCAGCATGCTTGGATGGATCGAGAGGCTTTACACCACTACATAAAGTCAAAACCCCAGAAGGGCTGCACTGATAAAAATGTATGTGTATCTCACACAAAAACCCTTAGAGAATAAGCAGGATGACACAGCAGATGGGAAGAACCTGCTATTTTCTTTTGGCAGTCTCACTCCTCCACCTTAAATTCAGCATATCCTTACAAAGCGGTTTGTGGTCATCAATGGAAATAGTAACAAAGGGCAAACAGTGGTAATCATATTCCTCCTTCCATCTGCACTCATTCTAATGTTTGCAATCTCTATTACAATCATACTAAAGATAGCAATAATGTCCATTCATCAAACAAAAATCCCTCAGTCAGATCCCTGTTAGTGAAGGTCACTGGACTTAACTGACTTGGAGGGCAGTAGATATCTATCCTTGGTGACAGTGCTGTGCCACAAAACTATAGTCTGTCACCAATAATGACATGGTTGGGAGCAGGATGCCCCCATTGTGATACAACTGGTGAAGGCAACAGTATTTCTCACCTGCCCCAGAAAACAGCAAAGATGTACCTGGGTGCTTCAGAAATAATACTCAACTTCTGTTGAGGCTGTTGTTTACTGTGAGAAGTTGGGTTGTTGGTTAAGGGGGTGGTGTTAGCCCTTCTCAAGCAACAGCCACAATCCTTGTCAGGGTGAACAGCAAAAGTCACTAAATTAACCTGTGCTTAAACCTCTGGAAGTTTAGCACAAATGCAGTCAGGCTTAACTTAGAGGCAATGTGTAAAGTATTTATGCAGCATTTAAACAGTAATAAAGTGAAAACACAACACAGGAATAATGCCACACCAATTTAGAAAAACAGAATAGATTTGAATACATTATTTTACACCAAAATGACAAAGCTCCAATCTGTAGAACTTGAGTTATGACTTTTTTAAAGTTTAAGGTAAAAAATAGCACCTAAAAGATCAAACCACCACCGCAGACATCTAGCCGCACGAGACTTGAGCAAAGTCAAACGTTGTGGCTGACCACGATGGAGCACAGGTCGGATCCAAAAAGTGGATTGGACCTGGTCTTTGCCTACCTTTGGTATTAGAGACTTTTTCAAGAAAATGTCTGAGATATAAAGTTCAGCAGGACAAGGCAGAAGTTAGTGTCCGAAGAGGAGGTGTAGTCGATGGTGAGCCTCTGGAAAAAGTTGCGGTGAAGATTTCTATGTTCAGTTTTGGTCTCTTTTTTGGAAGCGGAAAATCTCCAGCTGGGTTCCACGAGGCCGGATGCCCCTTCAACCAGGAGCTGCTAATCAGGATTTGCTACTTCTTAGAACAATGAAGCTGGAGCTGCCAGGAAATCAGGCTGACCAGCGATGGACCTTGGACGGATCCGTGAGCAAGTAGGTCCCAGTTGCCTCTCTATTCACAGACCACTTTATGGTAAAAAATGTAGCAAGTCCAAAGTTTTGGATTTGGGCTATCTGGGCACCTTTAGAACTACTTCCAAGAGTCCATGGCTGGAGGGGCATCACTTGCATGGTCAGGACTCACTCAGACTGAGTCCAGGTGTGAGTTCAAGATGGTTGGAGCCATTTCTGTCCCTGAGGCTCTGATCATGAGGCAAGCCAGCTAGCACTTGGAGTCAATGTGGACGTCTTGGGTTCAAGCAGAAAAGTAGGACTCAAATAGCAGGAAAGTCCTCTGGGGGCACATGGCAGGCTTCAGGCAGCGGGGAAGTCCTCCTGGTGCAGCAGGGAAATCCTCTGAAGTACACAGCAGGCAATAACGTCAGAGCAGTCCTCTGAGAGTCTTTCCGCAGGTTCAGAAGTGAACTGAAGAGTAGGTCTGAGGGTCCAATTTGTATACCTAGTGCCCTCTTTAAAGTGGAAGAAACATCTGGAATTCTCCCCCTACAAAAGTGTCTGGAATTTACTGCCTCCCTGCTCTGGTCCCAGTCTGTTTGCATTCACAATAGGCTAGTGTCATGTACTTTGTGTGTGAGCTGAAGCAGTGTCTTTGAAGTGCAAGTGGGGCTGTGTACAGCTCTGTCCCCCATCCTGCCAACACCCAAGCTCTCTATTGTGTGGCTGTCTGGGAGGAATACCCAAAGACCAGCTGCCAAATACACCTAGTCATGCGACCCAGGAAACAAGTTGCAGCACCAAATGGTTAGGACAAGCAATTGCCACCTTATTAAAAGTGGCATTTTCAGAAGTGTGACTTAAATTCCAACTTTACCATTAAAGAGGATTTTAAAATTACAATTCCCAAGACACCATTTATGACATGTCTACCTGCTCCCAAACAAAACATATTACTTATTAAATTCAATAAGGTAACCCAATTGTTAGACCTGACAGCCTTAGGGTTGTCTTCCCCCAAAAGTGTTTGCCTTCCTCCTCCAGTTCTGCTAACCTCATTTTCGCTGTCCTTTTTATTTTTGCGAAGTTTTATATAGCGCAAACTTGACCCGAAGGTATCGGGTATCAGAGCGCTTTACATAGCACCAGTTGCGTTACATGAGGACACATTCATTTTTTTGTTAGGCACGTCCTTAGGGCTCTGCGCACTTTACTACTACTAACTAGTGCTAAAGTGCATGTGCACACTCCTTAAAACATGGTAAGACGCAATTGCAGCCTGTGTGTGCAGTTTTAAACTGCCAATTTGACCTGGCAAAATAAATCTTTTGCCAGGCCCAAACCTTCTTCTTTAATACATATGATTCACCCCTAGGGTAGTCCCTGGACAGCACAGAGAGCAGGGTGCAGTGCATTTAAAAAGTTGGATGTGTACTTTTAAGTTTTGCATGTCCTGGAAGTGAAAAACTCTGACATTCGTTTTTCACTACTGCAAGGCCTACCTCTCCCATAGGATAACATTGGACTTACTGTATTACATTTAATAAGCTGTAATTTCGAAAGGGGAGCAGGTAAGCAGTTCATGTTTGGTGTCTTTGAAATTGTAATGAAAAATCCTCTCTTATGGTAATGTTGGATTTTAAATTACAATTTTGAAAATACCACTTTTAGAAAGTAAAAAGAACAATTGATGGACAAAATGCAGAACAATGTCATACATTCACCCCAGTACAGAGATCTGGGCCTAAATCCATTGTTTTTTTGCTCACCATGCCATTCCAGTTTGGACCCAGCCATATGCAAATCAGTCTTGACCCTGCGCCCAATGGGAACAGTCCAGCCCGAACTGCCAGGCCAGGTCCTCCCTGGACTGGAAACAAGCATCCTGGGTCCCGTGCTCGCTACACCACTGGATTCAAGCTAGCCTGGCTGAAGAAGGGTGATGCCCTGAAACCGGTCCCAGGATGCTTTTTTCCGGTCCAGGGAGGGCCTGGCTTGGCAGTTCGGGCTGGACTATTCCCACAAGGAACAGGGTCAAGACTGATTTGCATATGGCTGTGTCCAAACTGGGGTGATGTGGTGAGCAAAAGAATGATGGATTTAACCCAGATCCTTGTGACTGGGGGTGAATGTTTGCATTGTCCAGCATTCCGTCCATCAATTGTTTCTTTTGCACTTTTAGAAAGTAGGCATTTTCCTGCTTTAGCCATTTATTGCCTATAGCCTGCTGCTGGGTCACATGACTGAGTAAAGCTGACAGGTTTGCTTTGTGTATTCCTCCTAGACAGCCCCACACAAGAGAGCTTAAGTGTGCCTGGATGGGCCATCACTGGCAGGATGGGAGGACAGAGCTGGGGGCAGCCCTACTTTAACTTGAATAGGCTGTATCCTGTCTCAACTGAAAGGGTTGCATATCCCCTGTAGTTAGTCTAGAACCAGGGCCAGGAATGCAGCACACCTGTGCAGTTCAAATGGAATCCCCTAGATGTTTCTCCCACTTCAATGCCTCAACTGGGTATAAATATTTAACCTCACACATCAACTCTTCAGTACGTTTGTGGACCTGTGTATACCATGCCAACCAGGAAGAAGGTCTACTGTGCTGCTGAAAGGACTGTCACTCTGCTGGACTGCTGCTCTGAAGAACTGCTGCCCTGCTGACCTGTTGCCTGCTGCCGTCTTGCTTGGATGAGAAGAAATAGACCTGCATCTGTTTAACCAAGAACCTCAAAGTGACTCCAAGGGCTTGTTGGCTGGCCTCCTGACTAAAGCCTCAAGGACACAAAGCTCTAACAACCTTGAACCCAGCATCTGAGCTCTTCCATCTCTGAGTCTTACTCTGCCAAGTGGTGCCACCCCAGTCCTGGACCCTTGGAATCGAACCTGAAGGTGCTCTGCCAGCCAATTTGTGGTCCAGCAGAACTAATGTATGTCCCCTGCTGCATGGTGCCATCACAAGAAGAACTCAAGCATCGCCTCTGCTGCAAGGGTTCTCCCAATGCACGGACTCTGCATCGACCTAGCAGCCTGCATCAGAACCGTGCAAAGCTTTCCCGAGGCAGGCCCTTGCATCGCAAATCTCTTGCCGATGGTGCTTTGACAACAACACAGATTCTTGCATCGCAGCTCTTCCGAACTAGCGTATCACCTCAACTGCTCAACACATCCTCGACGCCGAACTTTCCATCGCAAGCCCTCGTCAAGGACACTCGATGACGATGCAGGACCTCGCATCGCAGCTTCCCAGCCCATCGGAACCGACGCTTTGCCTCGGCTATGCAGTACATCTTTGATGCAGGACCTCTTAATGCTCCACAACTAGGATTTAGGATACTCTTGTTCAGGAGGCCTAATTGGGTCCCTGTAGCTGTCCCGTGCTCTGACGCAGTGTGCCTGAACTTTTGACTTGGTCCCGGTCTGGCGCAACCAGATATCCACATGGGGTGCTTTTTGGCACTATTTTCACTGAAATCTTTAAACCTGCATATCTCCAGTGCTACAAATTGGATTTTTGTCATTTTGGTCTTCTTTTATTTATAAAAAATGCTCTATTTTTCCAATCTTGCATGGTATCCTTTTTGTGGTGTCTCTTCACTGTGTTACTGTTTGCAATGTTGGACAAATATTTTACACTTTGTCTCTGCATCACTGTAGTGAAAAACGAAATTGTGAGTTTTTCACTACTGGTGCATGTAAAACTTAAAAGTACACATCCAACTTGGAAAATACAATTTACCCTGCCCTATGGGCTGTTTGGGGCCTACCCTATATGATTTGTTTGCCAAGTTGAATTGACAGTTTCAACTGCTCACAAGCTGCAATGGCAGGCCTGAGACATGTTTTTTGGAGCTACTTAAGGGGGTGGCACAATAAGCGTTGTAGGACCACTAGTGGCATGTAATTTACTCGCAATGGGTATATTACTTTACTAGGGATTTTGAATTAAATTAATTATGCCAATCAGGTGTAAGCCAATTTTACATGTTTTAGGGAGTAAGTTAAAGGACTTTGGCACTGGTTGGCAGTGGTAAAGTAAACCTAAAAGTCCTATAGCCAACAAAAACAAATTCATCAAAATAGGAGGTGAGATGCAAAATGTTTGGGGGACGACCACCCAAAGACTGACAGATCAGACAGTTACACTCCACAAATTCACTCTATGATAATCCATTTATGATTATTGCATTCATATTCACACATTATACCCACAAACTGATCAGCCTCTTGATTGCTTAGTAAAGAATATATTCATTTGTGACCTTGAAAAGGTAAAAGAATGTGTCAACCTCACCAAGAGTCTTCAGACATGCAATTTATATGTTCCACACCTGCTTCAGCTATCTTTTCTTGCTCCGACTTGCTTGAAGAAGTGTTTGTCTCCGATACTCAAACATCTTGCATGTTGACTCTCTTATCATGAAATAAACAAATACACTGTTCGGCTAAATACAGTTTACATTGTTGTTACTGGTGAAGGTCATTCTGTTCTCATGATCTCAGTTTGGCACCTGCTGGTATTCTTTGTGACAACTTCTACATGTGACTACTAATGGAAATGCATGTATGTTAAGTTATACATTTGAGCCTTGCCTGTAACTGTCAAGCTTGTCTGCACCGATGATTTCAGGGAGACCCTGGTCACTTGACTGTGATTGACAGCCTAATATTACTTTTTGCTGATAAACCCTTACAGATTCCAAGTTGCATGCAGGGAAATTTCTCTGACAGCTCTTAACTTCACAAGTATGTTTTCCATTTTCATTTCCTCAAATTATGAGGGAGAGGTCTTACTTCTCTGCGGTTACAATAGTAGCAATAGTGCTACATATTTTACAACACTTGCTCAATGCTACGAACAGCTGACAGAGTTGAGACAAATGGCCGTCACATAACTAAGCTCATATCGGACTGGGCTGATAGGTTGTTCAGCCCTCTTATCTTATCATTGTTAATCATTACTATTCTAGTATTGTATTCCTGTCTTTTCTTGGAGAATGTAGGGAAAATAGGACTGCATGTCATTCTGACTACACACCACTATTAATAGATACTGCTAGTAGTTGGGAAAGTATTACCCATATTACTTAGTAGTAAACAAAAGAAAGGTAGGTGTCTGTGGTACATGTACTAATGGTATATTATATTTACTACATCACAACAGTACTACCAATAGTAGTATTATCGGGGGCGTGGCCAACAGCATGGCCGGGTAGCTGCGTTCTTGGCGAGCTCCGCCGGCCCCAAGTAAAATCCTGCTCTAATCCTGACCCTCGACGCCAGAAACGTTTTCTGACACTACCCCGAGGGTGTGTACAGGCTGAGGTACGCTCGGTTGGGGTCGCACGGGTGATCTCCATCGAGAACCGAGCCTTTCCTGGGCCGCTCTCGGAGGACGGGTTTGCAAGATGGCGGTCTGCTGGAGCTTACCGGCGCTGATTGCTGGGCCGGTGATAGTCTTACCTGATGTGGTGTCGGAACACCAGGCCGCTGGGGCGCAGAGGCGGCGGGGCCCTGCGTGGCTGTGCGACATGCCTCCCTCCTCCACGGAGGCCGCAAAGAAGATCAGCTGTGGCCCGCTCAGAGGAATCGAGCCCTCCCTGCACCGCACTTGGCACGCGACTTTGCAGATGGCGGCCTGCTGGGACTGACCGGCGCTGATTGCTGGGCCGGAGACAGCCTCGCCCGGTGTGGTGAGGGTGAGTCAAGCCGCTGGAGCGCCGACGCAGTGGGTCACTGCGCGATGGTGCGGCATGTCTCTGCCCACCACGGACGCTGCAAGGAAGAGCAGCTGTGGTCCGCTTAGAGGGACCCCGGCGTCAGCCAGAAGTCCCAGGAGAGAAAACCCGTGAGAGTGAAGGAGCCCCTGCCGGCGGCGGAGCTGCTAATGGTGCCGGAGCGGGTGCGTGAGAGGCCCTGATTTCTGCGCCGGAGCCCGGTGGGAGACTCAAAGGAGGGGGGGGCAGCGTGCGCTCCTGCTCTCTCCCCGAGGCTCTGGAACATGGCCGGGACGCCGGAGTGTCATCGTGGGGCCGTGTAATACCGGAGCCTTTTCCCTGGCATGATAGGTGGGGCGACGCGGGCCCGCAGGGAAGAGGTCCTCCCTTGCTGTGGTGCTGGCCCCGCAGCTGCGACGATCCTGGTGAGCTGGCGGGTGGACCTTCCCTTTCCCCCTGGGGCACTTACTGCCTGTAATGCGAATTTCCCAGCCCAGTGTTGGTGGGCCGTGGAGCCGCGGGTCCCAGACAACATGTTTTAAATAAAGGATTGCCAGAGACAGTTCTATGTAGGCCAGGGACCCAGCATAGTGAAGTGTGCAGCTGCTACCCATGTTGATCTTGTGGACACAGCCTGGAGGGTGAGCGAGACGGTGGTAGTGAAGAGTGTCGGGGAGCTGCGAGGGCTGTACCAGTGCTGCCTCTGTCTGGACCGCTGATTGATTCCTTCTCCTTCCCCTCCCCCCCGCTGATTCCAGCAACACGGATGTGGATGTCTGGGATGTCTGGGATAGGTCTGAGGGAGAGTTATAAACCTGTTGGCCCCGGTATGGACTTTGGCTCCCAGGCTTGGTGGATGGCCATCTACGAACACTGTGGCAGAGTGCTGTGACACTCACATTTCCTGGCAACACCGACTCGCAGATTTCAGGGGCATCTAGCCACAGACTGGGTATGGTCTGGAAGAGACACTGGCGCCCTTCATATTGGTGCGAAGGGCACGGTAATCCAACTTCCGTGACTGGAGGATTCCAGAGGAAGTACTACAAGTAGCCTACGGACGCCCTGCAGAGAGCCTGGTGGGCTTGAGCCAGAGCCTGGTCCCTCCCGTTCACGGGGAAGGGCACACTATCTGCCCGAACGTCGGAGTGAGAGACGTGGGGGTAGAGAGTGGTTTGGTGCCACCGTGAATACTCAAATCCGTAGTGCTAGAGGGGGTGTACCTGAGCTAGCCTCTACGGCCCGGCTGCCACCGGTTTTGCGCAGCTTGGGGAAGAGAAATACGGGGAGCCCAACCACAGTGGCAGCAGTGGCCACGAGTCGGGGGAGGAGTGCCTGGCTGCGGTCCGCCATTAGATTGCTTATGATGAGGCAGGACAAGGAGCCTAAAACATCAAGACAGGGGAAGTTGGACCGCTTTACTAAAGTTCTCCCTGCGCCCGGGCGCACAGAGGGAGGCCTCGCTCCCCTTCCGGATGCCGCGACTATACTACACGCGATTCAAGCGTCCAGAGAAAGCCTAGAAGGCAAGATGGTGGAGATACGAACTGAGGTCACATTCCTGCGCCAGGACCTGCAAAAAGTATCTGAGAGGGTTACTGAGGCAGAACAACGCGTCTCGGAACTTGAAGATACCTCGCATGCCACACGTAAGGAGGTGGCGGGACTTTTAGCGACAATGAAGGACATGGTCTGGAGGGTCGATAATGCCGAAAATAGGGCCCGTAGGAATAATCTGAGATTTATAGGCTTTCCGGAAAATGCGGAGCGCTCTGACCCGGGACATTTTCTCCTGACATTTCTTAAGGAGGCTCTCCCAGGTGCACAATTTTCGACCTGTTTTGTCATCGAAAGGACACACAAAATGCCCAATGTCCGCCCGCCACCCCGGGCTCCCCCTCGGCCATTGATAGCCCGTTTCTTGAACTTTCAGGATAGGGATCTAATACTTAGGGAGTTGCGCAAGAAGGGGGAGATCAAATACGAGAACACAAGAGTGATGGTGTTTCCAGACTATTCGCGAGATGTGCAAAAGCTACGACGCACCTTTGATCCCATTAAAGCAAAACTCAGAGCACTATGGATCCAATACATGTTGTTGTTCCCAGCCAAACTTAAAGTGATTTTTCAAGGCACGACACAGTTCTTCCAGACTCCGGCCGAGGCGTGGTCCTGGATTGAGGAAAGGCCTCGGCTGAGGCGTGGGTCACCCCAAACTGATGTTCTGTCCGTTGAAAGGAGAGTGGGCTCCAGTCAGGAATGGCCCAAAGCAAAGCGTCGGAGAAGAGTGTTAAAGCACCGGATTGCTACTGTGGGGACACCGGGGAGATCCCTGAGGCCAAGAGAAACTAAAGCCAATATATCGGAATCCGACGACGACACCGTCCAGAACCGCATGACTAAAACTCCTCAAGGCTCGAGCGACAATGGTAACTCTGTCCAGTCAGAAAGAGAAGATTCAGTAGATGCGGACAGTGATCACCCACTTCTGGAGAGCATTCAGCGGTTGGAGGCTCCGGGCTTGGGCCCTCCGGATGGAAGCACACAGCAACAGCAACCTCCCAATAATGGCAAAGAGGAATGATGAACTGGGGCCGGACGACCGCCCAGAGACAGTAAGAGATTCCCGGGGCCTAGCAGACATTTGGGAACTTTGGCCTGCTAACGGGAACTATACAGTGTGTTGTTATTGTATTCTTTTATAACTGATTGAATTGGGGGGGAGGGGAGGATTACAGACCTCTTGGGGGTTTACCCATGCCAGTTTTGTCATGTTGACGAAATTGGGGTTGGTGGGGGTGCCTGAAAAGTGTGGGGAGGGGGGTATACTGGACACTGTCAAATGTTCTGGACTAAGTTCAGTGGGAGCGGGGGAAGTTTGGTTCACTCAGTTTACATGAATACCGAGATTGAGATGAGAAAACAATATGTGGGCGCAGTTCTGAGAGAGGGGTGAGCATGTGATGTTTTAATGGTTTCTTCACAATGGCTGAGGGCGGACACACAGTAATGACATGGAATGGCAACGGGTTAGGGAACAAAATTAAACATGGCTTGGTGTCTAACTACCTTAAAAGGCTCAAGCCTGATATAATATTTTTACAGGAAACACATCTTATGGGCTCGCACTGTTTGTTCTTGGGGAGGGGGCACTACACCAACCTGGAACATGCTGGCTTTACTCGGGGATCGAGGGGAGTGACAATCCTCATCAAAAAGTCACCCCCTTTCCAGGTTACCTGACAATGGGTGGACCCTGATGGTACATTCGTTGCGGTCCAGGGCATATGGAATCATAAAACGTTGTTACTCATTAGTGTTTATGCTCCCCCACGACTCCAGCAGCGTATGCTGGATAGGTTAACGGATTTCCTTTTGCAGTCTGGCACCACCACACATATTATTGGGGGTGGCTTTAATGATATGAGTGATCCCTCTCTAGATCAGACTCAAACACGACCCGGGTCGCACGAACTCACAGCACTGGCAAAGTTCCAAGCAACCCTTGGGCTAACGGACCTATGGAGACGGCATCATCTGACCACACTTGCCTACTCTTACTTCTCTGGGGCTCACAGGGTGTTTTCGAGGCTGGACTACCTCTTTGCTCCACCGGGCGAGATTGAACAAGTAGAGGAGATTGAATATTTAGCTAGGAGCATCTCAGATCACTCACCGCTCTTATTAAAGGTGGGAGGGAGGAGGGGCGGCCCTGGAGCGACTTGGAGACTGAATGCATGGGCCTTGAAAGATAAAAGGGTTGCTAAAGAACTCAGGGTGGAAACCGATCTTTACTTCAAGGAAAACGAAGGCTCAGTACAGTTGGTTTGAGGACCTGGCTCGGCAGTTCGGACTGGACTGTTCCCATGAGGCACAGGGTCAAGACTGATTTGCATATGGCCGGGTCTGAACTAGGGTGGCATGGTGAGCAAATGAATGATGGATTTAACCCAGATCTCTTGACTGGGGGTGAATGTTTTGATTTGTTCTGCATTCCGTCCATCAATTGTGTGTCTTTTGCTTTCTTGCCCTAAGTGCGCCAGGTATGCCCAGACGTGGGTCCTGGGCTCACTGTGCCACTGGAATCAAGCTATCCTGGCTGAAGAGGGGTGAAACCCCGAAACCGGTCCTAGGATGCTTGTTTCCGGTCCAGGGAGGACCTGGCTTGACAGTTCGGGCTGGACTGTTCCCATGAGGCACAGGGTCAAGACTGATTTGTATATGGCCAGGTCTAAACTGAGGTGGCATGGTGAGCAAAAGAATGATGGATTTAACCCAGATCTCTTGACTGGGGGTGAATGTTTTGATTTGTTCTGCATTCCGTCCATCAATTGTGTGTCTTTTGCTTTCTTGCCCTAAGTGCGCCAGGTACGCCCAGACGTGGGTCCTGGTCTCACTGTGCCACTGGAATCAAGCTATCCTGGCTGAAGAGGGGTGAAACCCCGAATCCGGTCCTAGGATGCTTGTTTCCGGTCCAGGGAGGATCTGGCTTGGCAGTTCGGGCTGGACTGTTCCCATGAGGCACAGGGTCTAGACTGATTTGCATATGGCCAGGTCTAAACTGGGGTGGCATGGTGAGCAAAAGAATGATGGATTTAACCCAGATCCCTTGACTGGGGGTGAATGTTTTGATTTGTTCTGCATTCTGTCCATCAATTGTGTGTCTTTTGCTTTCTTGCCCTAAGTGCGCCAGGTATGCCCAGACGTGGGTCTTGGGCTCACTGTGCCACTGGAATCAAGCTATCCTGGTTGAAGAGGGGTGAAACCCTGAAACCGGTCCTAGGATACTTGTTTCCGGTCCAGGGAGGACCTGGCTTGGCAGTTTGGGCTGGACTGTTCCCATGAGGCACAGGGTCAAGACTGATTTGTATATGGCCAGGTCTAAACTGGGTTGGCATGGTGAGCAAAAGAATGATGGATTTAACCCAGATCTCTTGACTGGGAGTGAATGTTTTAATTTGTTCTGCATTCCGTCCATCAATTGTGTGTCTTTTGCTTTCATGCTCTAAGTGCACCAGGTGTGCCCAAACGTGGGTCCTGGGCTCACTGTGCCACTGGAATCAAGCTATCCTGGCTGAAGAGGGGTGAAACCCCAAAACCGGTCCTAGGATGCTTGTTTCCGGTCCAGGGAGGACCTGGCTTGGCAGTTCGGGCTGGACTGTTCCCATGAGGCACAGGGTCAAGACTGATTTGCATATGGCCAGGTCTAAACTGGGTTGGCATGGTGAGCAAAAGAATGATGGATTTAACCCAGATCTCTTGACTGGGGGTGAATGTTTTGATTTGTTCTGCATTCCGTCCATCAATTGTGTGTCTTTTGCTTTCATGCCCTAAGTGCACCAAGTATGCCCAAACGTGGGTCCTGGGCTCACTGTGCCACTGGAATCAAGCTATGCTGGCTGAAGAGGGGTGAAACCCCGAAACCGGACCTAGGATGCTTGTTTCCGGTCCAGGGAGGACCTGGCTTGGCAGTTCGGGCTGGCCTGTTCCCATGAGGCATAGGGTCAAGACTGATTTGCATATGGCCAGGTCTAAACCTGGGTGGCATGGTGAACAAAAGAATGATGGATTTAACCCAGATCCCTTGACTGGGGGTGTATGTTTTGATTTGTTCTGCATTCTGTCCATCAATTGTGTGTCTTTTGCTTTCTTACCCTAAGTGCGCCAGGTATGCCCAGACGTGGGTCTTGGGCTCAGTGTGCCACTGGAATCAAGCTATCCTGGCTGAAGAGGGGTGATACCCCGAAACCGGTCCTAGGATGCTTGTTTCCGGTCCAGGGAGGACCTGGCTTGGCAGTTCGGGCTGGACAGTTCCCATGAGGCACAGGGTCAAGACTGATTTGCATATGGCCAGGTCTAAACTGGATTGGCATGGTGAGCAAAGAATGATGGATTTAACACAGATCTCTTGACTGGGGGTGAATGTTTTGATTTGTTCTGCATTCCGTCCATCAATTGTGTGTCTTTTGCTTTCTTGCCCTAAGTGCACCAGGTATGCCCAGACGTGGGTCCTGGGCTCACTGTGCCACTGGAATCAAGCTATCCTGGCTGAAGAGGGGTGAAACCCCGAAACCGGTCCTAGGATGCTTGTTTCCGGTCCAGGGAGGACCTGGCTTGGCAGTTCGGGCTGGACTGTTCCCATGAGGCACAGGGTCAAGACTGATTTGGATATGGCCAGGTCTAAACTGGGGTGGCATGGTGAGCAAAAGAATGATGGATTTAACCCAGATCTCTTGACTGGGGGTGAATGTTTTGATTTGTTCTGCATTCTGTCCATCAATTGTGTGTCTTTTGCTTTCTTGCCCTAAGTGCGCCAGGTATGCCCAGACGTGGGTCCTGGGCTCACTGTGCCACTGGAATCAAGGTATCCTGGCTGAAGAGGGGTGAAACCCCGAAACCGGTCCTAGGATGCTTCTTTCCGGTCCAGGGAGGACCTGGCTTGGCAGTTCGGGCTGGACTGTTCCCATGAGGCACAGGGTCAAGACTGATTTGCATATGGCCAGGTCTAAACTGGGGTGGCATGGTGAGCAAAAGAATGATGGATTTAACCCCGATCTCTTGACTGGGGGTGAATGTTTTGGTTTGTTCTGCATTCCGTCCATCAATTGTGTGTCTTTTGCTTTCTTGCCCTAAGTGCGCCAGGTATGCCCAGACGTGGGTCCTGGGCTCACTGTGCCACTGGAATCAAGCTATCCTGGCTGAAGAGGGGTGAAACCCCGATACCGGTCCTAGGATGCTTGTTTCTGGTCCAGGGAGGACCTGGCTTGGCAGTTCGGGCTGGACTGTTCCCATGAGGCACAAGGTCAAGACTGATTTGCATATGGCCAGGTCTAAACTGGGGTGGCATGGTGAGCAAAATAATTATGGATTTAACCCAGATCTCTTGACTGGGGGTGAATGTTTTGATTTGTTCTGCATTCCGTCCATCAATTGTGTGTCTTTTGCTTTCTTGCCCTAAGTACGCCAGGTATGCCCAGACGTGGGTCCTGGGCTCACTGTGCCACTGGAATCAAGCTATCCTGGCTGAACAGGGGTGAAACCCCGAAACCGGTCTTAGGATGCTTGTTTCCAGTCCAGGGAGGACCTGGCTTGGCAGTTCGGGCTGGACTGTTCCCATGAGGCACAGGGTCAAGACTGATTTGCATATGGCCAGGTCTAAACTGGGGTGGCATGGTGAGCAAAAGAATGATGGATTTAGCCCAGATCTCTTGACTGGGGGTGAATGTTTTGATTTGTTCTGCATTCCGTCCATCAATTGTGTGTCTTTTGGTTTCTTGCCCTAAGTGCGCCAGGTACGCCCAGGCGTGGGTCCTGGTCTCACTGTGCCACTGGAATCAAGCTATCCTGGCTGAAGAGGGGTGAAACCCCGAAACCGGTCCTAGGATGCTTGTTTCCGGTCCAGGGAGGACCTGGCTTGGCAGTTCGGGCTGGACTGTTCCCTTGAGGCACAGGGTCAAGACTGATTTGCATATGGCCAGGTCTAAACTGGAGTGGCAAGGTGAGCAAAAGAATGATGGATTTAACCCAGATCCCTTGACTGGGGGTGAATGTTTTGATTTGTTCTGCATTCTGTCCATCAATTGTGTGTCTTTTGCTTTCTTGCCCTAAGTGCGCCAGGTATGCCCAGACGTGCGTCTTGGGCTCACTGTGCCACTGGAATCAAGCTATCCTGGCTGAAGAGGGGTAAAACCCCGAAACCGGTCCTAGGATACTTGTTTCCGGTCCAGGGAGGACCTGGCTTGGCAGTTCGGACTGGACTGTTCCCATGAGGCACAGGGTCAAGACTGATTTGAACATGGCCAGGTCTAAACTGGGTTGGCATGGTGAGCAAAAGAATGATGGATTTAACCCAGATCTGTTGACTGGGGGTGAATGTTTTGATTTGTTCTGCATACCGTCCATCAATTGTGTATCTTTTGCTTTCTTGCCCTAAGTGCACCAGGTATGCCCAGACGTGGGTCCTGGGCTCACTGTGCCACTGGAATAGAGCTATCCTGGCTGAAGAGGGGTGAAACCCCGAAACCGGTCCTAGGATGCTTGTTTACGGTCCAGGGAGGACCTGGCTTGGCAGTTCGGGCTGGACTGTTCCCATGAGGCACAGGGTCAAGACTGATTTGCATATGGCCAGGTCTAAACTGGGGTGGCATGGTGAGCAAAAGAATGATGGATTTAACCCAGATCTCTTGACTGGGGGTGAATGTTTTGATTTGTTCTGCCTTCCATCCATCAATTGTGTGTCTTTTGCTTTCTTGCCCTAAGTGCGCCAGGTATGCCCAGACGTGGGTCCTGGGCTCACTGTGCCACTGGAATCAAGCTATCCTGGCTGAAGAGGGGTGAAACCCCGAAACCGGTCCTAGGATGCTTCTTTCCGGTCCAGGGAGGACCTGGCTTGGCAGTTTGGGCTGGACTGTTCCCATGAGGCACAGGGTCAAGACTGATTTGCATATGGCCAGGTCTAAACTGGGGTGGCATGGTGAGCAAAAGAATGATGGATTTAACCCCGATCTCTTGACTGGGGGTGAATGTTTTGATTTGTTCTGCATTCCGTCCATCAATTGTGTGTCTTTTGCTTTCATGCCCTAAGTAAGCCTGGGCGTAGTTCGCGAAGTAACGCTACGCGAAGCTACGCAAAGTGCAGTTCGCACTACGCGAGCTACGCGTAGCACTACGCGAACTGCGTAGTGCACTGTTCGCAATGATTGCACAGTGCTGGATGCTTGTCCGCACTGTGCAATCATTGAAAACGGCATCTTGCACAGTGCGAGCTGTCTTTTACTGCCGCTCGAGTAGATTTTTACTCGAGCGGCAGCTTCTCAACGCGGACTGGTAGTTTCTCATCGTGAGCGGTCGCGAGCATACGCGACCACTCGCAATGAGAAACCTGACCTCCCGCGTTGAGAATCTCGCCGGGAGGTTTATTTTCCACGCTCGCGATCGGCAACTTGATGTTGCTGATCGCGAACAAGGAAAAAGTCTCGCCGGGATGTCATTTTGCTTGCTCGCGGTCGCCAACTTGACATTGAGGACCGCGAGCAAGCAAAAAATGACCGCTACGCTACGCTACGCTACGCGTGTTTGCACTGTGCTACGTGCAATTCGCGTTGTGCGAAGTAGCGCAAACTTCGCAAACTACGCGAGCGTAGCGTAGTGCTTTGCCCAGGGTTAGCCCTAAGTGCGCCAGGTATGCCCAGACTTGGGTCCTGGGCTCACTGTGCCACTGGAATCAAGCTATCCTGGCTGAAGAGGGGTGAAACCCCGAAACCGGTCCTAGGATGCTTGTTTCTGGTCCAGGGAGGACCTGGCTTGGCAGTTCGGGCTGGATTGTTCCCATGAGGCACAAGGTCAAGACTGATTTGCATATGGCCAGGTCTAAACTGGGGTGGCATGGTGAGCAAAAGAATTATGGATTTAACCCAGATCTCTTGACTGGGGGTGAATGTTTTGATTTGTTCTGCATTCCGTCCATCAATTGTGTGTCTTTTGCTTTCTTGCCCTAAGTACGCCAGGTATGCCCAGACGTGGGTCCTGGGCTCACTGTGCCACTGGAATCAAGCTATCCTGGCTGAACAGGGGTGAAACCCCGAAACCGGTCCTAGGATGCTTGTTTCCGGTCCAGGGAGGACCTGGCTTGGCAGTTCGGGCTGGACTGTTCCCATGAGGCACAGGGTCAAGACTGATTTGCATATGGCCAGGTCTAAACTGGGGTGGCATGGTGAGCAAAAGAATGATGGATTTAGCCCAGATCTCTTGACTGGGGGTGAATGTTTTGATTTGTTCTGCATTCCGTCCATCAATTGTGTGTCTTTTGGTTTCTTGCCCTAAGTGCGCCAGGTACGCCCAGGCGTGGGTCCTGGTCTCACTGTGCCACTGGAATCAAGCTATCCTGGCTGAAGAGGGGTGAAACCCCGAAACCGGTCCTAGGATGCTTGTTTCCGGGCCAGGGAGGACCTGGCTTGGCAGTTCGGGCTGGACTGTTCCCTTGAGGCACAGGGTCAAGACTGATTTGCATATGGCCAGGTCTAAACTGGAGTGGCAAGGTGAGCAAAAGAATGATGGATTTAACCCAGATCCCTTGACTGGGGGTGAATGTTTTGATTTGTTCTGCAGTCCGTCCATCAATTGCGTGTCTTTTGCTTTCTTGCCCTAAGTGCGCCAGGTATGCCCAGACGTGGGTCCTGGGCTCACTGTGCCACTGGAATCAAGCTATCCTGGCTGAAGAGGGGTGAAACCCCGAAACCGGTCCTAGGATGCTTGTTTCCGGTCCAGGGAGGACCTGGCTTGGCAGTTCGGGCTGGACTGTTCCCATGAGGCACAGGGTCCAGACTGATTTGCATATGGCCAGGTCTAAACTGTGGTGGCATGGTGAGCAAAAGAATTATGGATTTAGCCCAGATCTCTTGACTGGGGGTGAATGTTTTGATTTGGTCTGCATTCCGTCCATCAATTGTGTGACTTTTGCTTTCTTGCCCTAAGTACGCCAGGTATGCCCAGACGTGGGTCCTGGGCTCACTGTGCCACTGGAATCAAGCTATCCTGACTTAAGAGGGGTGAAACCCCGAAACCGGTCCTAGGATGCTTGTTTCCGGTCCAGGGAGGACCTGGCTTGGCAGTTCGGGCTGGACTGTTCCCATGAGGCACAGGGTCAAGACTGATTTGCATATGGCCAGGTCTAAACTGGGGTGGCATGGTGAGCAAAAGAATGATGGATTTAACCCAGTTCTCTTGACTGGGGGTGAATGTTTTGATTTGTTCTGCATTCCGTCCATCAATTGTGTGTCTTTTGCTTTCTTGCCCTAAGTGCGCCAGGTATGCCCAGACGTAGGTTCTGGGCTCAATGTGCCACTGGAATCAAGCTATCCTGGCTGAAGAGGGGTGAAACCCCGAAACCGGTCCTAGGATGCTTGTTTCCGGTCCAGGGAGGACCTGGCTTGGCAGTTCGGGCTGGACTGTTCTCATGAGGCACAGGGTCAAGACTGATTTGCATATGGCCAGGTCTAAACTGTGGTGGCATGGTGAGCAAAAGAATGATGGATTAAACCCAGATCTCTTGACTGGGGGTGAATTTATTTATTTATTTATTTAATTAACCATTTCTAAAGTGCATGGTTACGCCAACCGGCGTGTCCCTGCGCTGAACGGACTCGCTAGTAAGAGACGGCACTTGAATTACCTACCGACACAATCCTGTCGCTATCATTCACTTTAAGATGCAGAGGAGAATAGCCACGTTTTTAGCTTTTTTCTAAATTTTGTTTCGCATGGTTCCATTCTTAGGGTTTCCGGGAGCCCGTTCCAAGATTGTTCCGCAAGATATCTGAAGGACCGTGCCCCCATTCTTGCCCTTTTAACTCTTGGAACCTTCACTAGCGCCCTTCCTTCCGATCACAAATTGCGGCCTGGAATATATTGTGTTATTAAAGGGTGCAGTTATCGCGGACCTTTTTTTGCAAGAATTTTATGGCAATAACACATTGACTTGAACAGAACCCTCTTCTCCACCGGCAGCCAATGTAAGTCTTGCAGGGTTTTCCTTGTAGAAGCTCTTCTGGGGAGACCCAGTACCAACCGGGCCGCCGCATTTTGCACCACCTGCAATTTGGCTAGCCCCTTTTTTGGTGTTTCCAGATACAGTACGTTCCCATAGTCCAAATGTGCAGTCACCAGGGCATGCACTATGGTTTTCCTTGCATTGGGTGGTAGTAGGTCAAGAATTTTTCTCAAAATTTTTAGAATGCCAAAACATTTACCCACTACTTTCCGTATTTGGGCATCAAAAGACAGTTTAGGGTCGAACCAAACTCCCAAATTTTTTATTTCCGTTTTGGGAGTAGGTACTTGTCCCAGTGATTCCGGCCACCATGCAGAGGACCATATATTCGGTGCATTGCCCACTATCATTACCTCTGTTTTATTCCCGTTCAATTTCAGGCAGTGATTAGACATCCATCTTGCTACCTCTTCTAAACACCTAGTAAAATTGAGCGCTGTCTGTTTATTGTTTCCTGATAATGTCACAATTAACTGAGTGTCATCAGCGTACGATACGATGGTAACATGATGTTTTTCCACTAGCTCTGCCAGTGGTCCCACAAATAGATTAAATAGCGTGGGACTCAGAATTGATCCCTGTGGGACTCCCTGGGGCAATAAGATACTCTTAGATAGTTTTGATTTGTTCTGCATTCCGTCCATCAATTGTATGTCTTTTGCCGTCTTGCCCTAAGTGCGCCAGGTATGCCCAGAGGTGGGTCCTGGGCTCACTGTGCCACTAGAATCAAGCTATCCTGGCTGAAGAGGGGTGAAACCCCGAAACCGGTCCTAGGATGCTTGTTTCCGGTCCAGGGAGGACCTGGCTTGACAGTTTGGGCTGGACTGTTCCCATGAGGCACAGGGTCAAGACTGATTTGCATATGGCCAGGTCTAAACTTGGGTGGCATGGTGAGCAAAAGAATGATGGATTTAACCCAGATCTCTTGACTGGGGGTGAATGTTTTGATTTGTTCTGCATTCTGTCCATCAATTGTGTGTCTTTTGCTTTCTTGCCCTAAGTGCGCCAGGTATGCCCAGACGTGGGTCGTGGTCTCACTGTGCCACTGGAATCAAGCTATCCTGGCTGAAGAGGGGTGAAGCCCTGAAACCGGTCCTAGGATGCTTGTTTCCGGTCCAGGGAGGACCTGGCTTGGCAGTTCGGGCTGGACTGTTCCCATGAGGCACAGGGTCAAGACTGATTTGCATATGGCCAGGTCTAAACTGAGTTGGCATGGTGAGCGAAAGAATGATGGATTTAACCCAGATCTCTTGACTGGGGGTGAATGTTTTGATTTGTTCTGCATTCCGTCCATCAATTGTGTGTCTTTTGCTTTCTTGCCCTAAGTGCGCCAGGTACGCCCAGACGTGGGTTCTGGTCTCACTGTGCCACTGGAATCAAGCTATCCTGGCTGAAGAGGGGTGAAACCCCGAATCCGGTCCTAGGATGCTTGTTTCCGGTCCAGGGAGGACCTGGCTTGGCAGTTCGGGCTGGACTGTTCCCATGAGGCACAGGCTCTAGACTGATTTGCATATGGCCAGGTCTAAACTGGGGTGGCATGGTGAGCAAAAGAATGATGGATTTAACCCAGATCGCTTGACTGGGGGTGAATGTTTTGATTTGTTCTGCATTCTGTCCATCAATTGTGTGTCTTTTGCTTGCTTGCCCTAAGTGCGCCAGGTGTGCCCAAACGTGGGTCTTGGGCTCACTGTGCCACTGGAATCAAGCTATCCTGGTTGAAGAGGGGTGAAACCCTGAAACCGGTCCTAGGATGCTTGTTTCCGGTCCAGGGAGGACCTGGCTTGGCAGTTCGGGCTGGACTGTTCCCATGAGGCACAGGGTCAAGACTGATTTGCATATGGCCAGGTCTAAACTGGGTTGGCATGGTGAGCAAAAGAATGATGGATTTAACCCAGATCTCTTGACTGGGGGTGAATGTTTTGATTTGTTCTGCATTCCGTCCATCAATTGTGTGTCTTTTGCTTTCATGCCCTAAGTGCACCAGGTATGCCCAAACGTGGGTCCTGGGCTCACTGTGCCACTGGAATTAAGCTATGCTGGCTGAAGAGGGGTGAAACCCCGAAACCGGTCCTAGGATGCTTGTTTCCGGTCCAGGGAGGACCTGGCTTGGCAGTTCGGGCTGGCCTGTTCCCATGAGGCATAGGGTCAAGACTGATTTGCATATGTCCAGGTCTAAACTGGGGTGGCATGGTGAACAAAAGAATGATGGATTTAACGCAGATCCCTTGACTGGGGGTGTATGTTTTGATTTGTTCTGCATTCTGTCCATCAATTGTGTGTCTTTTGCTTTCTTACCCTAAGTGTGCCAGGTATGCCCAGACGTGGGTCTTGGGCTCACGGTGCCACTGGAATCAAGCTATCCTGGCTGAAGAGGGGTGATACCCCGAAACCGGTCCTAGGATACTTGTTTCCGGTCCAGGGAGGACCTGGCTTGGCAGTTCGGGCTGGACAGTTCCCATGAGGCACAGGGTCAAGACTGATTTGCATATGGCCAGGTCTAAACTGGATTGGCATGGTGAGCAACAGAATGATGGATTTAACACAGATCTCTTGACTGGGGGTGAATGTTTTGATTTGTTCTGCATTCCGTCCATCAATTGTGTGTCTTTTGCTTTCTTGCCCTAAGTGCGCCAGGTATGCCCAGACGTGGGTCCTGGGCTCACTGTGCCACTGGAATCAAGCTATCCTGGCTGAAGAGGGGTGAAACCCCGAAACCGGTCCTAGGATGCTTGTTTCTGGTCCAGGGAGGACCTGGCTTGGCAGTTCGGGCTGGACTGTTCCCATGAGGCACAAGGTCAAGACTGATTTGCATATGGCCAGGTCTAAAATGGGGTGGCATGGTGAGGAAAAGAATTATGGATTTAACCCAGATCTCTTGACTGGGGGTGAATGTTTTGATTTGTTCTGCATTCCGTCTGTAGGAGAGTAGGATCTGCTTCACAGGGGTACCCCCACTTTTTGCTGATACTTCACTGGTTTTCGACATTAGTCTGGCTGGGGCCCTGCTATTCAGAACCCCAGCCTAGCTGTTCCTCTTTAAAAGGGTCTCCATGTGCCTTAGGCACATCACTGATTGGGATCTGGAGTGCCCTTGTAAGTCCCTAGTATATGGTATACTATGTACCAAGGGCATAGGTGCCTCAGAGGCCTGCCAGGGGCTGCAGCATATATTATGCCACCCCTGGTAGGCCATCCAAACTGACACCACAGGTCTGCTACTGCAGCCTGGGTAAGGTGGTGCATGCACCCCTTGCTGTGGTATAGGTTACCTATATCACTAAATGCATACACACATATAAACCTATAAGTCACTCCTAAGGCAGGCCTTATCAATCCTAAAGGCAGAGTGCATGGTTCCTATGTGAGAGGGTGCCCCTGCATGAGCAGGGCCCCTCTGCAGCGTTCGGAGACCATCTCTGATGCTGTTTGTAGTGCAGCCTGACCATATACTCTTAAACGCATTATATCCTCGCGGTAAAATGCTAACTATGGAATGGCTGCACCGAAACATGTCGTGTTTGGTGTCAAACATCTTGGAATACTACCCCCGCCAATCCTGGCGGCGGGGGTAGCATTCCACCCTTCTAGAGGGAAAGGCATGTTAACTCTGACGAGTCCGGTAACTTCTTTCCAGAGCCCTGGCATCACAAAATGGATGCTGCTGCCACAGACACGAGTCTGGCCTCCTGCTGCTGGACGAAACTCCGGCAGGGGAGGCCTGGACAATAGGTTTCCTGTCCCAGGGAGGTGTGACCACCTCCCAGACAGGACAATGTGTATTGGGGCTGGGCGGGAGCACTTTCGGGTGCTTTGAAGTCCTGCACTGGGGGCACATTTGGTGTCCCTGTGCATACCCCAGTTCAAACCGGATCAAGGGCTTGCAGCCCCTGCTTTGGCGCGAACTGGACAAAGGGAAAGGGGTGTAGCCACCCCTCTGCCCTGACCCACCCATAGGTGGGGCCACAGAGTAGTCCATCCCCTATTTTTTGGAATAAAGGTAGGAACCCAGTCCTTAGGACTTTAGATTATACCTGGACGAAACTCTGATACTGAATCCTGGACCTTCGACGCTCTACTCACGATTAGAGGACTGAAGAATCTCCCTTGGGGTCAAGGAGTGACTCCCCTGCTTGGCAGGCACCAAAGAAGCATCTGTCCGGTTCGCATTACTGAAGCTCCCGTCGGACGCCGAAGTCATCGCATCACCAGAGGTGGATTCTCAGACTTCCCCGAGGCTACCCTGAGTCCCCAGCAAAGCTGAGGCCCGTGGCTATCGTGGGTGACTTGAGACCGTGACCCCTGGACACCGAGCACACTTGCAAGTGCACCATCTTCTGGGTCTCCCAAGAAGTCGTGCTTTGGGCTCCGAGTAGCCCTAGCCTCCAGCATTACCTGCACCGAAGATCACTGGCCCCCACTCCACGAGTGTCCTGTAAGCCAGCTCCACGTGCGGCGTCATGAGGCTCCTTCGCGGTCGCTAGCCCGTTGGCTAGTAGCCCTTAACGAAGGCCAATCTTTTCTTTACTTGGCAGTCTGGTTGCTCCAGGCCTGCCCTCACTTACCCTCGCTGGGTGAGTTCCACAGACCTTGCTGGTCTGCACCATCGACGATCTACATCTTACTCAAGACTTGCCGTTGCCAAGGCTTGTTGGGTCCAATCTGGTCGCCGACACCTCTGCACTCGACAGACATCGAGCAACAGCCCGAATCCTGCTCCTGGTTGCCGACAACGCCTCCCGGACCTCGTGGCTGAAGAGTCAAGACGACCATCATCGCACCTGAAGCACTCGACATCGGTGGGCATCTGTCCATCGCCTTCCTGGTCACTGGCTAGTGACCCAGACTCTGTCCCCTCTGCTTTCAGGTTCTTCAGGACTCCGATCCACTCTTGGATCCACCCGGACACTTTTCTCCTGGTCGCCAGCAGCACTTTGCAGCAGATCGCCATAAGAAACGACGACGAAACCCGACCCCGAAAGGCACCTATGCACCCGGCTTCCCTGGGTGAGGTAACACGAGTACTCCGGTGCTCCCGTGGGTAGAGACTCTTCAAAGTCCTAGATCTCAAAGGGTTTTGTCCTAGTCCTCTTTTAAGTGTCCCTTTCCTCTATTTTCCCGATCCCGACTTTCTCCATAGAAGTTAACGGCGTATCGCGGTTGTGTATTTACACTGCACGCGTCTCCCGTGGGTCCCCTGTGTCACTACCTTGGGTGGTTCCTTGTGGTCCAAGCACTTCTAGAGGCTCTAGGCCTAGTGTCTAGTTCAGTCGTGGTTCGCATAGCACTTTATTGGTATATGGTTTGGTACGCCCGTAGGGCCCAAACGTGTATTTGTGCTATTACTGTGATTTAAGATCTTATAACCTATGTACTTCGAACTCTAGCCTCATAAAGAGACTAGAGGGGTGTGTTTAGTAATAAATACATATATTTTGAATATATACCTGGTGTGGTGCTCTTTCATTTGGTCACTCAAGAGATTATAGACTGGTAAAACAAGCTGCTTTACATTCCTTCAAGACTTAGCCTGAAGGCTGCTCTCCACAGCTACCACTAGGATAGCTTTCTTTAAAGGTTGTCTTTAACCTAACTCCAATAAGGGTTGTTTGGACTGGTACAGGGTGCCCACTATAAATAGTGGACAGCATATGCCAGGCCAACTTCTCACATTGGTGGCAGCGGTGGGATTCCAGCTTGCTATTGTTTTACCAGATAATCTCAATTGAATTGATCAACTGAAAACCACTAAAGGTACCTAAGGTACATATAATTTAAGCTTAGAATATCAGTAAGTTCTACTGAACTTAGAGTTGTGTGTTAAGGGATAGCACAACCCTTTCTACAACTCAAGAGAGTTTAGTAGGCCACACTAGAGTAGGTAGTGCATACACCACACCACACTAGTAATGTCTTTAAAAGCAGGATCCAAAGATGCCCTGCAGGAAGCCATTGAGCTTCCCCCTCCAAGTATGACACACTCCCATTCTTGGAACTGAGAGCTTTGTGTAACGTGAGGAAATTAAGGACAGGCCAAAGTCCCACCACCCAACACCTCCAGGAGTTGTTGGTGGCTTATGATCTTAGTAAGTCCTCAGAGACTGAAGGGGTAGGAGCAGAGGGTGGGCCAGCAGATGAGGAAGGGGCCAGGGGTACTACTACCCCCAGCCCCCTCTGAAACTGACCAGGAGGGTGACAATGACCCTGACCTGGAAAACCCAATCCCTTCTGGGGAAGATGAAGATGAGGATCTGGAGAACCACACCTTTGTCCCCCAGGAAGGATTATGAGTGTGCTCAGAAAGTCTAGGTCTCCTTCTCAGGAGTCTAACCACTCTGGCACCTCAATAGGGAGCTCTGTTTCTTCTCACAGGAGAGAATCCTCTCATGAGAGAAGAAAGAGACTGGTCCAGTATGAGGAAACTCAACTAGAGATCAGGAAGAAGCAATTGGCTTTAGATAGAGAATCCCTAGATCTCCTTAAAGAGAGAAGAAAATTGGGACTAGAGTCCCATGGTGGCAGCCATGTCCCTAGAGATAGGGAAAGGTCCTATGACCATAGGAACCTGAGCAAGATTGTCCCTCCCTACCAGAGTGGGGATGATATCCACAAATGGATAACTGCTTTAGAGAGGGCCTGTAAAGTACAGAAGGTCCCTCAGGAGCAGTGGGCAGCAATCTTGTGGCTCTCCTTTGCTGACAAAGGTAGAGACAAGCTCCTCACTGTTAGAGAGGAGGATGCTGACAATTACAAGGTCTTGAAGAGTGCTCTTATTGATGGGTTTGGCCTAACCACTGAACAGTACAGGTTGAAGTTCAGAGACACCCAAAAAGCACAGACTCAAGACTGGGTAGACTATGTGGATTGTTCTGCCAAGGCTCTGGAAGGCTGGTTGATGGGCAGTAAGGTGTGTGACTTCTCAGGATTGTATAATCTGATAATGAGGGAGCAGATTCTTAATAACTGTCAAAACCAGCTGTTGCATCAGTACCTGGTTGACTCTGATCTGACCTCTCCCCAAGAATTGGGAAAGAAGGCAGACAAATGGGTCAGAACCAGGGTGAAGCAGAAGGTACAGAACCAAGGTGGGGAAACCAAGAAGCAAGATGCTAAGAACTCTGACAAGGGTGGGGAGAAGGGTAAAGATCAAAAGTCTTCATCAGGCCCCCAAAAATCTTCTTCTGGTGGGGATTCCCAGTCTACCAAGGGTAAAGGCCAAAGAAAACCATGGTGCAAGGTCTGTAAGCAAAAGACCCACTGGACTAGTGATTGCACCAAGTCCAAAGACTCCAGTCCAGCACCCACCAATGCCCCTAAGGCACCTGTTCCCCCTAGTACAGTTGGCGGAAGTGCTCCAGCAAAGGGTTTAGTAGGGTTCACCCTGGGAACTGAGTTGGGCTCTGACTTAGTCAGGGAGCTGACTCAGGCTGTGTTAGTCTGTGATGGAGGCATGGATGTGACCTCCACTGTGAGTCCCAGTAATCTGGGCAAGTACAGACAACAGCCTTTAATCAATGGACGTGAGGCTTTGGCATTTAGGGACACAGGGGCAAGTGTCACAATGGTGACACAAGACCTTGTGCTACCTGGGCAAGTTATGCTTGGTGAGATGTACCAAGTGACCAATGCTAGCAATGTCAGAACAGACCATACTCTGGCAGTTGTTAACTTCTCCTGGGGAGGGGTAACTGGCCTTAAGAAGGTTGTGGTAAGTGCAAACCTACCAGTCGAATGCTTGCTTGGCAATGACTTAGAGACTTCTGCTTGGGCAGAAGTGGAGCTCAGGACCCATGCAGAAATGCTGGGGATCCCTGCAGATGTGTTTGCTGTGACCAGGTCACAAGCTAAACTGTCTAAAACTGAACAGGCCTTGGATTCTGGAAGAATGGACCAAGTGCCTTCCAAGAGGAGGAGTAGTAGGGTTAAGGCAGTGCCTTCCCCTTGGCTCAGGAGGAAGATCAGTCCCTTGAGGGGGATGATCTCAGCCCTGAAGAAGGAACTGTCCCAAAGGAACTTGAACCTGACCAGGTTGAGTTCTTGGGGACAGGGGGACCTTCTAGGGCAGATCTGAGCCAGGAGCAGCAGAGCTGCCCCTCCCTTGAACCCCTCAGACAGCAAGCTGCTGCTGAGGCTGCTGGGAAAGCTAGTGGTCCCCATACAGTGTATTGGGATGATGGACTCCTGTACTCAGAGAGTAGAGACCCCAAGCCTGGTGCTACCAGGAGGTTGGTAATACCTTTGAAGTTCAGGGGCTTCCTATTGACCCTAGCCCATGATATTCCCTTAGCAGGACACCTGGGCCAGAACAAGACTTGGGACAGAATTGTCCCTCACTTTCACTGGCCCCACATGTCTGAAGACAGTAAGGAGTTTTGTCGCTCCTGTGTAACCTGCCAAGCCAGTGGCAAAGCAGGTGGCACTACAAAGGCCCCCTGATACCACTACCTGTGGTGGGGGTGCCCTTTGAGAGGGTAGGGATTGACATTGTTGGTCCCATGGATCCCCAAACAGCATCTGGGCACAGATTTATACTGGTGGTAGTGGATCATGCCACCAGGTATCCAGAGGCTATACCCCTTAGGACCACTACAGCACCTGTGGTGGCAAGGGCCCTCCTGGGAATTTTCTCAAGAGTGGGCTTCCCTAAGGAGGTAGTATCAGACAGGGGTGCCAACTTCATGTCTGGGTACTTAAAGGCAATGTGGAAGGAGTGTGGAGTTACTTATAAGTTCACCACACCCTATCACCCACAATGCAATGGTTTAGTTGAGAGATTCAACAAAACCTTGAAGGGCATGATTAAAGGGCTCCCAGAAAAGCTTAGGCGTAGATGGGACATACTCTTGCCCTGCCTTTTATTCGCATATAGGGAGGTGCCTCAGAAGGGGGTTGGTTACAGCCCTTTTGAACTTCTGTTTGGCCACCCTGTGAGGGGTCCACTGTGCTTGGTGAAGGAAGGATGGGAGTTACCTCTCAAGCCCCCAAAGCAAGATATAGTGGACTATGTACTTGGTCTCCGCTCCAGGATGGCTGAGTACATGAAAAAGGCAACCAAAAACCTTGAGGCTAGCCAGGAACTTCAGAAGGCCTGGCATGACCAAAAGGCTGTTCTGACTGTTTACCAGCCAGGACAGAAGGTGTGGGTGTTGGAGCCAGTGGCCCCAGCAGCTCTCCAAGACAAATGGAGTGGACCCCACACTATTGTTGAGCAGAAGGGTGAGGTCACTTACTTAGTGGACCTAGGAACACCCAGGAGTCCCCAAAGGGTTCTCCATGTCAACAGACTTAAGCCATATGTGGACAGGGCAGACATGGGCTTGCTCATGGCTACTGATGAAGGGCAGGAGGAAGAGAGTGACCCACTCCCTGACCTGCTCTCACAGAACCCTGACGATGGGTCAGTTGATGGTGTAGCCTTGGCAGGCAGCCTCACTACCCAGCAACAAACTGATTGCAGGCAAGTCCTCAATCAGTTTAGACATATGTTTTCACTGACACCCAGTCAGACCACCTGGTGCACTCATGAAGTGGACACTGGGGACAGTCTGCCTATTAAAAACAAGATTTATAGGCAACCTGACCATGTCAGGGACTGTATCAGGACTGAAGTCCAGAAAATGTTGGAATTGGGAGTAATTGAGCCCTCAGATAGCCCTTGGGCTAGTCCAGTAGTCCTAGTACCGAAACCTCACACCAGTGGTGGAAAAAGAGAGATGAGGTTTTGTGTAGACTACAGGGGCCTCAATGCAGTCACTAGGACTGATGCCCATCCAATACCCAGGGCAGATGAGCTCATAGATACTTTGGCCTCTGCCAAATATCTCAGCACATTTGACCTAACAGCTGGCTACTGGCAGATCAGACTAGCTGATGCTGCAAAGCCCAAAACAGCATTTTCAACCCCTAGTGGACATTATCAATTTGTGGTGATGCCCTTTGGTCTGAAAAATGCACCTGCCACTTTCCAGAGGTTGGTGAACACAGTTCTCACAGGACTGGAGGCCTATAGTGCAGCTTATCTAGATGATATTGCTGTCTTTAGCTCCACCTGGGAGGATCACCTGGTCCACCTCAGGAATGTTTTACAGGCCCTGCAAAAGGCAGGCCTGACTATCAAGGCCACTAAGTGCCAGATAGGGCAGAGTCAGGTTGTGTACCTGGGCCACCTTGTGGGTGGAGGCCAGGTTCAACCTTTGCAGAGCAAGATCCAGACCATCATGGACTGGACTGCTCCCACTACCCAGACTCAGGTGAGAGCCTTCTTAGGCCTGACTGGGTACTATAGGAGATTTGTCAAGGGGTATGGATCAATAGTGACACCCTTGAATGACTTAACTTCTAAGAAAATGCCCAAAAGGTTCAGTGGACAGTTAGCTGTCAAAAGGCATTCGATGACCTCAAGCAGGCCATGTGCACTGCTCCAATTCTGCAGAGTCCTGATTACTCCAAGAAGTTCATTGTTCAAACTGATGCATCTGAATTGGGGGTAGGGGCTGTACTGTCACAATTGAATGAAGAAGGTCAGGATCAGCCAGTAGCTTTTATTAGCAGAAGGCTGACCCCTAGAGAGAAACGTTGGTCAGCCATAGAGAGGGAGGCCTTTGCTGTGGTCTGGGCTCTGAAGAAGTTGAGGCCATACTTGTTTGGTACACACTTCCTGGTTCAGACAGACCATAAGCCCCTCTTATGGCTAAAACAAATGAAGGGTGAAAACCCCAAACTGCTTAGGTGGTCCATTTCCCTACAGGGGATGGACTTTACAGTGGAACATAGGCCTGGGAGTAACCATGCGAATGCAGATGGACTCTCTAGGTATTTCCACTTAGAACATGAAGACTTAACTGGGCAAGGTTAGTTTAATGTCCCTACGTTTGGGGGGTTGTGTAGGAGAGTAGGATCTGCTTCACAGGGGTACCCCCACTTTTGCTGATACTTCACTGGTTTTCGACATTAGTCTGGCTGGGGCCCTGCTATTCAGAACCCCAGCCTAGCTGTTCCTCTTTAAAAGGGTCTCCATGTGCCTTAGGCACATCACTGATTGGGATCTGGAGTGCCCTTGTAAGTCCCTAGTATATGGTATACTATGTACCAAGGGCATAGGTGCCTCAGAGGCCTGCCAGGGGCTGCAGCATATATTATGCCACCCCTGGTAGGCCATCCAAAATGACACCACAGGTCTGCTACTGCAGCCTGGGTAAGGTGGTGCATGCACCCCTTGCTGTGGTATAGGTTACCTATATCACTAAATGCATACACACATATAAACCTATAAGTCACTCCTAAGGCAGGCCTTATCAATCCTAAAGGCAGAGTGCATGGTTCCTATGTGAGAGGGTGCCCCTGCATGAGCAGGGCCCCTCTGCAGCGTTCGGAGACCATCTCTGATGCTGTTTGTAGTGCAGCCTGACCATATACTCTTAAACGCATTATATCCTCGCGGTAAAATGCTAACTATGGAATGGCTGCACCGAAACATGTCGTGTTTGGTGTCAAACATCTTGGAATACTACCCCCCGCCAATCCTGGCGGCGGGGGTAGCATTCCACCCTTCTAGAGGGAAAGGCATGTTAACTCTGACGAGTCCGGTAACTTCTTTCCAGAGCCCTGGCATCACAAAATGGATGCTGCTGCCACAGACACGAGTCTGGCCTCCTGCTGCTGGACGAAACTCCGGCAGGGGAGGCCTGGACAATAGGTTTCCTGTCCCAGGGAGGTGTGACCACCTCCCCAGACAGGACAATGTGTATTGGGGCTGGGCGGGAGCACTTTCGGGTGCTTTGAAGTCCTGCACTGGGGGCACATTTGGTGTCCCTGTGCATACCCCAGTTCAAACCGGATCAGGGGCTTGCAGCCCCTGCTTTGGCACGAACTGGACAAAGGGAAAGGGGTGTAGCCACCCCTCTGCCCTGACCCACCCATAGGTGGGGCCACAGAGTAGTCCATCCCCTATTTTTTGGAATAAAGGTAGGAACCCAGTCCTTAGGACTTTAGATTATACCTGGACGAAACTCTGATACTGAATCCTGGACCTTCGACGCTCTACTCACGATTAGAGGACTGAAGAATCTCCCTTGGGGTCAAGGAGTGACTCCCCTGCTTGGCAGGCACCAAAGAAGCATCTGTCCGGTTCGCATTACTGAAGCTCCCGTCGGACGCCGAAGTCATCGCATCACCAGAGGTGGATTCTCAGACTTCCCGAGGCTACCCTGAGTCCCCAGCAAAGCTGAGGCCCGTGGCTATCGTGGGTGACTTGAGACCGTGACCCCTGGACACCGAGCACACTTGCAAGTGCACCATCTTCTGGGTCTCCCAAGAAGTCGTGCTTTGGGCTCCGAGTAGCCCTAGCCTCCAGCACCACCTGCACCGAAGATCACTGGCCCCCACTCCACGAATGTCCTGTAAGCCAGCTCCACGTGCGGCGTCACGAGGCTCCTTCGCGGTCGCTAGCCCGTTGGCTAGTAGCCCTTAACGAAGGCCAATCTTTTCTTTACTTGGCAGTCTGGTTGCTCCAGGCCTGCCCTCACTTACCCTCGCTGGGTGAGTTCCACAGACCTTGCTGGTCTGCACCATCGACGATCTACATCTTACTCGAGACTTGCCGTTGCCAAGGCTTGTTGGGTCCAATCTGGTCGCCGACACCTCTGCACTCGACAGACATCGAGCAACAGCCCGAATCCTGCTCCTGGTCGCCGACAACGCCTCCCGGACCTCGTGGCTGAAGAGTCAAGACGACCGTCATCGCACCTGAAGCACTCAACATCGGTGGGCATCTGTCCATCGCCTTCCTGGTCACTGGCTAGTGACCCAGACTCTGTCCCCTCTGCTTTCAGGTTCTTCAGGACTCCGATCCACTCTTGGATCCACCCGGACACTTTTCTCCTGGTCGCCAGCAGCACTTTGCAGCAGATCGCCATAAGAAACGACGACGAAACCCGACCCCGAAAGGCACCTATGCACCCGGCTTCCCTGGGTGAGGTAACACGAGTACTCCGGTGCTCCCGTGGGTAGAGACTCTTCAAAGTCCTAGATCTCAAAGGGTTTTGTCCTAGTCCTCTTTTAAGTGTCCCTTTCCTCTATTTTCCCGATCCCGACTTTCTCCATAGAAGTTAACGGCGTATCGCGGTTGTGTATTTACACTGCACGCGTCTCCCGTGGGTCCCCTGTGTCACTACCTTGGGTGGTTCCTTGTGGTCCAAGCACTTCTAGAGGCTCTAGGCCTAGTGTCTAGTTCAGTCGTGGTTCGCATACCACTTTATTGGTATATGGTTTGGTACGCCCCTAGGGCCCAAACGTGTATTTGTGCTATTACTGTGATTTAAGATCTTATAACCTATGTACTTCGAACTCTAGCCTCATAAAGAGACTAGAGGGGTGTGTTTAGTAATAAATACATATATTTTGAATATATACCTGGTGTGGTGCTCTTTCATTTGGTCACTCAAGAGATTATAGACTGGTAAAACAAGCTGCTTTACATTCCTTCAAGACTTAGCCTGAAGGCTGCTCTCCACAGCTACCACTAGGATAGCTTTCTTTAAAGGTTGTCTTTAACCTAACTCCAATAAGGGTTGTTTGGACTGGTACAGGGTGCCCACTATAAATAGTGGACAGCATATGCCAGGCCAACTTCTCACACGTCCATCAATTGTGTGTCTTTTGCTTTCTTGCCCTAAGTACGCCAGGTATGCCCAGACGTGGGTCCTGGGCTCACTGTGCCACTGGAATCAAGCTATCCTGGCTGAACAGGGGTGAAACCCCGAAACCGGTCCTAGGATGCTTGTTTCCGGTCCAGGGAGGACCTGGCTTGGCAGTTCGGGCTGGACTGTTCCCATGAGGCACAGGGTCAAGACTGATTTGCATATGGCCAGGTCTAAACTGGGGTGGCATGGTGAGCAAAAGAATGATGGATTTAGCCCAGATCTCTTGACTGGGGGTGAATGTTTTGATTTGTTCTGCATTCCGTCCATCAATTGTGTGTCTTTTGGTTTCTTGCCCTAAGTGCGCCAGGTACGCCCAGGCGTGGGTCCTGGTCTCACTGTGCCACTGGAATCAAGCTATCCTGGCTGAAGAGGGGTGAAACCCTGAAACCGGTCCTAGGATGCTTGCTTCCGGTCCAGGGAGGACCTGGTTGGCAGTTCGGGCTGGACTGTTCCCTTGAGGCACAGGGTCAAGACTGATTTGCATATGGCCAGGTCTAAACTGGAGTGGCAAGGTGAGCAAAAGAATGATGGATTTAACCCAGATCCCTTGACTGGGGGTGAATGTTTTGATTTGTTCTGCATTCTGTCCATCAATTGTGTGTCTTTTGCTTTCTTGCCCTAAGTGCGCCAGGTATGCCCAGACGTGCGTCTTGGGCTCACTGTGCCACTGGAATCAAGCTATCCTGGCTGAAGAGGGGTGAAACCCCGAAACCGGTCCTAGGATACTTGTTTCCGGTCCAGGGAGGACCTGGCTTGGCAGTTCGGGCTGTACTGTTTCCATGAGGCACAGGTTCAAGACTGATTTGCACATGGCCAGGTCTAAACTGGGTTGGCATGGTGAGCAAAAGAATGATGGATTTAACCCAGATCTCTTGACTGGGGGTGAATGTTTTGATTTGTTCTGCATACCGTCCATCAATTGTGTGTCTTTTGCTTTCTTGCCCTAAGTGCACCAGGTATGCCCAGACGTGGGTCCTGGGTTCACTGTGCCACTGGAATCAAGCTATCCTGGCTGAAGAGGGGTGAAACCCCAGGACCTGGCTTGGCAGTTCGGGCTGGACTGTTCCCATGAGGCACAGGGTCAAGACTGATTTGCATATGGCCAGGTCTAAACTGTGGTGGCATGGTGAGCAAAAGAATGATGGATTTAACCCAGATCTCTTGACTGGGGTGAATGTTTTGATTTGTTCTGCAGTCCGTCCATCAATTGCGTGTCTTTTGCTTTCTTGGCCTAAGTGCGCCAGGTATGCCCAGACGTGGGTCCTGGGCTCACTGTACCACTGGAATCAAGCTATCCTGGCTGAAGAGGGGTGAAACCCTGAAACCGGTCCTAGGATGCTTGTTTCCGGTCCAGGGAGGACCTGGCTTGGCAGTTCGGGCTGGACTGTTCCCATGAGGCACAGGGTCCAGACTGATTTGCATATGGCCAGGTCTAAACTGGGGTGGCATGGTGAGCAAAAGAATTATGGATTTAGCCCAGATCTCTTGACTGGGGGTGAATGTTTTGATTTGTTCTGCATTCCGTCCATCAATTGTGTGTCTTTTGCTTTCTTGCCCTAAGTACGCCAGGTATGCCCAGACGTGGGTCCTGGGCTCACTGTGCCACTGGAATCAAGCTATCCTGGTTGAAGAGGGGTGAAACCCTGAAACCGGTCCTAGGATGCTTGTTTCCGGTCCAGGGAGGACCTGGCTTGGCAGTTCGGGCTGGACTGTTCCCATGAGGCACAGGGTCAAGACTGATTTGCATATGGCCAGGTCTAAACTGGGTTGGCATGGTGAGCAAAAGAATGATGGATTTAACCCAGATCTCTTGACTGGGGGTGAATGTTTTGATTTGTTCTGCATTCCGTCCATCAATTGTGTGTCTTTTGCTTTCATGCCCTAAGTGCACCAGGTATGCCCAAACGTGGGTCCTGGGCTCACTGTGCCACTGGAATCAAGCTATGCTAGCTGAAGAGGGGTGAAACCCCGAAACCGGTCCTAGGATGCTTGTTTCCGGTCCAGGGAGGACCTGGCTTGGCAGTTCGGGCTGGACTGTTCCCATGAGGCACAGGGTCAAGACTGATTTGCATATGGACAGGTCTAAACTGGGGTGGCATGGTGAGCAAAAGAATGATGGATTTAACCCAGATCTCTTGACTGGGGGTGAATTTATTTATTTATTTATTTAACCATTTCTAAAGTGCATGGTTACGCCAACCGGCGTGTCCCTGCGCTGAACGGACTCGCTAGTAAGAGACGGCCCTTGACACGGCACTTGAATTACCTACCGACACAATCCTGTCGCTATCATTCACTTTAAGATGCAGAGGAGAATTGCCAAGTTTTTAGCTTTTTTCTAAATTTTGTTTCGCATGGTTCCATTCTTAGGGTTTCCGGGAGCCCGTTCCAAGATTGTTCCGCAAGATATCTGAAGGACCGTGCCCCCATTCTTGCCCTTTGAACTCTTGGAACCTTCACTAGCGCCCTTCCTTCCGATCACAAATTGCGGCCTGGAATATATTGTGTTATTAAAGGGTGCAGGTATCGCGGACCTTTTTTTGCAAGAATTTTATGGCAATAACACATTGACTTGAACAGAACCCTCTTCTCCTCCGGCAACCAATGTAAGTCTTGCAGGGCTTTCCTTGTAGAAGCTCTTCTGGGGAGACCCAGTACCAACCGGGCCGCCGCATTTTGCACCACCTGCAATTTGGCTAGCCCCTTTTTTGGTGTTCCCAGATACAGTACGTTCCCATAGTCCAAATGTGCAGTCACCAGGGCATGCACTATGGTTTTCCTTGCATTGGGTGGTAGTAGGTCTAGAATTTTTCTCAAAATTTTTAGAATGCCAAAACATTTACCCACTACTTTCCGTATTTGGGCATCAAAAGACAGTTTAGGGTCGAACCAAACTCCCAAATTTTTTATTTCCATTTTGGGAGTAGGTACTTGTCCCAGTGATTCCGGCCACCATGCAGAGGACCATATATTCGGTGCATTGCCCACTATCATTACCTCTGTTTTATTCCCGTTCAATTTCAGGCAGTGATTAGACATCCATCTTGCTACCTCTTCTAAACACCTAGTAAAATTGAGCGCTGTCTGTTTATTGTTTCCTGATAATGTCACAATTAACTGAGTGTCATCAGCGTACGATACGATGGTAACATGATGTTTTCCCACTAGCTCTGCCAGTGGTCCCACAAATAGATTAAATAGCGTGGGACTCAGAATTGATCCCTGTGGGACTCCCTGGGGCAATAAGATACTCTTAGATAGTTTTGATTTGTTCTGCATTCCGTCCATCAATTGTATGTCTTTTGCTGTCTTGCCCTAAGTGCGCCAGGAATGCCCAGAGGTGGGTCCTGGGCTCACTGTGCCACTAGAATCAAGCTATCCTGGCTGAAGAGGGGTGAAACCCCGAAACCGGTCCTAGGATGCTTGTTTCCGGTCCAGGGAGGACCTGGCTTGGCAGTTCGGGCTGGACTGTTCCCATGAGGCACAGGGTCAAGACTGATTTGCATATGGCCAGGTCTAAACTGGGGTGGCATGGTGAGCAAAAGAATGATGGATTTAACCCAGATCTCTTGACTGGGGGTGAATGTTTTGATTTGTTCTGCATTCCGTCCATCAATTGTGTGTCTTTTGCAGTACAGTCGGCAGTCATATTATGGGAAGCATTCAAAGCGGTGCTACGAGATAGAGCCCAAAGCATTATTGCCCATAAAAAACGGCGGGAAACACAAGAGATTGTAGCTTTGGAACGCAGGCTGGTGAGTCTTGAAGGTAGTGGACCCTCCTCGTTGAGTGAACATACCCTTCGCCAAATTGAAATTACTAAAAGGGAATACCAGGCGCTGGTCACCCAGGAGGCAAGGGCTCACCAGCTCGCAGTCCAGCACCGATTATATGAGACAGGGGATAGGGCGGGTAAACTACTGGCCTGGCTAGACAGGAAGGAAATGGAGTTGAGGTGGGTCATGTCCATTATGGAACAAGGCCATACTTACACCACACCCCAAGACATAGCGGGGGCTTTTGCCCGGTATTACACAGCACTCTACGCAGATAGAGCACAAGCGACTGAGACACAAATAATCAATTACCTTGACGGGATCGAGCTTCCTCGACTCCCCCAGGAGGAGAGGGATAGGCTTGAGGAAGACATAACCCTGGAAGAAGTATCGGAGGCCATTGGCCGCCAGAAGTCGGGAAAAACCCCGGGCCTGAATGGACTCCCGGGGGTATTTTTTTAATTACACTGTATCCTCCTGGCCCCACATTTACTTAAAATGTTTCAGATGTCAAATTAACATGGGATTCTCTCAACAGACCTTAGAACGGCCATCTCACTACTTAATATAGAAACAAAAATCCTGGCCACTATTCTCGCGATGCGTCTCTTAACGGTCATCACCCCTCTGATACACAGAGATCAGTCCGGATTTATGTCAAAGCGAGCCACACGCTACAACCTGCGGCGCGTGGCTAATTAGATAGATGCAGTTCGAGGCCGGGACGAGGCCCTTCTGCTTCTGTCCCTTGACGCTGAGAAGGCGTTTGATACCATCCACTGGCCCTTTATGAAATGTACTCTGGAGAAATTTGGATTTGGTCCAGAGTTTAGAGAATGGTTGGTGCTTCTATATAATGAGCCCGAAGCTAAGGTTTGGGTTAATGGGGCTACCTCGACGACCCGCCCAATTCAAAGGGGCACTAGGCAGGGCTGCCCCCTTTCCCCCTTACTTTTTGCCCTCATATTGGAACCATTGGCCTGTATGGTTAGAGCTTACCCTGGGCTGGGTGGTTTTGTAGATGAATCCCAATTTTTGGATGAAGAACGCATATCTTTATATGCTGATGATATCCTACTGTACGTTACGAATCTGACTGAGACACTCCCTAAAATCCTGCAAATGTTTGAAGACTATGGGCATCATGCGGGTTATAAGATCAATTGGAGTAAATCCACCCTGTACCCGGTGGGGGTGGGAGGGATGGTAGAGCCCCAGTCTTACCCGAATTGTCTACGATGGTCGACAGAGGGGTTTGCCTACCTTGGCCTCTACATCACCACGGACTCAGCCGTTAGCTTGGAACGCAACATCAGACGGGTCCTTTTAAACTTTCAGGAAGATGTCAGGAGATGGAGGAAGCTCCCACTGACGCTTATGGGGAGGGCCGCTATGTACAAAATGATTACACTCCCCCAGTTGCTCTACGTGCTGCAAAATACTTATTGTTAGCTACCAGAAACTGTGTTTAGAAGTATAGATACTGAACTACGCTTGCTTCTATGGGATGGGGCCCATCCACGCATCACACTCCAAACACTACAGAGAAATCCATATAATGGGGGTTTGGTCCTACCAGATATTAGGGCTTATTACAGAGCGTCCCATCTCATTGTAATCATTGTAATGGATCCACGCTCCCGGGAACCATCCGACGTACAGACTGGAACGGCTGCAATTTAGAGAGCGCACATACTTGCATTATATATATGGTGGCAAGGGATGTAACCGGTTGCTGCAAGCTACCCAAAGGGCACTGGAGGCGTGGAAAAGAGTTGAGCACCAAATGAACTGGGACAAAAAACCTACTAGAGAGACCACCCCTATGGGAGGGAACTAGACTAGCGGAGATTGGAAAGCTGAGAGGCTTTAGGCAGTGGGACTTAATAGGCATTTCTAAAATAGGGGATGTCTTAGAGAAAGGTACATTAACCTCATTTAACATACTACAAGTTACATATCAGCTCCAAGACACTCAAGCCTACGCGTATCTCCGACTGAAACATGCATGGGTAGCGGAGGGACTGGACAGGGAGACGCTGCCGGAATATGCCCCGCTAGAAGGTCGACCTCTGCAAGAGGAGATTCCAGCCAAAGCCATTTCGTATACATATAAAACACTAATCAACAATATGCCCGATAAACTGGGTCCACTTCGAGCTAGATGGGAGCTTACCACTGGCTCAATGGACGACATTGATTGGGAGGCTGCTCTAATGCATCCACGTGAAGTGGCAATTAAACTGAGGTTGCGTATCATTCAATATAAAATTCTGCATCGGACCTACTTTGATAGAGCAAGGTTACATAAAATAGGGAGAGCAGCAACCCCGGACTGTCTCAGATGCCATACGGAGTACGGAACATTTATACACACCCTTTGGGAGTGCAACATGATTCAAGCTTACTGGGGGAAGATTGTGAGAGAGCTTAACAATATATTGGAAGTCCAACTTGAGTTGGAGCCTAGGTTTCTCCTCCTGGGAATCCCAACGGATGTGGATCTCCCACGACATAAACTCACATTGGCTAATTTGGGGCTGGTGGTAGCTAAGCGGGATATAGCCAGATACTGGGGTGCTCAACAACTGCCTACACTTAATGAATGGAGAACAAGTCTTGATTTATATATGGTCGCGGAACAAGTGACATATAAGGCTAGGGGTTGCCCTCGGAAATTCCGAAATATATGGGTTCCTTGGATAAAATATTATGGTTTGGAAGTAGGGGAGGAGGAGGGAACGGAATTGACACCGGGAAGATCGGAGGGAGAGCCGTGAACACTGTGACCCTACGGTTGATGTTTGTGAATGATACAATTGGGACCCTCTCTGCTCATAGGCAGTCGACGTTAGCGCCCATACACATGCTCACCCTCAGAGGAAATGTTGCTATATTATTTGCCCTTCAAAAATGCTATGGACTGACATCTAAGTTGTATTGTGTATTCATGATTTGTTTGATGTTATGTTCAATTTACAAAACAAAAATAAAAATATTTAAAAAAAATATTTACTACGTCACAACAGTACTACCAATAGTAGTATTATCAATTGTTTAAAATTGAGGGTGAGACTTGGCTGCTCAAACATGGCGGACGCGAGCTGAGAGAACTCCTGAGCCTAGCAGTAATTTGCCAAAGGCCCCCACAACTCTCCAGTGTGACTCCTTGGAGCTAGCTGTCTCTGCTGGCTCTGTCCCTCAGCTCGGGTGGCAACAGGGGCGCTGCCAGAGGCCCTTCGATCGAAGGCCGTTTGGGGCCGAGTCTGCATATAGGCTCCTGGATCCTGTGATGCTGGGCCTGCCCCAGGCCTGGACGCTGCCAGGGGACGTGGAACATGTGTGGCAGACCAAGCTGTGGCGGTTCTGTGCCAGGGGACCCTGGGGATGCCCCCTTCTTTCCCGCTGCTTTTCCGAATGGACAGGGACACAGGCTGATTGAATCACTGGTGCCCGATGCAGCAGCTGAGCATGGGGAGAACTGCGGGGGCATGTGTGCTGCTCTGATGCAGCGCAGTGGTGGGAAATTGCTGCGAACCCCCAGGATTAAAATGGGTTACTGCCTGGCCTAGGGTGAGACAGCCGCCCCCCTTCTATACCGCATTGGAAACCTCTCGCCCTATCTGCAGCACGCTGGAACTAGTACTGGAACTGGCACTGCAACAGGTAGTGCCTCCCAGGACAGACATTGTACTGGTGAGCCTGGAAGATCTAATTGACTCCTGTCAGGGGGTAGTGGGGCTGACTCTGGAGACTCCCATAAGTGGTTAGACACCGGGAGCACTCTACAGACCTTGGAGATAGATGACCTCAGAGAAGGCTGCTTGTGCCATGATTGACTAACCGCGCTGACCATGGGTGAGGCGGGCCTTCGGATCTCATGGCCGAGCTGCCCCTTGCTGCTGGATCACTGAAGCTGCTAGCCATGGTGCATTGCTCGGCTGTGACCCTGCCTGAGATAGCTGCATGGGCAGATGAAAGGTGACGCACGCCGCACACAAAACTCCACGCCCATCCCGACACTGTTGGCGACATGCTCCCCACCATCAACAAAAGGAACACAGTATGAAACGACGGAATCTGCCCAGGCTTACCCCGGTGAGGGCACTGCTTGTAAGTCAGACCTCACCCCTGCTGATAAGTTGGGCAAGATACTGGCAGCAATAGCAGAGTCAAGAGAGGCTTTTGAGGCCAAATTTGACTTGTTTACTAATGACATTGTTATCCTGTGGAATAACCAGCAAAAGAAAAGGTTATCACCAATACTCAGACTATCAAGGAGCTTTGGCCCACCTCTCAAAGCATTACTAAGCAAGCGCAATTGATTCTTGAGCGCCTATGAGTTGTGGAGAGCAGGCTAGGCGATGTCGAGGGGCGATCTCGCCATAATGATGCTCAGATCGTGGGCCTCCTGGAGGATTCAGTGGGGACGGATCTGGTGGCCTTCATGGAGAGATGGCTATCGCGAGACATTGCTCCTTCCATGCTCTCGCCCCAATTTGTTCATGAAAGGGCACATAGAGTACCTGCTCGGTGCCCTCCTCCTGGGGCACCACCTAGACCTTTGGTGTTGATACTCTTGAATTACATAGGATCAGGTGCTATCCTGACAGCGGTGTGTGAGGTGAAAAGGGTTCACGTAGACAATGCAAAGGTGATGTTTATTCCAGACTATAAGATGACTGTCCAATGTCAGAGGGCATCCTTTTTGCAGTTCAAGAAGGAACCATGGGATCTTGAGTTCAAGTACGCATTGATGTATCTTGACAAGTTGTGTAACTCTGATGGCCTAAAGATGGCCAAACGACTAACTTTTTTACACAACCGGAGGTAGCGTGAGACTGGGTGGAGGCCTTCAAGAAGCAGGGACCACCTTCACCGGCCGCCCCACAACTGAATCGCTTAACAAACACAGTCCAAAGATTGCACTGCTAAACAGCACAATGTGGAACTCCCTCTTTGTCGCAGACCCAGAAATAAAAAAGGAACGTGGTAGTGAAGGTGACATCCATGAGGGACCTTTCAGTATCCCGAGAATTGCTATCTTTTGGTCTGCTGTGTTAGGTAATGATCAGACTTCGGATGCAGCCCTACGCCACTGGTGTTTTCAGCACAAACTATAGCTGATATGGGACAGATTGCCTCTGGCTGGGCCCAGTCTAGTAGCAGAACTATGCAATTTCTACCATGTGTCAGTTCCCCGTCTCAGCTGCTGAATGATGAGGACCGCTTCTCTGTGCTGGAGGATGTGAACCGGGGTGGATTGGCTAAAGTATGCTTCGACACTGGGGATCTGTCCCCTCCTTTGCACAGTATTCTGTGTGATCTGCGGGGAGGGGACTCTTGTCCAGTGGAGGCCTCCACTCGACAAGAGTCCCCTAGCTTTCTATGCCTGGAGAACTGCATTGGTATTGTGCTGCTTTCCCTGCCCCTTCACTTGTTGGTTTGGTGGGTATTTTTCGTTTGGATATTTTTTGTTTCTGTAGTTTTTGTTGACTGTCCGATGGATGCCAGGTGCATCCATGCAGAAATGTATCGTTCACATATATCTCTTGCAGTTAGCTACAGCCGAGTACTTAGATTGACACTGGCACACACAGGCCACAAGCAGACTGCTTTATTATCATCCCTGTCCCTCCCACGACCAAACAATCTGTATTACTCGCTGACCACTATCACTTGACCACTTGGTATGTCAGAGGTTTGCACTCTTTGCAAAAAAGTATAAGATGCACGCAGCTTTACCCCATTGGCAGACACATATTGCCTTACTGCAAGAAACACACCTGCCCTTGGGGGGGGTATCCAGGCTGCACGCCAAATGAAGGGGTGGGGTCACAGGTACGAGTTTCTCATCATATGCCAGAGGGGTAGCAGTGTGGATCAGGGCCAGAGGCTCCTTTAGGACTGAGAAGGTTTGTATGGACCCTGAGAGACGCTACGTGTTAGTACATGGTTCCCTTAATTGCCACCTCTGCAATTTAGGGGTAATTTATGCTCCCTATACCAGCCAACTGACATACTGCTCCCAATTGACAAACATTTGCTCAGATTGGCCTGAGGCACCCTTGGGTCATGGAGGGGACATCAAGGCAGTCCTTGATGCTTATCTGGACCGCTCGACACCCGCCCTCCCTCAATCCCCCGTCCTGCTTAATGCTAGCATGCTCCAACAGTGATTAAATCACTGGGGCTTGGAAGACACCTGGCGTATCAAACACCATAGGCAACGAGAATACTTGTTTTATTAACAAGTCCACAAGTTCCATTCTCACTTGGACAGATTTCTGTCCTCTGCACCTCTTCATACTTCAGTGTCCTCTATTTGATATCACACTAGAGTTACATCAGATCACAACCCTCTAGTAATGACAGTCTTGCGGGGCACTCCACCTGCTCCCATCCCCACATGGGGATTTGCAGTTTTCATGCTGGATGACATAGTCTTTCACCAGACTCTACTTGATCACATTTCTTTCCTCTTTCAAGACAATGCCGGAACCTCCTCCTCTCCTCCGATAGAATGGGAGGCTTTTAAGGTTGTTACAAGGGGACTTTGTATTAAAACAACAGTTAGACTCTGTCTGATTTCTCTCATGGGACTTAGTGACAGCTGAAGCCGGTCTTCCGAAACTGGAGCATGCCATTGTTTCTTCCCCTGGTAATCTAAAGAACTTAAGAGAGGCGCACGTCGCCTATTACGAGACGGTGGAACCTCTCCGCTGCCATGACTGTGCTGCCTACTTAGCTAGCACTTATAATAAGGGGGATAAATCTATATGTCTACTGGCAAAACTCTGTCCCACTTCTTATCTCGCTGCCCGAAGGGGGGAAGCCCATGCTTAGCCGGCTATCAACACTGCTTTCCATGACTATTATAAAGAGCTAAACGTGGATTTGTCACCTCCATCCTTCTTCCCTGTTTATCTCCAGAGGTCCGTATGAACCTAGATGCCTCCATAATTCGTCAGGAGATACTTTCATTGCTGCGGGCTTTACCACGGGGAGGAAGGTTCCTGGCATAGACGGGCTGACAGCTGAATTCTATGCACAATTTGCCTCAGACCTGGTGCCCAAGTTGGCGGAATTATATGATGTCATCTACTCTTTTGGGGAGCTCCCACCTACATTTTACACTGCACTCATCTTCACTATTCTTAAGCCACATAAAGAGCAAGAGTAGTTGGCATCTTATTGTCCAATCTAAATTAAATCCGGAATATAAGATCTTGACTAAGCTACTAGCAGGTAGCTTGCTTCCAGAGTTACCTGCTATAATACATGAAGACAAAGTGGGCTTTGTATTGGGCTGCAATACCTTCCTGAATTTATGCTGGTTGTGGCACATCAAAAATGAATCAGCAGCCCACTTTCCCAATGCTGCCTGTATAGCTTTGGACCTGGGGAAAACCTTTGATTCTCTTTGATAGGATTATATTCAAAGTGCTGCAGCTGTTTGGGATAGGGCCCTACTGGAGGAGATGGTTTCATAACCTTTACACCTCCTCTATGGCTTGGGTGAGAACTGGGAAATGCATTTCGAAATTGTGGCCCGGACGAAGAGGTACACACCAAGGTTGTCCCCCGTCTCCCTTATTTTTTGCTTTGGCCATGGAACCCTTGGCTGCACATCTACACTCCTAGGAACTAATTGGGGCATATCTGTACAGGGCAACACACAGGCTGTATCACTGTATACAGATGACCTGCTTCCGTAAGTTTGTGATATGAATATTGACCTAAGGGCAGTGGCGCAGGTCCTATCTGAGTTTGCAACCCTATCTGGTCTAAAGGAGTATTGGGTCAAGTCCTGTGTCTTCTCCACTGCAGCAAATGAGTAGGTCGACCTCTTTACCCACTGCTAGATCACAGGATTCGGTTTGAAGTGACTTTGTTCAAGTACCTAGGGATCCAAGTATACCATACCCCCACTGACCTACAAGACGGGAACCTGGGCAGGGCGATATGTGGGCTCTGAACACGGATCACATTCTGTTCCTCTTTGCTCCTGTCAGAGTGGCTTTGGTGAAGATGGTGGCATTACCCAGACTCCTTTACTACTTCACTAACCTCCCGCTCTTACTTCCACGTTGCCTCTTTCAACAACTTGACACCTCCTTAGTGACATTGCTATGGGAAGCTGGACGGTGCTGGGTCTCACTTGCCACATTGAAACTCCTGGTATCAGTGGGAGGACTAGCCCTCTCGGACTTCAAACATTACTACTTAGCTGTTCAACTCCAGTGGGTGGCTCGGTGGCTGTCTGGGCTCTCTCTCCTTTTGAGGTAGGCGTCATCATGGTAGACTTCAAGAATGGCCTAATGAACTATTTTCTGTCCCCCTCATACCTGACTGGGTGCTCCGTCCACCGGACTGCTTTGGGTGGAAAGGGCCTGCTTCGCCAGGACACACCTGCTGGGCCTACCGGCAACGACTGGGCGACTGCGTGTGGGATATCTTCACCTCTGGTCTAATGCAGGTCTTTTTACTGAGCCATGTTTCTTAATGGGGAGGTAATAGACTTTTAGACATTTGTGACAGACTGTGATCTCCTGCCCAGACAATTTCTGACATATCAGCAATTATTATGTTCCTTCTCTGACATCAGATGCCCAGGACACACGAGGTATATCAGACACTACACACATCAGGTACCTGGGGGAAACTAGTGGGATGGATCTATAGAGCTTTTCTACAACTGCTCGAGAGCTCCCACCTTCCTCTCTGTACTGCCTGGGAAGCTGACCTGGTCAGACCAATCCATGATATGGAATTATTAACAGCCTTGGAACATCCACAAAAGGCAACTAAGGGGCACATTTTAAATCTATCCAATTTACTATTCTAAAAAGGTCCTACCTTATACCGGCTTGTATTAATAGGATATTTCCTGGTTCAACTTGTCCCCAGTGACTGGTTCTAGATGCAAACTTCTTTCATATGCTGTGGGCATGCCCCTCATTGCATACTTATTGGTCCCAGGTGAACTAGGTATTATTGATTACGACTGGTCAGTCAGTCTGGAGACCCCTGACGCTGTGCTCATGTTTGTGTTTCCTCATCCTAAACTGGAACACCCTGCACTTCAATTCGTAGACCCTGCTCTGTGTTTAGCCAAACAAGCACTTACTAAGCATTGGAAACAGTCAATGCCCCCCACCCCCCACTTAGGCAGCTTTGGCACAAGCAGTCATCTTGTGGAGGGGGGCGTCATGATGAGCAGTATCCTGTAGCACGTCATTTCAAAGAAATGCATAACCAAAATGAAAAGTTGTTAACTTACGTAGTTTTGGATGCAGTCAAACTACAAGAAAGAGGCGGCGATAGAGAACGCCAGTTAAGGATCTTGGAATCCAGATTTATCATTGACTTTGAAACCTTAACACCTGTAGGTCTCAACTCTAGTGAAGAGTTGGCGATACATTTGTAAAAGGATGACTGCTCAAGATATCTGATGAGTGGTGCATCGTAGCTTCTTTTCCGTGATACAGCTGTAGATACAGGACCTCTTAAAAGTATATATATTAGAACAATACATTGTATTTATTTTTTAGTGTATTTTTATAGTAATTTTTCTTTCGCATTTAGTTTTTTCTGTTCCATTGTATACATAGGAAGAAAGTAATTGAAAGTACAGAAGGTTGAAACATCAGTAATATGAAGAAGAATCAAGAAACAGTTAAGAATAACAACATAGGGTACAGTATGGTCATATAGTACCAATTGAATAAAGCATAAGTGTGGGAAAGCCGACAAGGACTCTATACAAACATAAACATAATGGTGATGATCTTAAAGATGGTTGTATACAAAAGAAGAATAGATCAGTGATTGTGCCCACTTGGGCCTGACTTCTTCTCTTCTCTTCCCCCCTCCCCGCCCCCGTTTTTAATCAAATGGGCATTTAATCAATTAGTGTGGTGGAACATTACCTTCTGGTATTGTGCTAAAACGTAAATGACATATATTGAGTATATGATTGTTTTGTGTTGTGAGAATATATGAATTATAGAGTTTATTTATCCTTTACTATGCTGAGTATGGGCAAAAGAACACTGTGACTATGCCCACTGGGGCTTGACTTGCCTTATGCTTCTTCAACTTAATTGTCTGTAAATACAACAATGCGTTATTGGAGATAAAAGATAATGCACTAATTAAGATTGTGCAGTGGTATTACTATGTAATGGCGCCAATAAAATGTATTGTACAAGTTTGTAGTTCAGTCATCTCTTTTTGCTGTACTATGTTGTAATCAGTAACATTCCAACTTGACTGAAACTCTATTTGTTAATTTTATCATGTAGAGTTTGGTTTCTTCTTGTATGTAATTAAATCGCCTGTATAACATTAACATCTCAAAATGGCGCTTAGTGAAACCAAACAATATTGGGTTTACAATTTGTATGTCCTTTCTCACTGTTAATGACATTTTTGTATGTAAACGGAAGTACTGAGGAATAGACCATACCGTGAAAAAGCCGAAACGTGAAATGCGTTGGTAGAGAGCAACCTTGCCAATAAACTAATCGAGCATCCCGTAGTGTACTGGAATTTTCTTGGAATAAGAGAAATTTGCGTGCTATGTGATAGGGTTACCGGAACCCATCCAGGATCGCCGCGTCTGAAGCTCCGGACTTCCGGAGTGTTGTGGTAGAAAATACATACATATATATAATGTAAAACAATTATTAAAAATAAATATCTTACATTCTAATAATTTTTTCTTAAATTCTTAACATTTACTACTATAACAAGCATTGGAAATTCAACCGGTCTCGCATTTGTTTGTGTTGAAGCTATTAGCATTGTAAATGGCAATGTATTTTACTTATGTGTTATGGGGTGTATGTATGTGGTGTGTAGTGGAACTATGTGGGTTGGATTGGATTAGTTAGTTCTGTAATTGTGTGGAGTGTAGTTGTGTGGTGTGGAGTGGATTTGTGTAGTGGCATTATGTGGCATGGTGTGCTGTGGAAATATATGGTTAGCAATTTTGTGACATTCAGTGTAGTGGCATTATGTGTAGTTGGATTGTGTGGAGTGGTAACTTGTACAGTTTAATTATGTGGTGTGCAGTTGAATTTTGCGGCACAATGTGGAATTGTGTGGTGTGGATTGGATGTATGTGGTGTTGTGTCATTGTGTTGCTGAGTTGTATTATGTGGTTTGGTGTTAAATTATGTGGTGTGGGTTGCAAATGTGTGGTGCTGAATTGTGTGGCATGGAAATTTGTGTATAGCTTTGCGTTTTTGGTGACGGAAAAGAACAAATAGGTAGGAGTTAAGCATCAGATCTATGAGATTAAAAAAAAGGAAAGAGTTGGAGCTATTGGCATTGTAAACGTAAATGTCTCTTACCTATGTATTATGGATTGGAGTGGATGTATGTGGTGTGTACCAATTATGTGGGTTGGATTGGACTTGTTAGTCGTGGGATTGTGTGGTGTGAAACTGTGTGGTGTGGATTTGTGTAGTGGAATTATGTGGTATTGTGTGCAGTTGTATTATGTGGATCGTAATGATGTATTTTTGAGTGTATTGGAATTATGTGGTGTGGGACTGTGTGTAATGGAGTGTAAGTATGTGGAGTGGAATTTGTGTGGTGGAGTGTTATGTAGTGGAGTTTAAAGAAGACATTGTGTACAATTGAACGAGTCTTTTAAAAAAAGAATTAGCAAAAAATGTCTTCTAGGTTTTTTTTGTCCTTACAATGCTGGCAATCTCCTCCTGCCTGTTGTAATGCTTGTTTGTTATAGCTTTTTTTTGTTATGCAGGGACATAAACAATAGGAGGGTGGAGATTGAGAAACAGTACCTGAATTACAACATGAGCAGCGGACGGACACTAGGAGAGAATCAACAGATGCCAGATTCTGAGGGAACACTGAGGTGGTGATGAGTTATGCTGAAGTGGTGCTGAGGTGGTGGTGTGCTGGTACAGATGTGATGCTCAGGTGATGCTGAATGAAACTCAGGTATTGCTAAGTGATGCTGAGGTAGTTGTGTGCTGGTGTGGAGGTGATACTGAATGTTACTGAGGTGGTGCTGAGTGATGCTGAGGTGGTAAGCTGTGGCACTGAGTCATGCTGAGGTGGTGGTGCAGCGCTGGTGCTGAGGTTGTGCTGTGTTGAGGTGATGCTCTGCTGATGCTGAGGTGGTGCTGCATAGGTGCTGAGTTGCTGCTGAGGTGGTGGTGGTGCACTGATGCAGAAATGGTGCTGTGCTGATGTTTATGTTGTGCTGTGCTGGTGCTGAGGTGGTGCTGCGCTGATGCTGAGTTGGTGGTGAACTGATGAGGAGGTGATGCTGAGGTGGTGCTGAATGATGCTGAGGTGGTGCTGAGTAGGGCTGAGGTGGTGCTGAGTGAGGCTGAGGTGGTGGTGCGCTGGGTCTGAGTTAGTGCTGAACTGGTTCTCAGGTGGTGCTGGGTGATGAGTTGGTGCTGTGCTGAGGTAATGCTGCGCTGATGTTGAAGTTGTGCAGTATTGGCGCTGAGTTGCTGCTAAGGTGGGGCTGCTTTGGTGCTGAGCTGGTGGTGATTCACTGATGCAGAGATAGTGCTGTGCTAATGCTGAGGTGGTGCTGTGCCAGTGCTGAGGTGGTGCTGAGTCATGCTGAGGTGGTGCTGCTACTCTGGTGCTCTGGTGGTCCTGAGCTGGTGCTCAGTTGGTGCTAAGTGATACTGATGTGGTGTTGTGCTGAAGTGGTGGTGCACTGATGTGGATATGGTGCTATGCAAATGCAGAGGTGGTGCTGTGCTAATGCTGAGTTGGTGGTGCACTGATGTGTAGGTGGTGCTGGGTGATATTGAGGTGGTGCTGAGTGATATTGAGGTGGTGCTGAGTGATGCTGTGGTGGTGCTGAGTGATGATGAGTGGTGTTGAGTTATGCTGAGGTGGTGGTGCTGTGCTGGTGCTGAGGAGGTGCCGAGTGATGCTGAGTTGGTGCTGCGCTGATGCTGAAGTGGGGCTGCATGGGTCCTGAGTTGCTGCTGAGGTGGTGCTGCGCTGGTAGTGGTGCACTGATCCAGAGATTGTGCTGTGCTAATGCTGAGGTGGTGCTGTGCTGATGTTGATGTGGTGCTGCGCTGGCGCTGAGTTGGTGGCGCACTGAGGAGGTAGTGCTGTGCTGGTGCTGAGATGGGGCTGTGCTGATGCTGAGGTTGTGGTGTTCAGGTGGTGCTGTGCTAATGAGGAGATGGTGCTGCACTGGTGCTGCACTGATGCTGAGTTGGTGCTGCACTGGTGGTAGATCACTGATGAGGAGGTAGTGCTGTGTTGATGCTGATGTGCTGTGCTGATGCTGAGGTGGTGCTGAGTAATGCTGAGGTGGTGGTGCTGCACTGTTTCTGAGGTGGTGCTAAGCTGGTGATCAGGTGGTGCTGAGTGATTTTGAGTTGGTGCTTTGCTGAGGTAGTGGTGCGCTGATGCTGAGGTGGGGCTGCGTTGGAGGTGGTGCACTGATGCTGTGATAGTGCTGTGCAGTGCTGATGTTAAGGTGGTGCTGCGCTGATGCTGAGTTGGTGCTGCACTGGTGGTGCAGCGATGAGGAGGTGGTGCTGTGTTGATGCTGAGACGGTGCTCAGGTGATGTTGAGGTAAGGCTTAATTATTTATAAAGCACCACACATACCAGTGTAGGGTGTCAGAGCACTTTGCATCATACACAAATTACACAGACACAATCAATCATAAGTGTATAAGGGCCAAATGTAAGACGAGCAAAATAGCGCCTCTCAAATTGCGAGTTTTTTGCGACTCGCAATTTGCGAGGCGCTATTTTGGATGTACAGCAGTGTGTATCACACTGTTTGCGATTCCCAATGGGGTCGCACATTGAGAGGCTCATGAATATTAATGAGCCTCCCGCAATTTGCGACCCCATTGGGAATGGCAGGCCCTCCCAGGTATGGTGGCCTTCTGGGCTCAGCAGACCAACATGTCTGGGACTGCTTTTTATTAAAGCTGTTTTTTTTTTTTATGCAGCCCGTTTTCCTTAAAGGAAAACGGGATGCATTTAAAAAGAAAAAATGAAACGTTTCGCTTCATTTTTTAAGGACAGGTAGTGGTCCCTGGGACCACTGCCTGCCCTTAAAAATATCTTCCCTGCATTTGCAAAGGGGAGGGGTTCCCTGGGGACCCCTTCCCTTTGCGAGTGCATTACCACCCTCTTGAAGTGAGTGCTAATTTGCGAGTGTTTTGCAACCGCAATTGCGGTTGCAAAACATTCATACATGGGCTTGCGCTCTCTACTAGGAAGGGAACACCCCTTCCTAATAGCGAGTCGCAAAACCTATTTAGCGAGTCGCAAATAAATTGCGACTCGCTAAATAAGCTTTGCACATGGCCCATGCTGTTTTTGCATGCGCAAACGGGTTCACAAACCCGTTTGCGCATGTTAAAACGGTCGTACATCTGGCCCTAAATTAGTGTAAAGGAAATGTTACAGAACACAGAGGACTACAGGGTGTAGGAGTCACAAGTCATGCATATTGGTAGGCAGCATTGCTAAAGAGTACTTGGGCCCCAGAAGCACAAACTCAGAGTTGAAAACAGAACTCCATAGTTGGGGGTACTCTTAAATAAAAAGAATCAATTTCCATCCAGATTACCCTTTTGCAACTTTAATATCTCCTCTAATCTTTACTTTGCAGTGCATGCAGTTCTTTGATGACAGTTATAAATTTACTGTTCTGTTAGGATTTTAACTTATAAGCTGCAAGTAACAGAAGAGCAGTAACCCATTGACCTATTTACATTGTATGCACTTTGTAATCTGCATGGTACACTTTCTTTGCAGCTGGCATATTAACCCTCTGGCTACCTTGCAATGAGTTAAAACTTCTTCCACTAGACAACTCTGATCTCTCCAGCAAGAACATCAATCACCGGAGTTATCTTGACATTTTTATTGTCTGGAAATTGCAGGAGGCCAGGAATGTGTGGAGTGCTTTTAAAAGCAAAATAAACTCGGAAACATTGCCCCTCTGCAGTCAGTATCCAGTGCGATCGCACAGCCCTTGTGCTGGCCCTGTGTTCCTGTTCTGATTTTATTTAATGTAATACATTCAAATGCACATTTTAAAGGGGACATTTTTCCAGAAGGAAACATTTTGGCCTCAGCGCAAAACTGATGAGGAGAAACTTCCAACTCCTCAGCCAGCAGCCAAACACAAGTCCTGGAGGGGAGGAAAAAACACAAGCAGCATGCATATTAAAGTATAATTTCAAACTGTGTTTAAGTTTTGGTTTAACTTTTTACATGATTTAGAGCTGCAGTAGCTAGAAAGCGAGGCTGGATGCTGCTGGCTTCGGACAGGAAGGACAAGATGTGAATGCTGCAATAAAATGTAAGCAGTTACATCTGAGCACCCACAGTGTAACAAGAGGTTGCAAACATAATAAAACAGTCCCCCCCCCACAAGCAGATCAACAGAACAAAGTGTAATGATATTGTACTAAGTCCCTGCTCTTTGGAGGAAAAAGGAGGGACAAAGAGGCAGGACTGGCCACTAGTAAGCAAGGATTTTTAAAGGACATTGAAACACACAAATGAGAAGCAAGGAATGGCATTTGGCCCACAGAGATATATGTATACTAAAGTATACAAGAGGTCGTATGCTCACGCTCGACCTAAAAACCACATCACAGACCACCGTCACTTGGGACTGGAGGTTACAGGGATACGGTTGTGTTTGTGATTTGTATTTTCCTCCGGTCCCCGCCAGAACGTCATATCGCAGTAACGTGAGGAACTATTTCCAATATTAATGGCCGTGGTGAGAACATTTGTTTGTAACAGCAGAGTGCCTGCCTGAAGTTTGCCATTCTGGGAGCGAGAAGTAGTGTTCCCATTACGAGCACCTGGCGATAGTAACCGCACCGGAAGTAAAGTGCTCTGCTGCAACTTTGAAATTCTGGGGAACAAGAAGTAATGTTCCCATTTCGAGAACACTGGGCAGTTGATTCTGAATGCCGTTGGATTGAAATGTCCAGCACACATGCAGCCTTCACCAGCGTGAGATGTGAAATGATGTCTGATTGGCGTTAACCCCCTGTGACGGGGATCTCGTATGGGTCGGAGGAAGCAGGCAGCGATCTATACGCAGCGGTAAGTGAGCGCTTGTGTCAGTTTGTGAAGTACTGTTTTGATTAATGCTTTTTTCTGGCAGACAAAGCCATTGACACAAACAAACAAACAAAAATTTCCTGATAATTGATTTACTATTGGCATTTTACGTATAGAGTTGCAAGATTAGACGATTAACAGTAATCAGATTTGAAGAAAATGGCCGCCGCCAAATAAACAGTTTTTCTTCCAAACTTTATGTATAGAATACACTAGTAATTAGAACCAGGAATCGATGAGCAAACAATTGAAATATGAAATACTGGAAAAACTATATATAAAAAGGAGCTGGCCAAATGGTGGGAGGCAGAATCTTCGCAAAAATACATCGATGTGGGTTGGGTTCCTAGGGGTCTAAGAACATTTGTGACCCCTTCTTATGAAGACCCTGAAATGTTAAATGAATGGGCTTATATTTGTAGGAATTGCTCTATCACCATGATGAAAATCTTGGTGAAGTATGCTCTGAAGGACAGAATGAAGGGGCATATTAGCAAGACCGGCGATAAAATTATCGCCGTTTTAGCGGCAGGAAACTGCCGCTAAAACGGCGATAATGGGCTTGCTAATATGCGTTATAGAATTCCAATAGAAGCCCAGGTTAGACGTCCTGCACATCTAACCTAGGCTTCTATTGAATTTATAACGCATATTAGCAAGCCCATTATCGCCGTTTTAGCGGCAGTTTCCTGCCGCTAAAACGGCGATAATTTTATCGCCGGTCTTGCTAATATGCCCTGAAGTTTTTAGAAGAGATAGAGAAGTTAAGTATGGAATTAAGATCTAGTGACTCAAAGGAATCATTTGAGAGCTTTATGGCTAACACGCAAGCGAGATTGGACAAAACAAAGGAAGAAATCACTTCCAAAAAAACAAGGAAATTCCTTAGAGACTTTAAACATTATCAATCTGGTAGAGTGCTGACTTTTAATAAAATGTATGACCACATGTGCAAGGAAATAATACAAAGGACTGCTACAGTGGTAGTACAGAATGCAAATAGGATCTCAAATATGGAAGAAGGGGAGGAGAGTGATATATCAGTCAGTAATGTCTCAGGTGTATCTGGTTCAGCACTAACAAGAGAAGAAGTGACGGTTAAAAGAAATAATTTTTGAAGAAATTTCAACTCCTGGGCAGAGGAGGGACAGAGTTCAGATTGGAACAAAGTTATCAAAGAGAAAAAGGCAGAGGAAAAAGAGGAACAAGCAAATCAATAAAAGAGCAAAGAAAAGACAACAAAACCCCTTGAGAATGATGACAAGTGGAAGAAAACAGGCAAAATGAATGGCCAGCATAGGAATGAGGTAAATCTTTCAGATCATATTTTGAACCAACATTAAATGGAATTACTCTCACTGGGTTTGTCCTTTTGTCCATCCTCTATTTTTAATTATGTTCAAAGCATGATTTATTATTTTAATTTCAAATATCAGCTTTAAATATATAAAGTTCTGAAAACAAAAAGTAAATTGTCTCAACTATACAATCTAAATTTTGGGATATGTATAGTAATTCAACCAAGTAAAAGCTTGTAATTTAGTAGCCTGGGCAGCACACAGGAAAGCTACTTATGGATGCCTGGAGAGCTACCAGTAGCTCATGAGCTACTCGTTGGAGAAGCCTGCTCTAGGAAAATATTGCCCTATTGGAGTTAGCTATAGAAAATCTGCACCCAATGGCATGCTATATTTAAAGACTATAGAGGACATGATATTAATGTCAGATGATATTTCTGTATACAATATTCTGACCCACAACCCTCCTGGACTACTGAAGCACGGTCTGTGGAAGTCTTGTCCAACGATGCAAGTTCAGGAATGTTTTCCTGCTTCTAGCAAAGTGCAGATGTTACTGGGCAGAAAAAAGGTCCTGCTACCAGCATGCTTGGCTAGATCGAGAGGCTTTGCACCACAACAGAAAGACAATACCCCATAAGGGCTGCACTGGTAGAAATGTATGTGTATCTCACACAAAAACCCTAAGAGAATAAGCAGAATGTCACAGACGGATGGGAAAAACCTGTTATTTTCTTTTGGCAGTCTCAGTCCACCACCTTGAATTCAGCAGGTCCATACTAAGCAGTTTGTGGCCAAACAAAAAGTAATCATAATCATCCTTCCATCTGCACTTGCTCTAATGTTTGCAATCTCTATTACAATCATACTAAAGATGGCAAAAATGTCCATTCATCAAACAAAAATCCTCAGTCAGATCCCTGTTAGTGAAGGTCACTGGACTTAACTGACATGAAGGGAAGTAGGTATCTATTCTTGGTGACAGTACTGCGCTACAAAACTATAGTCTGTCAACAGCCATGACATAGTTGGGAGCAGGATGTCTCCATTGTGATACAACTGCTGATGGGACCAGGATTTCTCGCCTGCCACAGAAAACAGCAAATATGTACCTGGGTGCTTCAGAGATAAAACTCTGTTGGGCCTGTTGCTCACTGTGGGAAGTTGGGTTATTGGTTAAAGGGGGAGAGGGGGTGTTAGCCCTTCTCAAGAAAAACAGCCACAATCCTTGTCAGGCTGAACCACAAAATTCACTAAACTAACCTGTGCTTAACCCTCTGGAAGTTTAGAACAAATGCAGTCAGCTTCACTTAGAGGCAATGTGTAAAGTATTTCTGCAGCACTTAAACAGTAATAAAGAGAAAACACAACAGAAGAATAATGCCACACCAATTTGGAAAAACAGAATCAATTTGAATAAATGATTTTACACCAAAACAACAAAACTCCAATCTGTAGAACTGGAGTTATGACTTTTTAAAGTTTAAGGTAAAAAATAGTGCCTAAAAGATTAAAGCGCCAACCGCGGACATCTAACCGCTCAAGATTTGGGCAAAGTCAAAAGTTATGGCTGACCACGATGAAGCGCAGGTCAAATGCACAAAGTGGATTGGACCTGATCTCCGCTTACCTTTGGTATTAGAGAATTTTTCAAGAAAATGCCTGAGAATGTAAAGTGCAGCAGGGCAAGGCAGCCATCAGTGTCTGAAGAGGAGGTGTCTTCGGCGGAGAGCCACTGGACAAAGTTGCAGTGAAGATTTATATTTTCAGTTTTAGACTCTTTTTGTGGAAGCCAAACATTTCCAGCAGGGCTCCATGATGGCAGATGCCCCTTCAACAAGGAGCCGCAGAACATGATTTGCTGCTGCTTAGAACAATGTAGCTGGAGCTGCCAGGAAGTCAGGCTGACCAGCGATGCACCTTGGACGGATCGGTGAGCAAGTAAGTCCCAGTCTCCTATCAGTTCTCAGACCACTTTTTGGCAGAAAATTTAGTAAGTCCAAAGTTTTGGAATAGGGCTATCTGGGCACCTCTAGAACCACATCCAAGGGTCAAGGACTGGAGGGACATCACTTGCACGGGCAGGACTTACCCAGGCTGGGTATAGGACTGGGTTCAAGATGGTTGGAGCCCTTTCTGTCCCTGAGGTTCTGATCAGGAGGCCAGTCAACTAGCACTTGGAGTCAATGTGGAAGTCTTGGGTTCAAGCAGGAAAGCAGGACTCCAAAAACAGGACAGTCCTCTGAAGGCGCAGGGCAAGCTTCGAGTCGCAAGGCAGTCCTCTTAGTGTAGCAGGGAAGTCCTCTGAAGTACACAGCAGGCCATAGCAGCAGGGCAGTACTCTGAGAGTCTTTTCGCAGGTTCAGAAGTGAACTGAAGAGTAGGCCTGAGGGCCCAATTTTTATACCTAGTGCCCCCTTCAAAGTGCAAGTAACATCTGGAGTTTTCCACCTATAATTTCCTGCCTTCGTGCTCTGGTCCCAGTCTGTCTGCTTTTAAAAAAGGCTAGTGTAAAGTTCTTGGTGTGTGAGCTGAAGCAGTGTCTTTGAAGTGCAAGTGGGGCTAGATAGAGCTCTGTCCCCCCATTCTGCCTTGGTCCATCCTGCCAATACGCAAGCACTCTATTGTGTGGCTGTCTGGGAGGAATATCCAAAGGCCAGCTGCCAACTATACCTAGTCATGCTGCTCAGAAAACAGGCGGCAGGCACCAAATGGCTAAGACAAGAAAATGCCACCTTACTCGTTCAGGCTGAACTGTTCCCATGGGGATCAGGGTCAAGACTGATTTGCTGGGTTTAAACTGGAATGGCATGGTGGACAACAAAATCGATGGATTTAGGCCCAGATCTCTCTACTAGGGGTGAATGTTTGACATTGTTCAACATTCCGTCCATCAATTGTTCTTTTCGCATATGGCAAACCGAGTGGGACGGTTATGCCCAGACGTGGGTCATGTGCTCACCATACCACTGGATTCAAGCTAGCCTGGCTGATAAGGGGTGATACTCCTTAACCTGTCCCAGGATTCTTATTTCCGGTCCAGGGAAGACCTGGACTGGCAGTTCGGGCTGGACTGCTCACAGGGGGAGCAGGGTCAAGACTGATTTCCATATGGCTGGGTTTAAACTGGAATGGCATGGTGGGCACAAAAATTATGGTTTTAGTCCCGAACTCTGTACTGTATGTGAATGTTTGACATTGTTCACCATTCCATCCATCAATTGTTCTTTTTGCATTTGTCACCCTGAGTTTGACGGGTATATCCAGACGTGGGTCCTGTGCTCACCATGCCAGTGGATTCAAGCTAGCCTGGCGGATGAGGGGTGATACCCCGAAACCGGTCCCTGGATAATTGTGCTCAGTCCAGGGAGGACCAGGCCTGGCAGTTTGGGCTGGACTGTTCATAGGAGGAGCAGGGTCAAGACTGATTTGCATATGGCTGGGTTTAAACTGGAATGGCATGGTGGGCACAAAAACGTTGGATTTAGGCCCAGATTTCTGTACTGGGGTGAATGTTTGACATTGTTCAGCATTCCGTCCATCAATTTTTCCTTTTGCATTTGTCACCCCGAGTGGGGGGGGTTTGCCAAGATGTGGGTCCCGGCCTCACCATGCCACAGGAATCTAGGTAGCTTGTTCTCTTTTCATTTGTCACCCTAAGTGCGACAGGTATGCACAGACATGGATCCTGTGCTCAACATTTTTAAAAAAATGGATTTTATTGAGTTTTCCAAAAATAAACAAGGTACACATTTCAGTTCCTGTACATCAGAAGAATTCAGTACCCAGGAGCATGGTAGGCAGTACCCATCGTCATCATAGAAACCCAATAACATAACTCTCCCCCTTCCCGTAAGTCTGAGCACCACTCCCTCCATATCATTCAGTTATACCAGTGATAAATGAGATATGCCTTTAGGCATAGAGTTCGGTGGGACACATCGGAAGTCGGCTCTGATTAAACATTCTGCAGTTTCTGATACCAGGTAGGTTCCCTACTACCAGTCATAAAGCCATCATGGGGATCCCACAGGGATCAGTGCATCAGGCTCTGGGTTGACTAGGCTATCCACCAGTGCATTCCACACCCGAGCACCCTCATTTTGCCTATGCCCCTCTGTGCCTCTCGTCGGAGGACTCTTCCCTCGCAGCCTGCCCACTTTATCAGCTCCCTTCTCCAAACTGCTAGTCGGGGGCCTCTAGTCGCCTCTTAGTTCCAAGCCATCTTGCGTTTGGCCAGAATGTATGCCAAGTCCTATATCTTCCCATTATTTTCATCTTGGAGGGGTGGGGGAACGAGCTCAGGAGGAAGTGTCTCGGGGTGCGCAGCACCTCTTTCCCAATGCAGTCTTTAGTCGCCTGTATGACTTCCCAGAAATTGTGCAGTGCGGGGCATGCCCAGAACATATGCAGGATATGGGCTCTTTCTTCCCCGCAACAGGGATAAGCTGTGTTAGGTACCTGGAAGTATCAGCCTATGTGTTCAGGTGTAAGGTACGCCCGGAGTAGTACGTAATAATTTATGAGTTTGAAACGTGCGTTTCTAGAGACCTTCAGTGTCCGTTCCATAATCTTATCTCATTCTGTCCTCCCTATTGGGGAATCCAGGTACCCCTCCCATCTAGTTCTCAGTGGATGTAGGGGCAGCTGTTGATCTGCTCGCAGGACTCTATATAGGCACAATACTTTTTTAATGACGCCCACCAAGAGTGTCATATATTGGCAGCTCTGTAAGGAAGCAGGTTCAGTGGTCCCCCCTCCCCAATGTTTCCTCATCACTGACGTGAGTGCCCTATGTAGGAGAAAATTTCCTTGGGCTAGGTCGAACTCCTCTCTCAGATCCTCAAAAGGGAACAGCTCGGAGTCCCTATAATGGTCCCCCACTTTCGTCACCCCTGCCTCCGGGACCTTGGTGCGTATTCTCTGTAGGCCTCTAACCCAACACCTTGCCATGGTGCGGAACTCCGCCAAGTCACACCGGTAGGTGCTTCACTCGAAGAAGAACTCGAAGGAGCTCCCTAAGTGGTGGCACAAAGGGGCCAGGGGTTCAGTCCAGGTTGCGTCTTTGAGCAAGCCCCTGGATGAGCCACTGCAGCTGAGCTGCTATGTAATATAGCTCAAAATTGGGGGCTGCGAGGCCCCCTTCTGCTGTCGGGCGTTATAATGTGGTCAGCACCACTCTCCGGCATCCCGTCACCCGAATGAACTCTGTACGCAGGGTTTTCAGGTCTCGGAACTGTGCTCCTGGTATCCACAGGGGAAGTGTGGTAAAAAACTAAAGGAGCCGGGGGAGAGCCACCATTTTCAGGAGGGCTAATCTTCCTATCACTGAGTGTGGCAAAGTCCCCCAAATGGTCATGGAGGATCTCAAGGAGTTAATTGCTCGCCCCACATTGCCCTCTAGCAAGTCTACTCCGTTATGATAGATCTTGACTCCCAGGTACGGCAAGCACTAGGGTTCCCATTGCTTGGTCGTCAGATGCACCGGTGGGTCCTCCCTCCGTGCCATGGATAAAAGCTTGGATTTCAGCTGGTTGACCCGCAGCCCAGAGAGCCGACCAAACTCCTACAGCATGCCTTTAGTTCCCCTCAGGTTCCTCACCGTATCATGTAGGAAGAGTAACAGGTCATCAGCATATGGTGCTATCCTGTTGGAGTGATTTCCGATTGTCAGGCCTCTACACGCCATACCGGTGCTCGCATATGTGTCAGGGGCTCCATGGCAATAGCAAACAACAATGGGGACAGGGGGCACCCCTGTCGTGTTCCCCGCTCCACCGGGCAACTCGTCCATATAGTTCAGCCTGTACATACCCTGGCCGTCAGTCTGATATACAACAGTCATGTCCAGGCCACAAAGCTCTCCCCCAATCCCATGTGCAGCATCACCTCGTAGAGGTAGTGCCATTCAAGGCTGTCAAAAGCTTTTTCAATATCGACAGCGAACACCGTTGCATCAGTCCAGGTGTAGTAGCCAGCCTCCAGGATATTAGTTGCCGTATTTCACCCCTGGATGAATCCTGTCTAGTCTGGGTCTCGGATTTTGCTGAAGATCTTGTAGTAGATATTTAGCATAGACAGGGGCCTATATGCTGAGTGGTCATGTGCCTATTTGCCCGGTTTTAAAATAGGGATTATCAACGCCTCTCTAGTGGTTGCTGGCAGGATGCCAATGGTTCTTGCCACGCTATAGAGCTCAGTCAGTCTGGGGGCCAGTCCTGCGCAATAGGTGGCATAAAATTCAGTCGGTTAGCCGTCTGTCCCTGGGGTCTTATTTCGCGCCATATGCTTAATGGCATATAATATTTCTTGCAAGGATATGTTATCTCCCAGGCCTCTTGCCTCATCCTCCTCCAGATGCGGCAGCGCTCCCAAAAATGATTGTGTCGCTGTTGTGTCTAGTGGTACGACACTATGTATAGTGCCGCATAATATCCAGCGAATACACTATTAATGCCTTCCTGGGAATACACCCTGTTGCCTCTCTCATCTTCCAATTTTACTATGATCGCCCCCTGTCTCATCAGACTTGCCAGCCAGGCCAGCAGGGACCCAGATTTATCCCTCCAGTGTGCGCCCTATCTATGTACCCCTTATAATCAAAGCACCAAAGGCGTTCCACCTAGATCGCCACCTCCTCCTGTGCCTCTACAAGTGCCGCCTATTCGTCCGGTCGCTCTGGACGGTGAATCTCCAAGTCCTTGAGCACTCTCTCAGCTGCCCGGATCCCCCCCAACAAGATGTATTGTATGCCCTTCACCTCTGCGACCCCGCAGTACCGCCTAAAGGCGACCTACTCCGCCAACGGAGATGACGTGTGCCAGTGTTGGTGGCAAAGTATTGAATTATTTTCTCCCGTATCGTTTCCCGGAAGACTTGGTCCTCCAGCGATTCAGGCTTGAGTCTCCACGTAGGAATGGCTGGGTGAGACTGAGTCCAGCGCAGCTGCAAGAGGACCGGGTTATGATCTCATATAGTACGGGCTAGGTATTCGACCGCATGTACCAGGCTGTGCACATTCGGAGTGCATAGGAAGCTATCTAGCCGAACATGCACGTCATGTAGGCCTGAGAAAAAGGAGAAATTCCTCCCAGCCGGGTACAACTGCCTCCACAAATCTATGAGTCCCCAGTGTTGCTGCCATTCACGAAAAGTACTGACAGCCTGTGAGTCACGCAAGGGGGTGTGTGAGCAGTCCACACCAACATCCGCAACACAATTAAAATCCCCACCCAATATCGTCGGGGAGGTAATACAGGGTGCCAGTTGTCTAGTTGAGTTCTCCAGGAATGCTCCTTGGCCCATATTTGGGGCATACACATTAACCATGGAAATATCTCTTCCCTCCAGCAGGCTTCATAATATTACAAACCTCCCCTCTGGGTCAACTATCTGCTTCACAAGCTGAAAGGGATCCAAATTAGGGCCCCCGTGGCATACGGGAGGGCGATCCCCAAGCAGGGATCCACCCACTAGGCACCAGGGAGGGGGAAGCGGCCCCTTGGACAAGGGCCTTTGCTCCCCCCATTAAATTATGGCATAATCAGTAGCCCCCAATCTGCCCCCGGGGGGGGGGGTAAAAAATACCTTAGACACCAGAGATTATTTTTTTATAGGCCAGGGGTGTGGGCTGCCCAAAATGGGCATGCCAATGCCCCCACCCTTCCCCCTCCCATAAATGCAAAAGTCTTTCTGCCCCCCCCCCCCAGGAAGGTAGATGGGGCCAATAGCATCTGATCTGACCCTTGGGAGGGCAGAAAGCCCTCTAGGCTCCAGGGATTTTTTTTTTGTACGTAGGGGTGGGGGCTGCCCAGTACGGGCATGCCAATTCCCCACCCTAAAACAAATTGCCACAGCCTTTCTGCTCCCCTGGGAGAAAGATGGGGGCAATAGCCCCTTATCTGGCCCCCTGGGGGGGCAGGAAGGCCACTAGGCACCAGGGATTCTTTTTTTTTAAATTTCACAGGTGGGGGCTGCCCAGAATGGGCATGCCAATGCCCCCATACCCACCTCAAAAAATGCTACAGACTTTCTGCCTCCCCGGGAGGCAGATGGGGCAATAGCCCCTGATCTTCCCCCCCTGGGGGGGGGGGGGGCAGAGAGCCCACTAGGGATTACGCTGGCTTTTGTGTACATGGGGTGGGGGCTAGGCACCAGGGATTATTATTTTTTTAATACATAGGTTTGGGTGCTGCCCAGATTGGGCATACCAATGCCTCCACTCCCCCCCCCCAAAAAAATAGCCACAGTCTTTCTGCCCCCCCGGGTGGCAGAAAGCCCACTAGGCACTGACCTTTTTTTCGCAATGTGCCTTTCTGTGGATTCTGGGCCCTAGCACAGCCGGCACCTAGGGAAAACAAGCAAAACTTTACATTTTTGAAAACTAGACATCGAGGGGAATCCAGGATGGAGTGACTTGTGTGCCTCTCACCAGGTACTGTTACCCAGAATCCCTTGCACACCTCAAACTTAGTAAAAAAAACATTTTCCTCACATTTCTATGATGGAAAGTTCTGGAATCTGCTTGGATCCACAAACGTCTACCCACCCAGCATTCAGCATTCCCCCAAGTCTCCCAATAAAAATGGTACCTCACTTGTGTGGGTAGGCCTAGTACCCGTGACAGGAAATGGCCCAAAACGCAACGTGGACACATCAAATTTTTCCAGTGAAAACTGACCCTTTTTTGCAATGTGCCTAGCTGTGGATTTTGGACCCTGTCTCTGCTGGCACCCTAAGGAAAGCTAGCAAACTTATATATTTTTAAAAACTAGACACCCAGGAGAATCCAGGATGTGGTGACTTGTGTGGCTCTCACCAGGTTCGGTTACACAGAATCCCTTGCAAACCTCAAACATTGTCAAAAGAAACACATTCCTTACATTTCTGTGATGGAAAGTTCTGCAATCTACGTGGATGCACAAACTTCCACCCACCCAGCATTCCTCAAAGTCTCCGATAAAAATGGTACCTCACTTGTGTGGGTAGGCCTTGTACCCACAACAGGAAACGGCCCAAAGCGCAACGTGGACACATCACATTTTTTCAGTGAAAACTGACCCTTTTTTCCTAATGTGCCTAGCTGTGGATTTTGGACCCTAGCTCTGCCGGCACCTAAGGAAACCTAGCAAGCCTATACATTTTTGAAAACTAGACAGACAGGGAAATCCAGGATGGGGTGACTTGTGTGGCTCTCACTAGATTCTATTACCCAGAATCCCTTGCAAACCTCAAACTTTGTTAAAAAAAAAAAAACACAATTTTCCTCATATTTCTGTGATGGAAAGTTCTGGAATCTGCGCAGATCCACAAACTTTCACCCACCCAGCATTCCACCAAGTCTCCCAATAAAAATGGTACCTCACATGTGTGGGTAGGCTTAGTGCCCTTGACAGGAAACGCCCAAAACGCAACATGAACACATCACGTTTTTCCACAGAAAACTGACCCTTTTTTTACAGTGTGCATAGATGTGGATTTTGAGCTCTAGCTCAGCCGCCACCGAGTGAAACGTAGCAAACCTGTACATTTTTTAATACTAGATACCCTGGGGAATCCAGTATGGGGTGCCTTGTGTGGCTCTCACCAGGTTCTGGTACCCAGAATCCCTTGCAAACCTCACACTTTGTCAAAAAAACACATTTTCCTCACATTGCTGTGATCTCCCAATAAAAATGGTGCCTCACTTGTGTGGGTAGGCCTAGCACCCGTGACAGGAAACGGCCCAAAATGTACTGTGGAGACTTCAAAATTATCGATTACAAAAAGACCTTGTTTTGCGAGGGAGTCACCTGCGTTTTTGATCTCGGGCTCGGCGACCATCTAGGGAAACCTGCCAATCCCAGACATTTGTGAAAACTAGACACCCAGGGTAGTCCATGGAGGTGTGACTTGCGTGGATTCCCGAACGTTTTCCTTCCCAGAATCCTCTGCAAACCTCAAATTTAGCTGAAAAAAATCACATTTTCCTCACATTTCTGTGTGGGAAAGTTGTGGGATCACCGGTCTGATACAAATTTCCTACCGCCCAGTGTACCCTCCTTCCTCCTCCAAATTTGCTAACCTTATTTTTGCTGTCCTTAGTACTCTGCACACTTTACCACTGCTAAACAGTGCTAAAGTGCATGTGCTCACTTCTTAAAACATGGTAACATTGGTTTATGCTCAATTGACATAATTAATTCACATATAAGTCTCTAGTAAAGTGGTACTACATGTACTCAGGGCCTGTAAATAAAATGCTATTAGTAGGTCTGCAGCAGTTATTTTGACATCCCCTTAAGTAGCGATTTAAACATGTCTCAGGCTTTCCATTGCAGCCTGAGTTTGCAGTTTTAAACCACAATTTTGCTTGGCAAAATAAATCTTTTGCCCGGCCCAAACCTTCTTTTTTAGTACATATGAGTCACCCCTAGGGTAGCCCATGGACAGCACAGATGGCAGGGTGCAGTGCATTTAAAACATTTAAAAAGTTGGACATGTACTTTTAAGTTTTCACATGTCCTGGTGGGAAAAACTCTTACATTTGTTTTTCACTACTGCAAGACCTACCTCTCCCGTAGGATAACATTGGACTTACTGTCTTTCATTTAATAAGCTGTAACTTCCGAAAGGAGTAGGTAAACAGTCATGTTTGGTGTCTTTGGAATTGTAATGAAAAATCCTCTCTTATCGTCCAGGATTGCCAGTTCACCAAGAGTAGCGAGAGCAGCGAGGCAGCAGCTGCGAGGAGCCGGAGCAGGAGACAAAGAACGCCGAGAGTGCCGGGGGCGGTTTTTCTTTGATCCTCCGCCCGTTCCAGACCCGTCTTCAAGTCTCCAAGTCTCCCTCGATCTAATCAAGGCTTTAATCAAGGTTTCTCACCAGAGTTGCACACTGCCACGGGTGGTGAGAGAGCAGCGAGTGGGAGCTGAGAGGGTTTGCTACGGGTTCTCCCGATAGTGCGGCTTGGTGGAGCTTGGTTACCAGTAAGCGCCATCTCGTAGCCAGTGTGTGGACACGCTCTCTGCCCTCGGAGAGCAAGTCGAGTGAGCGAAGAGCGGCCTGGCGCGTCCGAGGGAATACGGGTACAGACGTCAGTTTCCAGTCGCCCCCACCGCTCCTGTTGCCCGCCGCCTGTCCACTCCGACCGCGGTAGCTGGGGAGAGGGCCCTCGGTGGCAAGAGCGGCCGCCTTTTAGCAGGCAGCCGCAGTAAGTGTGAGCCCCCGGCGGTATCGCGGAGGCGGCCTGATTAGTTCAGGGCCAGCCTGCGGTCCCGCCTCGAGTGCCCCGCTTGCCCCTCTTCTGCCCCCCTTTTTGCATCTGCTCCTTGCCACCTTGCCATTTCGTCACCTTATTAACTACCGATTGGAGCAGTCCACCACTTGTTTTGTCATCACCTCAGCACTAAGCTCCGCCAACACTGCCAACATCGGCACCACGGCTGTCTTTGTGGCTGGAAGAAGCCTAGGCACAGGATTTAAGTTGCACTCCTGGCAATCCAGCTCACCTAGAACCACCGAACCACCGAACTTCGACGCCCAGCCAACACAATTCATCCGGCTCTCATAATAAACAGGCCCAACTGGGTCCTTTGGTCAGCCTTCAGCATTCAAGAGCTTATCAGCAGGAAGACGGTGGGTACCCCAACCAGCAGAAGCCCCCAAGAATGAGATCCGGGAGAGTGAGGAAAGTTTCAATAAAGCCCCTTAAAAAAAGCATAAAGATGAAGGCCGCCCCCGCATCCTCGGCTGCAGCTCCAATGGCCCCCACGCAATCAACATCAATAGTAAAATTTAATTCGGGCCCAGACTCAGGACACGAGCCCCAACTTTGGCAACCCTTGTCTCAAGTTCAATCTTCTCAAGGCCCCTCTTCACTCCATGTTGCACGGGGGCTGCCGCGGCCCAGGTAGACTTAACCTATGATGAGCCGAAATTGGGCCCCCTAGTGCCCACAATCCCCTCAACTCCATCGATAAACAAGTATTGGCATAGCCAATAGGTCTTGCCTTTGGGACCTTATAAGTGTTTAGTTATCCAGCACAATATCCTTGGTGCAACAACATCAACTGTTGCATGGCTAAACATTTATAAGGTCCCAAAGGCGAGACCTATTGGCTATGCCAATGCTTGTTATTTTTGAACTGGTGTCTCCCACCCTAGCAGTTAGTGACGTGCAAAGCGCACTGGTGTGTTAATGTCCCTTGGTTGGGAGCCATGGGATATTCCATTTGCTCAGGTTCGTTCCGAACCCTTCAAAGCTCGCAATAGCTGCCGAGGCTCGCGCTCCAGCCCTCTCTGCCCCGTTATCCAAGCACTGACTCTTTCGTGGTCTGCCACGGGGGCTACTAATGCCACCGAGAGGGCCACCACAGCCCCTCCCAGGGCGAGCAATGAGTTTAATCCCACACACAATATGCGGTCGGTGGTCAGTCAGCCTTGAATGCGGCCCTCGGTCTGCAAAACTTGAAATTAATATGTGGCATTTTCATGTGTTCGAACACTAATTCTGCAGCAGGGAGGCGGGAGAAGAAGAAGTGGTGATGTCTCCCCCTTTAATGTAGCGCCGGTGCGGCTCTGCTCCTAAGATGTCTTCCCTGGCCGCTCCCCCTCGGAGCGGGCACTGGACGGGGCCGGGCGGGCTCAGCTGCAACAGTTTCCCGGTGCCCGCGGGTCCGCTGACACGGAAAGGCTACAATCCTCCTAGGGCGGCCGCAGCCTCTGACTAGGAAAACATTGGCAGCCGGACAAGAAACCAGATTCCGGCCCTGTCGAGGGCAGGGGCGAGCTGTCGGGAGTACCTACCAGTCCCCTCAAGGGGGGTGAGGGGGTGGCGGCCATGGAGGGAGATTTAACGAAGGGGAGAAACGGAGCTACCTTAAAAAACACTCAAACAAAACGAGGCCGAGCTGTGGGGCATGCTGGTTAGTCCCCTTTTCAGTGGTGGTGGGGGAGTTAAGGAAGAGAAGTAACAGAACTAGCTTAAAAATATATAATAAGCAAACTCCTTAAGACCTTAAACTTAAAAACGTGAAGAAAAACAATACACAAAGGCCACCGTGTGGTGGGAAGGGGCTGAGCTATTGGGGTCTGTCAGTCCCTCCTGTGGGGGAGGGGGTGACGTAGGAGGGAGAGTTAACTCTAGAAGATGAAGAGCCACTCTAGAATCCGAAACGACACCAAACCGGGAACTGCAGTGTGGACCACCGGGGCCTAGTTGTTGAGACACAGAGGTACCGGTCAGTCCCTCTTCAAGGGTCAGAAGATGGTGAGTGACGTCACTTTCCCAACACATTCAAACTGCTTTGTGGTGATCCCTGCTCGAAGTATGGAAGTACCTGTCAGCCTGCACTTCAGAGGTCAAGGGGTCCTCAAGGCGCACGTTTTACTGTATTCATACATTAACACACACAGACATAGGTACAGACAGGCTACTAGAGGTCACGGCCTGCACTCTGGAGAAGCTCAGTCCAACCCCCACCACATTAGTGTGCTGTGTGCAACCCGGCAGTGGGGGGCGAAGACACCCAGCTACTTGACCCCCGCCCACAGAGCGCCGTGTGAGGTTCAGACAAGCTCCTTTTCAAGTGCCCATCCCCATGGATATACCACCCCCCTGCCCCCCCCACACACGCAAACACTGTTGTGATGCGGCCGGGGCCCAGCTTTGTCCCTACACATCAGCCTCTTCTTCAGGAGTTTCCCACAGACAGCAGGACAGGGGTGGGAGAAGTGTGTACAAGATGGTAGGGTCTGTGGTAAGAACCATGCAGACTCCAAGGCGGGGGGGAGAGGTGGTGGGTGGAGGGCAATAACCAGCAGAGGAGTATGAACTACATGGCGAGACATATATCGCTCCACCCCCCAACTACACCCAGACTGGTGTGTGTAGGGCTGGGCGCTAGCAGTGAAACTACCCTGCCCCCACTTGTTCAGGGCTCTGCCATGTGCTACAGAGAACAGGGCAGTAACGGGGAGGGTGGACAGGACGCCAGGGTGCCTGTACAGGCCCTGGGCCCTGACAGCCAGGCTGCAGGGAGGATGGCAGGGTCTGGATGTGGCAAGTACCCTGCAGTGACAAACAGCCAAACACCGTGAAACATGCTGAGACAAACACCGCACACGGAGAGACCGCCTTGCCCACCGCACTCCCGGCAGCGGTCACTGTCATGACATACACCGCAGGGCCTCCTGTGGACAGGCAGTGAAACGGTGGGAGAAGGTGCTGTGAGGCACACCAGCGCCCCATACACAGATGGGCCACCGCACTCCAGGCCGGGGGTCACCCCAATGACACAGCAGTGTGGACAAGCAGTCAAACGGTGCTGAGAAGGTGCTGTGAGGCACACCAGCCCCCTCTCCCCCTCACACACACACACAGATAGGCCGCCGCACTCCAGACAGGGGTCACTGCCATGACGCACACCACAGGGCCTGGTGTGGACAAGCAGTCAAACGGTGCTGAGAAGGTGCTGTAAAGCACACCCCCCTCGCACACACAGATAGGCTGCCACACTTCAGACAGGGGTCACTGCCATGACACACACCGCAGGGCCTGGTGTGGACAAGCAGTCAAACAGCGGGAAGTATGTGCTGAGCACAGCGCCCCAGACACAGGCAGGGGTCACTGCCATGACACCGCGGGGACCGGTGTGAATTGACCTCTGGCACCTCGGGCAGCAGTGAGCCCGGCGGAGGTTAAGACAGCTGAAGAATTAGGGTTTTCCTGCATGTGACGGTGGGCCCTGGCGTGTTTGGAGAGCGGGGCAGTGCCAGCCACATTAATAAAGTGGATTATATTTAAAGCGCATCCTGTTACGTTGTGTGTAAGAAGCCTCTTATTCGCCGTTTATTTTCAGCGCTGTGCTCAACTCGCACCTTAGAATATTCTACCACTGTAACGCGGACAGCGGGACCCCGGATGCGAGGGTGGGGGGGGTCTGCTTTGCCAGGGTTACATTTAAGCCGGCGGTTGAAGGTAGTGAGCACCGACCCTCATTTTGGGGACCAGGGCGTATTTCCCACCATCTAACTTTGACCCAGATCGAGGGAGAGAAAAGGCAGATTCGGGAAAAGGAGAACAAGTAAACAGTGACAAAGGAAGGAAGAAGGGGGGAAAAGAAATTTCAAAAGAGTGAGTATTGCGTGAAAACTTGTCACATCACGGTGACGCCAGGCCCGCTGCACGGGGCACTTTTCGCACTTCAAAGAGAAGGACTTGTTTTCCCTGCGTCTGCGGGCCACGCTCAGCCGGGCAGGGGAGAAATGAAAACAAGTGGGAGGGGTGGGGGGAGAGAGGCCGACAGCGTTTCCCTTGCGGGAGCACGCAGGGGCACCATCTGTTTGAAAGTTAATTACAAACAGATGGCGCTGCCGCTCGCTCCCGCAAGGCAATCGCCGCACGTGCACGCGTTGCCATTGAAGGCAATGGAACGCGTGCACGTTTTTGGGGAAAAAAGGGAATTGATGGCTAAAGGTCTCCTCCTATGCTACGCATGCGCGCTGCGTAGGCGAGACCTAAAAAGACCTCATTGAGGGACTATTTTAGGAATTTACCAACAGTAACAGTCCCTAAGCATAGACCCAGCACCCCCAACACACTTCTGGATCCCTCTTCAATCACTCCAGTGGCAGCCTTGCATCAAATACTAGTTCAGCCAATGTTCCACACAGTCGCTGGTGGGTCTGGAAGCTTGTCGTCATCAGGTCTCTCAGCAATGGTAGTATCTCCATCTAAAGAAGTCCTCGGTGACAGCAGTGCACTCCTGGCCTCTGATCAGCAATCTTTAGACTAATTGGCCGCTCACGCTTATGCTCCAGCTGCACCGGCCCCCCTCCAAACTACCACTTCAAATGAGGCCTTTTAGCCAACTTCCCAGTCTGCTCAGAACCCGAGCCAGTTTTCCCCTATAGCATTAAAGTCCCCATTCCCAATCCCAATGGCCCGTTCTACAGGGAGCACTAAAGTCCTGACGCCACAAGTTATGCCCCCGGAAAGCACCCATTTCAGCAACTTCAAAACGTTGCCTCCAGCATGCCCAGTAAACATATTTGACCAATGCCATCAGAAGGCCAATTCACCGGGGGCCCACGACAACAAAAATAACACCTTCTTAGATCTGTCTTTTTTCATCAATGAACCCAAAAGGCTCACCGTCCAGGAAAAACCGTCTTCACTTGACTTAAATGATCTTTGGTCACAATTACTACAAACCCTACAAACTAGGGCAACAGCACTGACTTATCACTCAGATAAAATGGACCTGCAGGTGGAACTTTTAAACACCCTTGCGGTGTATACTGCTGGGATTGACCAAAAACTTGAGGCGCTCAACTTATTGACAACAAAAGCCCAATCCCAAGTCCAACTCGTTCAATCAGTATGCTGCTGCTCTCCTATCATTGATTCTTTATCCTCCCTACCTCAATTCCTCTGCTCAGTATTATCAGAAATTAAGAAGCTTCCATTCCCAGGGCCGCCCAACCTTCAACCCCAAGAACTTAGCTTGGTCAAGGCCGAAGGGCCAACTCCCGCGTTAGTGCAAACCCGACTCCCCTTTCCGCAAAGTAAGGCGCCAGTAGATTTCAATGCATCTTCCGACGTACCACCACCCCACCATAATATTCATCGGCTGTCGAAGCGGGAAAAAAAAAGATTGCGGAAAAGTCAGAATAAACAAACAGTGGAAACTAAAAACACTATTACCAGCTATTTCCCAAAGTATAACTCAGAGACTTCACGGGAATCACCCATAACGCTTGAAGGCAACACCAGTTCGCCACCAGTAGCGCAACCTTTAACGCCTCAAAAAGCATTTTTACAATCGAATAGTTCACCAACAGCAGACCCACCTCAAGCCCTAAGGCTCCCCTTGCAGCCACTCACTCAAGTCACATCGGGATTTAATCAATTGCTTCCTGCAGAGGTGTCAGCGACCAGCAAAGGGCCAGCTGGGACCGCAAATCCCCAAAAGTTATTATCTGACATCATTGCTGCTTGTCCACTTTCAGCGGGGGTCAATAGATCAGCCCTGCAAAGTGTAGTTAAAGTGTCCGATGGTCAGTATCCGCCAACCCTATCTAGTCATCAACTGTTGGCGGCAACGTGTAGCATACACCCCGTTTTATCACCAACCATTCATCGTCGAGAACTGATTTCCCCCCATCCTATCACACGTACAACCAAGATGGCACCAGAGGTAACCTCTAAGCTAACCAAGTCCCCAACAGTAGAGGAAGTGTACTACCAAGCAATTAACAGCTCCGAGACCAAATTGCTGTTAACTCCAGAATATGTCTCTAGAGGCCCTCATGACATTTTAAATTGTGGGAACATTCTTAGACTTTTCAAATCGTCCCCGGAACTAAGTATCTTGCAATCAAAAGATATAATTGCCATTGAATTTATACCTAGTGAAGGTACTCAAGCAGGAGAAGCAACTCAAATTACACTAGCGTCCCCAGCTATCCAGGAACTGGTTCAGTTAAAAGCCGACCAATTTAAAAACTGGGGCATAATAATAACAACGCCCAGTGTCCCTCGTTATCCATCAATATTAGAAAATACACAGGTCCACGCTTCTAGCACAAGTCTGGCTCCTTTTTCAGTACTAAAGTCTGCTAGAAGTCGCTCGCCAGCCGCTGCCCCAGAGCAAACAACTATTCAGCTAGTCACCCAAAGAGCTGATTGGTCATGGTACCAGGAGCTTTATCTCGGAGTCGGAAAGATTGAAACATCTCCAATGATGGCTTAACAATATGTTCCTGGAACGTCAACGGATTGGGATTGAAAAGTCAATCCGCAGTTACCCTTGGCTTTATAAAAAAATACGACATTATACTTCTCCAGGAAACCTGGGCAGTATCCAGCATACCTATTGAAGGCTACTTGGAATTCATGTCCCCTGCCTCTAGACAGTGCAAGTTCGGCAGGCCGTGCGGTGGACTTTCGATCTACGCCTATACCAAACTTTCTCAATGCATCAAACAGCTAAAATTCGAAGTAGATTGTGTCGCCGGAATCGTGGTGGGAAGTCCAACATCAGACAGCCAGTTGCTCCTTCTCAATGTGTATATTTCTCCGTGTACCACCGAGAAAAAAATCTAAAATGGGCCAATTGACAGACATCATCTGTAACCTATTAAGCGACTACGGTAGTATACCCAGTATCATCTCAGGAGACTTCAATACAAACCTGTTCTGTAATGCTCCAGACGACACTGGGATCGTTTCTCCAATGGTTCCCCCGCACCTTGCTCCACAATCAATTCCCGCAGGACACAGACTCTCGAAACTGGGCGAGTACGCAGTCCTACAGCTTAGCAGAGCAGGGTACACCCTATTGAATGGGCATTTTCCTACGGACACCCCCCCAGCTTGGACACGCACCGACGGTCGAACTCATTCATTTTTGGACTTTACTTTAGGCAGTAGTGAAATACTCCCCCTGATTGAGAATTATTATATCGCATCGCAGGGTGAGAGCGACCATCGTCCTCAAATCATAACTCTATCCTCTAACATCCCATGTCATGAGGAACTTGCTCATACTCTCTCAGGCTGCCACACAGAGAACCTAAGGAGAATGAAATTGGCGGATAGTGCTGCCCTCCCACGATGTATAGATGCAGAGCTCTTTTACGTTTACCACCAGACAAAGACTTCTCTGTTATTTGCGGCTGGGCTAGCTACGTAAATCAATTACTCAATGAATTTCCAACTAAGAGGAGCACCCGGCACCATGTAATGCAACCTCGCATACCATTAGCAACAAAAAAACTAAAAGTTCAAAGAAATCAGGCCCTCCGTCTGTCCAGGAAAAGTCCAGGAAACAAAATTTTATTTAACAATTTTAAGCAAGCAAGCATAAAGAGCCTTCAAGTCCTGTATACATAGGGATAAACAAGCAGCTTCCGACGAGTTTTGGCTGAAACTAGTTCATGAAAGCAAGAATCCCAACGCAAAGCAATTTTGGTCTCTCGTGAACAGGGGATTACATGGCGGAAGCAGCCATGGTAGCGCTAATATTAGCGCAGATGAATGGACCCAGTTTTTATCATCTCATTTTAATGATCACAGAAATAGGGACGACCATCCCAATTTTCCTTCATCAGCCAACCCCGAGTCATCACCCCTGGAAGTAAAGTGCCCAAGCTCGTCCAGTCTCATTACCCCAGTCAATAATGTTACGGTTGAATTAACAAATGAGGGCCTTGAGAAGAGTGACGACTCAAAGAGGGAGATCCCAATGACATTAAAAACAAGATCTCACGTTCAATCAGGAAAGCCAGGGCTGAAGGAGCACCAGGGCCCAATGGTCTTCCCCAGGCCCTGTTCAAATCAGACATTGACCTGTGTTCAGACCACCTTGCCCCCCTGTTTCTCCACTGCAGGCTAAATAATACCATCCCGGAGTCTTGGAAAGGCGCTATCATCCACCCTATCTACAAAAGCGGCAAGAGACACCCCTAACAACTATAGAATGATAGCTCTCCTTGACGTCGAGGCCAAATACTACGCCAGCATTTTATTGGAAGAGCTGCTGGCCTGGGCAGATACAACAAAGCGCCTTCCTGTCAACCAGACCGGCTTCGTGGCCAACTCCGGAACAACAACTAATTTATTCACCCTATCCGTCTTGATAGAGAAAGCGGCAGCCCAACGCATCCAACTTCACTGCTGCTTTGTTGATTTTAAAGCGGCCTTTGATCGGGTGCCCCTGGGCCAGTTGTGGCAAAAACGTGAGCTCTGAGGCATACCCCCGGCCCTTTTAAATGCCTTAATTCAACTTCATTCGGAAACTTGGATTAGAATTAATTTGGGAGAAGGTTCCCATGTTTCCAGGAAGATTGAGACCAAAAGTGGTGTTAAACAAGTCTGCGTGCTGACCCCACTCCTTTTTAATTTGTTCATCTCGGATCTATCCCCAATACTTGACAGTGTCAACAGCCACCCCTCCCAATTAGATGGAACCCGCATCAGCAACTTGCTGTATGCCGATGACCTTGTGCTATTAAGTCACACAAAAGTAGGCCTACAGAGGCTACTTGCCGAGCTGCTCCCCTACACCACAAGAAATCTCCTTGAGCTGAACTTGTCCAAAACAAAAACAATTTCTTTTGGGAAGCAAAAGCGGCTGCATGGAGGGTGGCTCTTTAACAACGCAAAGCTCAAATCAGTGCCTCACTATAAGTGCTTGGGAATTTTCCTTTACACCAGATGTTCATTTTTTAAGCAGAAAGATGCATTAAGGACCAAAGCTCTTACACTTGAGGTTGCCTCAGCGAAACTGTTGAAACAACTACTTGGCCCGAGTCTAACTCCAATGCTGAAGGTGATGAAGGCGAAGATAACCAACTCCTTGTCGTACAGACATGAGATCATGAAGGGCGCAATAAGTACTTTATTAAATAAACTAACCATTAAAAATTTTAAACGTGCTTTCCGCCTGCCAAGATCTGCTTCGCCAGCCCAAGTTAGACTCAAACTAGGCTTATTAGACCATCATGGCGTCGAGGCAGGTGCATTTATAAAGCTCTGTAACAGACTGCGCAATGCCCGGGAGGGCAGCCTGGAGGCCAGACTCTGGAATGAAATATCGAACAGCCACTTCAGTCATAAACAGCGGCATCACCTGGACTACTGCCTTCAACTACTTAGTGTCAAGGAATACTGGGGAACAAACCCCTCCCAGCCGGCGCTAAAGGCAGTCATCAAGAGAAGCGTCCGGCTGTGGTCTTTCCATTCAGATAGGGCAACACTGTCTAGAAGGAAACATGCCTGGGCAATAATTTCTGATTTTAAACCAGGGGTCGAATTATCCTATTTATCAAGCACGTTCGCACTTTTTTGGAAACTAAAGTTTATTGCCCTGAGGATGGGAGAATGGCCTTTTTTAAAGAACCTGCCTGAACGGCGCCGCCCCGGCACTAGTATCAAATGCAGGAAGTGTGGCTATCACTTTGAAGCTATGGAGCATATAGTTTGTGTATGTCCCGCTATGCTCATTGACAGACGGTCTTTATTGCGGGGCGAATGGAATAACCTTGGAATACGATCTTGTCGCCAAGCCATAATCGCCGCCCTAAACCCAGACAATACGAAGTTGAACATTCGGTTCACCGAATTTGTTAACAGAGCGGCAAAAATGTTGGGAGATAACAGAGTTGCAAATCTCCATCAACCCGGCTGAGTTGTAACCCCGCTCCAGGTTCAACTAATGAACTCTTGATTACTAACTACTGTTGATTGGAACATTGCTCTTTGCTTAACATTAATAGTTTATAGGTCCCCAGTTGGCATTTGAAAATATTAGTTTTGCCGGTTTTTTTAAATTAAAAAGAGAGGGGGAGATGTCTTGATAGACCCGACACCCCAGTATTGGATTGCCACAGGTAATTAATTATCGTGAGGGTGTCTTAATCACCCCCCTATTTTTAGAGAGTCTTAGTATTAACCTTAGTTTTTTAATGCCTTGTTTCTTGTATATAAGAACCGTATGAGTTTTTTAATCTTAAATGGAAAAAATGTAATGGTTTTAAGTAATCAAACAATAAAGTATTATTCATTCATTCATCCTCTCTTATCGTAAAGTCAGATTTTAAATTACAATTTTGAAAACTCCACTTTTAGAAAGTTGACATTTTCCTGCCATAACCATTTATTGCCTGTAGCCTGCCTCTGGGTCACATGACTAAGTATAGCTTTCAGGTTTGCTTTGTGTATTCCTCCTAGACAGCCACACACAAGAAAGCTTAAATATGCCTGGCAGGATGGGAGGGCAGCCCTACTTTCACTTGAATAGGCTTTGTCCTGCCTACACACAAAGAGCTGCATACCATCTGCAGTTAGTCTGGAACCAGGGCCAGGAAGGCAGGACACCTGTGCAGTTCAAAGGGAAACCTCTAGAAGTTTCTCCCACTTCAAAGGTAGAACTGGGTATACATATTTGACCTCAGACACCAACTCTTCAGTACCCTTGTGGACCTTTGTATACTCTGCCAGGAAGAAAGACTTCTGTGCTGCTGAAAGGAGTGTCACTCTGCTGGACCACTGCTCTGAAGAACTGCTGCCCTGCTGTGCTGACCTGTTGCCTGCTGCCATCTTGACTGGGTGAGAAGGATTGGACCTGCATCTATTTAACCCAGGACCCCATAGTGACTCCAAGTACTAGTTGGCTGGCCTCCTGACTAAACCCTCAAGGACAGAGAACTCCAATAACCTTGAACCCAGGAGCTAGACTCTTCCATCTGTGAGTCTTACCCTGCCAAGTTGTGCCACCCCTGTCCTGGACCCTTGCAAGCGGGCCTGAAGGTGCTCTGCAATACAATCAGTGAAGAAAGATGAATTCAGGAAAATGGGAGGGGAGATTCAAAATGTTTGGGGGATGACCACCCAAAGACTGACAGATCAGACAGTTACACGCCACAGTTTCACTCTATGATAATCCATTTATCATTATTGCATTCATATTCATACATTATACCCACAAACTGATCCACCTCTTGATTGCTTAGTAAAGAATATATTCGCTTGTAACATTGAAAAGGTAAAAGAATGTGCCAATCTTGCCCGGAGTCTTCAAACATGCACATGTTCCACTCCTGCTCTTGGTATGTTTTCTTGCTCTGAACTGTCGGAGGAAGTGTTGTCTCTGATACTGAAACATCTTGTATTTTGACTCTCCAGGCTTGAAATAAATGAATAGCTTGTTCGGCTAAATTCTGTTTACATTGCTGTTACTGGAGAAGGTCTTTCTGTTCTCATGATCTCAATGAGGCACCTGCTCGAATTCTTTCTGAGAACTGCACTATGTGACTACTACTGAAAATGTATGTATGGTAGGTTATACTTTGAGCCTTGCCTGTAACTGTCAACCTTGTCCCCACTGATGATTTCAGGGAAACCCTGGTCAGTTGACTGTGACGCACAGCCTGATTTTACTTATTGCTAATAAATCCTTACGGATTCCAAGTTGCATGTAGGGAAATTTCTCTGACAAGTATGTTTTCATTTTCACTTCCTCAAATTATGAGGAATAGTTCTTACTTCTCTACGGTTTCATTAATAGCAATAGTGCTACATATATACAACACTTACTCAATGCTATGAACAGCTGACAGAGTTGAGACAAATGGCCTTCACATAACTAAGCTCATATCGGACAGGGCTGATAGGTACTTCAACCCTCTTACCTCATCATTATTAATCATTGCTCATCTAGTATTGTATTCCTGTCTTTACTTGGAGAATGTAAGGAAAATAGGGCTGCAAGTCATTCTGACTACACACCAGTATTAATAGATACTGCTATTAGTTGGGAAAGTATTACCCACATTACTTAATAGTAAATAGTAGAAAGGTATGTGTCTGCTGTAAATGTGCTAACGGTGTATTATATTTAGTATGTCACACCAGTACTACCATTAGTAATATTATCAGTTGTTTAAAATTGAAGGCGTGACTTGGCTGCCCGAACATGGCAGACGTGAGCTGAGAGAGCTCGAATGTATGATGATACAACGCATACCATCACAACGCGGTATAATACATCGCGGTCTTGACAACGCAAGTCGTTACATCGACTTGCGCTGGAGGGCGCTGGACTTAGGAATAGTGTGAATTACTATTCCAACTCCAGTCTACGTACAGTAGGGAAGGTGTTGGAATAGTAATTCACACTATTCCTTAGTCTAGAGCACCCTCCAGTGCAAGTCGATGTAACGACTTGCATTGTGAAAACCACGATTGTGAGAAGTTGGCCTGGTATATGCTGTCCACTAATTATAGTGGGCACCTTGCACCAGTCCAAACAACCCCTTATTGGAGATAGGTTAAAGACAACCTTTATTGAAAGCTATCCTAGTGGTAGCTATGGAGAGCAGCCTTCAGGCTAAGTCTTGAAGGAATGTAAAGCAGCTTGTTTTACCAGTCTATAATCTCTTGAGTGACCAAATGAAAGAGGACCACACCAGGTATATATTCAAAATATATGTATTTATTGCTAAACACACCCCTCTAGTCTCTTTATGAGGCTAGAGTTCGAAGTACATAAGTTATAAGTTAGTTATCAACAGTAATAGCACAACTACACGTTTGAGCCCTAGGGGCGTACCAAACCATATACCAATAAAGTGGTATAAGAACCACAACTGAGCTAGACACTAGGCCTAGAGCCTGTAGAAGTGCTTGGACCACAAGGAACCACCCAAGGTAGTGACACAGGGGACCCACGGGGGACGCGTGCAGTGTGCTAACACAGCCGCGAATCGCCGTTGACTTCTATGGGGAAAGTCGCGGTTGGAAGTTTAAAGAAAAGGGACACTTAGAGGAGGACTTGGAGCAAACCATTTTAGAACTAGGTCGTACTAGAGTCTATACCCATGGGAGCACCGGAGTACTCGAGTTACCTCACCCAGGGAAGCCGGGTGCATAGGTGTCTTTCGGGGTCGGGTTTCGTAGTCGTTTTCAATGGCGATCTGCTGCAAAGTGCTGCTGGCGACCAAGTCGAAAGTGTTCGGGTGGATCCACAGGTGGATCGAAGATCTGAAGAACCTGAAAGCAGAGGGGACAGAGTCTGGGTCACTAGCCAGTGACCAGGAAGGCGATGAGCGAATGCCCACCGATGTCGGGTGCTTCAGGTAGGTTGACGGTCGTCTTGACTCTTCAGCCACGAGGTCCAGGAGGCGTCGACGACAACCAGGAGCTGGAATCGAGCTGTCCCATGACGTTTGTCGATTGTTGAGGTGTCGGCGACCGGATTGGACCCAACAAGCCTTGGCAACGGCAAGTCTCTTGGAAATAGAAGAAGGACAGTGGTGCAGACCAGCAAGGTCTGAGGGACTCACCCAGCGAGGGTAAGTCAGGGCATGCCTGGAGCAACCAGGGAAGCCCAAGCAAGATAAGATTGGCCTTCGGGAGGGCCTACTAGCCAATGGACTAGCGACCGCAAAGGAGCCTTGAGTGGACGCACTTGGAGCTGGCTCATGGGACACTCGTGGAGTGGAGGCCAATGATCTTCGGTGCAGTCGGTGCTGGAGGCGGGGGCTACTCGGAGCCCAAAGCACAACTTCATGGGAGCCCAGGAAGAGGATGCACTTGCAAATGTGCTCGGTATCCAGGGGTCACTGTTTCACGTTATCCTTGACAGCTACTGGCCTCAGCTTTGCTGGGGACTCAGGGCAGCCTCGGCGAAGTCTGAAAATCCACCTCTGGTGATGCAAAGACTTCGGCGTCCGGCGGGAGCTTCGGCGATGCAGACCGGACAATTGCTTCTTTGGTGCCTGCCAAGCAGGGGAGTCACTCCTTGACCCCAAGGGAGATTCTTCAGTCCTCTAATCTTAAAGTAGAGCGTCGAAGGTCCAGGATTCTGTGTCAGAGTTTCGTCCAGGTAAATCTAAAGTCCTAAGGACTGGGGTCCCATACTTATACTAAGATAGGGGTTGGACATACTCTGGGGACCCACCTATGGGAGGGTCAGGGCAGAGGGGTGGCTACACCCCTTTCCCTTTGTCCAGTTTCGCGCCAGAGCAGGACTTCAAAGCACCAGAGAGTGCTCCCGCCCAGCCCCAATACACACTATCCTGTCTGGGGAGGTGGTTACACCTCCCTGGGACAGGAAACCTATTGTCCAGGCCTCCCCGCCAGAGTTTCAGTCAGCAGCAGGAGGCCAGACTCGTGTCTGTGGCAGCGGCATCCATTTTGTGATGCCAGGGCTTGGAAAGAAGTTACCGGGCCGGCCGGTGTGTACATGTCTCTCCCTCTAGAAGGGTGGAATGCTACCCCCGCCGCCAGAACTGGCGGGGGGGGGTAGTATTCCAAGATGTTTGACACCAAACACGACATGTTTCCGTGCAGCCATCCCAAAGTTAGCATTTTAACGCGAGGTTATAATGCGCTTAAGAGTATATGGTCAGGCTGCACTACAAACAGCATCAGAGAAGGGTCTCCGAACGCTTCAGAGGGGCCCTGCTCATGCAGGGGCACCCTCTCACATAGGAACCACGCACTCTGCCTTCAGGATTGATAAGGCCTGCCATAGGAGTGACTTATAGGTTTATATGTGTGTATGTATGTAGTGATATAGGTAACCTATATCACAGTAAGGGGTGCATGCACCACCTTACCCAGGTTGCAGTAGCAGACCTGTGGTGTCCTTTTGGCTGGCCTTCCAGGGGTGGCACAATACATGCTACAGCCCCTGGTAGGCCTCTGAGGTACCTATGCCCTGGGTACATAGTATACCATATACTAGGGACTTACAAGGGCACTCCAGATTCCAATCAGAGATGTGCCTAAGGCACATGGAAACCATTTTAGAGAGGAAGCAGCTAGGCTGGGTTTCTGATTAGCAGGGCCCCAGCCAGACTAAAGTCGAAAAACAGTGAAGCATCAGCAAAAAGTGGGGGTACCCATGTGAAGCAGATCCTACTCTCCTACAACGATGTAACCATACTGCGTTGTAATGGTTTCGTGGTAAAGGATGTTTCCCGAGAGCTCCTGAGCCCTGCAGCAATCTGCCAAAATCGTGGGGGACCAAAGCCCTCACAACACTCTTTGTGACTCACTAGAGCTAGCTGTCTCTGCTGGCTCTGTCCCCCAGCTCGGGTGGTGATAGGGGCGCTGCCAGAGGCCCTTATAGCGAAGGCCGCTTGGGGCCGAGTCAGCATATAGGCTCGTGGATCCTGCGATGCTGAACCTGCCCCAGGGCTTGACGCTGATGCCAGGGGCAGAGGAACATCTGTGGCAGACCAGAATGTGGCGGTGCTGTGCCAGTGGTTTTGGGGGATGCCGCCCTTCTTTACCGCTGCTTTTCCGAATGGACTGGGACACAGGCTCCGGCTGATTGAATCACTGGTGCCCGATGCAGCAGCTGAGTATCGGGGAGACCTGCAGGGGCATGTGTGCTGCTCTGACGGAGCGCAGTGGTGTGAGATTGCTGCACACACCCGGCATTAAAATAGGTTACTGCCTGGCCTGGGGAGACAGGCGGCCCCCTTCCTCCCTTCTATACTGCTACTGGCTTAGGAAACCTCTCGCCCTGTCTTCAGCACACTGGAACTGGTACTGGAACCGGCACTGGAACTGGTAGTGACCTTCCAGGACTGGTTGGCCTGGAAGTTCTAATTCACTCCTGCCGGGGGTAGTCGGGCTGACTCCGGGGACTTCCACAAGTGTTTGGACACTGGGAGCCCTCTACAGGCCTCGGAGGTAAATGACCTCAGAGAAGGCTGCTTATGCCATGATTGACTAACTGCGCTAACCATGGGTGAGACGGGCCTTCTGATCTCATGGTCGAACTGCCCCTTGCTGCAGGATCCCTGAAGTGGCTAGCCATGCCACATCGCTCAGTCATGACCCTGCCTGAGATGGCTGTATGGGTAGATTGAGAGGGACACACTCTGCACATAAAACTCCCCGCCCAGCCCGACGCTGCTGGCAACATGCTCCCCACCTTCAACAAAAGTGCACCACGATGGAATCTGTCCAGGTTTCCCCTAGTGAGGGCACTGCTTATAAGCCAGACTTCGTCCCTTCTGATAAGTTGGGCAAGATACTGGCAGCAATAGCACAGTCCAGAGAAGCTTTTGAGGCCAAATTTGACTCATTTACTAATGACATTGTGATCCCCCGGAATAACCAACAAAAACTCTCAGAAAAGGTTATCACCAATACTTAGACTATCGAGGAGCTTTGGCCCAACACTCAAAGCATTACTAAAAAAGTGCAATCGATTCTTGAGCGCCTATGAGTTGTGGAGAGCAGGCTGGACGATGCCGAGGGTTGATCTTGCCATAATAATGCTTGGATTGCGGGCCTCCTGGAGGGTGCAGTGGGGATGGATCTGGTGGCCTTAATGGAGAAATGGCTATCGCAAGACATTGCTCCTTCCATATTCTCTCTACATTTTGTTATCCAAAGGGCACATAGAGTACCTGCTCGGTGCCCTCCTCCGGGGGTACCACCTAGACTTTTAGTGGTGAGACTCTTGAATTACCGGGATCAGGTGCTATCCTGACAGCGGTGTGTGAGGTGAAAACAGTTTGCGTAGACAATGCAAAGGTGGTGTTTTTTCCGGTCTATACGATGGCTGTCCAACATTAGAGGGCATCCTTTTTGCAGTTCAAGAAGTAACTCTGGAACTTTGGGTTTAAATACGCATTGATGTTCCTTGCCAAATTAAGTATCTCCGATGGCCAAACAACTCATTTTTTTACACAACCGGAGTTGGGGTGGGACTGAGTTGAGGCCTTCAACAAGCGGGGAACACCGGGGTCACTGTCTCCTTCACCGGCCGCCCTGCAACTGGAGCGCTTAACAAGCACAGTCCAAAGATTGCAATGCCGAACAGCACGATGTGGAACTCACTCTTTGTTGCAGACCCAGAAATAACAAAGGAACGTGGTAGTGAAGGCAACATCCACAAGGGACCTTTTAGTATTCCCACAATTACTATCTGTGTTAGGAGATAATCAGACGTCGGAGGACCATGGCATGGGCATCCCTACACCGCCGGAGTTTACTGCACAATTTATAACTGATATGGGACAGATTGCCTCCGGCTGGGCCCAGTGTACTAGCTGAACTATGGAATTTCTGCCATGTGTCAGCTACCCGTCTCCAATGTTGAATGATGAGGACCACTTTTCTTTGCTGGAGGATGTCGGCCGGTAGGGATTGGCCTGAAGTATGCTTCGACACTGGGGGCCTGTCCCCTCCCTTGCACAGTATTCTATGTGATCTGCGGGGTGAGATGCCCCCACTCAACAAGAACCCTATTGTCCCCGAGCTTCCTATGCCTGGGCGACTGCATTGGTATTGTGTTGCTTTCCCCACCTCCTTCCCTTGTTGGTTTGGTGGGTATTTTTTGTTTCTGTGGTTTATGATGGACTGTCCGATGGATGCCAGGTGCATCCATGCAGAATTCTATCATTGTTCACATATATATCTTGCAGTTAGCTACAGCCGAGTGCTTAGATTGACACTGGCACACACAGGCCACAAGCAGACTGCTTTATCATCACCCCTGTCCCTCCCACGACTAGACAATCTGGATTATTCACTGACCACTATTACTTGATGATTTGGAATGTCAGGGGTTTGCACTCTTTGCAAAAAAGGCATAAGATGCATGCAGCCCTACCTCATTGGCAGACACACATTGCTTTATTGCAATAATCTCACCTGACCTCTGGGGAGGTATCCAGGCTGCAGGCCATATGGAGGGGTCCGGTCACAGGTACACGTTTCTCATCATATGCCAGAGAGTGGCAGTGTGGATCAGGGCCAGAGTCTCCTTCAGGACTGAGAAGGTTTGCATGGCCCCTGAGAGATGCTATGTGTTAGTACATGGTTCCCTTAATGGCCACCTCTGCAATTTAGGGGTAATTTATGCTCCCCATACCGAACAACCGACATACTGGTCCCAATTGACAAACATTCTCTCAGACTGACCTAAGGGCCCTTGGGTCATGGGGGGGACTTCAATGCAGTCCTTGATGTATATCTGGACCGCTACCCCCCGCCATCCCACAATCCCCGGTCCTGCTTAATGCTAGCATGCTCCAACAGTGATTAAATCACTGTGGCTTGGAAGACACCTGGCGTATCAAACACCATAGGCATCGAGAATACTTGTTTTATTAACAAGTCCACAAGTTCCATTCTCACTTGGACAGATTTCTGTCCTCTGCAACTCTCCATCATTCAGTGTCCTCTATTCGATATCACCCTAGAGTTATATCTGATCACAACCCTCTGGTAATGACGGTCACGCAGGGTGCTCTGCCTGCTCCCATCCCCACATAGAGATTTACAGTTTCCATGCTGTACGACATAGTCTTTCGTAATTCTCTACTTGAACACATTTCTTTACTCTCTCATGACTATGCTGGAACCTCCTCCTCTCCACCGATAGAATGGGAGGATTTTGACAGTTGGAGTCCGGCGGGTCCTCTCAAGGGACTTAGTGACAGCTGAAGCCATTCTTTCGAGGCTGGAGCATACTGTTGTTTCTTTCCCTGGTAATCTAAAGAACTTAAGAGAGGCGCAAATCGCCTATTACGAGTCGGTGGAACCCCACCACTGCCACGACTGTGCTGCCTACTTAGCTAGCGCCTATAATAAAGGAGATAAATCAATCCATCTACTGGCGAGACTCTGCCCCACTTCTCATCTCGCTGCCCGAACGGGGGAAGCCCATACTTTGCTGGTTATCAACACTGATTTCCACAACTATTATAAAGAGTTAGAAGCGGATCCCCTGCCAGCGTTGTTCAGCATTCCACCCATCATTTGTTCCTTTTGTCCATCATTTGTTCCTTTTGTCGCCCTAAGTGGGAAGGGCATGCCCAGACGTGGGTCCCGTGCTCACTGCGCCAATGGATTCAAGCTAGCCTGGCTGATGAGGGGTGATGCCCTGAAACTGGTCCCCGATGCTTGTTTCTGTTCCAGGGAGGACCTGGCTTGGCAGTTCGGGCTGGACTGTTCCCACAAGGAGCAGGGTCAAGACTGATTTGCATATGGCTGGGTCCAAACTATGGTGAGCAAAAGAACAATGGATGAAATTCAGATCTTTGTGACTGGGGGTGAATGTTTGCATTGTTCAGCGTTCCGTCCATCATTTGTTACTTTTGCTTTTGTCACCCTAAGTGGGAAGGGAATGCCTAGATGTGGGTCCCATGCTCACTGTGCCACTGGATTCAAGCTAGCCTGGTTGATGGGGGGCGATGCCCCGAAACTGGTCCCAGGATGCTTTTTTCCGGACCAGGGAGGACCTGGCTTGGCAGTTCGGGCTGGACAGTTCCCACGAGGAGCAGGGTCAAGACTGGTTTGCATATGGCTGGGTCCAAACTTGGGGGACGTGGTGAGCAAAAGAACGATGGATTAAACCCAGCTCTTTCTGACTGGGGGTGAATGTTTGCATTGTTCAACATTCCATTCATCATTTGTTCCTTTTGCTAGGATGGAGGAGGTGTGAACGTTTTCTAAATTTACTTTTTGTAAATACCTCTCAATGCAGTGATATAATCGGATGTGCTAACCGGAAACACTTCTACACTTTTAAAGCGCCTAGCCTTAGACCCAAGAGAGAGAAACCCTTGCCTCGCCGCTTCCTGTTAATTTACTGGCTCGCCCACCTCTGTGTGAAAGGCACCTATAGTAGGAAGCATATGTTGAACATGTTTTGTCAATTGCATTTCTATAGGACTTCTGGCCTCTCATATCAGGATGCTATATTGTTCTTGACAGTTTTTGCCGCACTGCACTGTTATACTGCCAAGAAGAAAATAAAAAAACTACTGAAATTATTCATGTCATGCAGATTCCTCATTTTCTATATGTTTTCTTTCCAAGGCAAAACCCTTCCGACATATCACTGTCTGTCTAAAGGGCACTGTGATGGGCGCTTGGAATGATAAGTGACCCCTGCTTCGTATTTGGGGATGTGGCAATATCTGTTTACAGCAGCTTTCATCGCTTCTGCTGTTCTCACAACTTTTCCATGGGCGCATTAAAGGTTGTGGTAATATTAACTGTCACTGCTTCTTATCCTCTTTAAAGTGGAAATGATTAAGCAGAGCGGAAAGAATGGAAGGATACACCTTAAAGGAAGATCTGTGTGTAGCAGGCACATTAACCCTCTGTGCTGTGTGGGTGGCGGGAGTGCCCATGTGAGTGCACGGTGAGCGATGCAACAGTGGGAGAGTAGGGCAAGAGGAGTGACTGCAGGGTAAGTGCAGTGACCATATGAATTTCGGTACGGATGTAATTTCAGAGTGGGACGAATGAATGCATGGTTAGTGATGGGCTTGTTTGAGTGAGATTGCAGCTTGAGCAGTGAGGGGGACAGGTGAGTGAAGTGGCACATGAGTGCAGGGTGAGTAGTGTGCACGTGTGACTGCAGGGTGAGGTACAGGGCGAACAGTGCAAGTGCATTGTGAGTGCAGAGTGATCACTGTGAGTGCAGGGTGAGCGGGTGATTGGTGGGAGTGCATGGTGATCAGTGTAAGTGCATTGTGATCGCTGTGAGTGCAGGGTGAGGATGAAAGTGAAGGGCAAGAATGAGGAGTGAGTTGTCTGAATGCAGGGTGCATTCCCAGACACTTGAAGTAACTCAGCATGTTATTGACGGCGGCGTAGGATTTCAGATATAAACTATTGCTATTATGGCATTAACCAGGGATCGAGGGTGGAGGAAATGAATAATGTGCTGATCCTGCAACAAACTTCCAGTCTTATGATTAGGGTTGCCAGCTCATTATTTTGAAGTCCCAGACGGTACAAAAATAAGCAGTCACCTAAAGCCCTATTTTCAGCACTTATCTGTGCATACTTCAAACAGCAAATATCAATAGAAATCACTTTTAATTGTGTTCTAGGGCTGCCTGAATGATCCATGACTGATAATCAAAGGGAACAAAGACAGAAAACTCACATTACACATTAATACATACTTATTTATTTATAACCCTATTTTGTGCCAAGAGGAGGTCTTTGCAGGCTCTTTAAACACATGGCTGCCATTTTTCTTTAGGCAACCCTACTTTATATTCCTTTTCATGTGGCTGATGAAAATGAAAGGTGAAAACCCCAAACTGTTAATGTGGTCCATCTCCCTACAGGGAATGGACCTTATAGTGGAGCACAGACCTGGGATTGACCATGCCAATGCAGATGGCCTTTCCAGGTTATTCCACTTAGAAGATGAAGACTCTCTTGGGAAAGGTTCGTCTCATTCTCTTTCATTTGGGGGGGAGGAGGCATATGAAATTGATGGAGCAAGGTCTCGTAAGAAAGAGACTTGCTCGTAAGCAATCCTCTCGTTTAATTTATTAACGAATTACTAACCATGTCTCGTAAATAATAACACGCACCACAGAAACACGTGGGTTAGTAAAGCTTGCGTATGTGTTTTACTAATGCTATTAACACGAATAAAGGACTAAAACAGCTTTAACGGGAAATCTTTACCGCGCATGCGTCAACTGCATCTACGCAGTATGACGGAATAAGGCTTGGAGGGAAATTCTTGCGCATGAGCAGAAAGCACTAAAATGGCGTCTTTAAGACCCACATGCATGGCACCTGCTTAGCCGAAATGAAAGCAAGCTATTTTACTAATGCTAATGCGGGGAAAGTATTAATAAGTAAAAGGGATTAGAGTAGAGGTGGGAGGTATACAGTGTGATCATTTATTTGTGAAATTAATATTTGTTCTTTTGACTTTATTATTAGTGCGCATTTGGGCCTTTCACATTTAGCCAAATTGAGCCGAATGATTCAAGTCCGCGCATGCCTACATGAGAGTTAACCCGGAAGGATGACAGAGGCTTTTGAATACAAGCCAAGGACGAGAATGATGAGCCCTGAGAACGGAGGGTGAAGAGTTCAACTATGAAGATTCTTATTCATGCTTTTTTATAATTTGTTGCAAATAAAGTTTGGACATGTATGGGAACGAAAGAAATGAATAAAGTTTAGGGGGATGGGTTTTGCAAACAATGGTTTGATAGAATAAACGTAATATGTAAGCATGGTGTGATGATCATCCCCCTTGCCTGACCAATTAGATTTCGTATTTTTACGATATTGAAACTTTAGTGGGTGGTACATGAAGAACGAAAGGTATATTTGAGGTAGCTTTAGTTAGTTATGTAGCAGAGCTCGGGATGCTGTCGGTGCTGTGGGAGGTGCTGATGCTGGGAGAGACGCTATGAGATGCTGATGAAGAAACCGAATGCAGAACCTTCTATCCTAATTTAATTGGGTTAGATAAGAAGATCGCGGAAGAATCTCGAGGAGGACGAGAGTGTCAGAGAGGGGTGCGACGCAGTCGTCGGTATTTAGAGAGGGCAACTATCCTGTCCTGAATCCTGTCCTGAAGTCTTTGTCTCCTGATCTATCCCGGGGGACCCTTACCAGCCCTTTGGCCAGGGTGCTTGGTCTTCACACCATCCTTGGTAATTATAATTTCATGTCGATTTGTAGATGTTCTTTTCTCTCTGTCCTCTCCTTTTCTGAGCATTTGTCATTGAATGAGTCCGAAATATATGCTTGATGTTTTAATCAATTGAGTTATTCTTTCCAAAATGATGGTGAATGCACTGTAATTTTGAAACGGTTCACATGCATTTAATTTATATAAAGATTTTAAAACTTCCCAAGTCTGTGGTTATTTACTTTAAGAATTAAAAGAATATTTAAGAGTTATGTTAATTATCACCATCAATTAGTTCAACTAATGGTCCATCGACCAGAGGGAAGAACTCTTTGATCAGTGCAGGTTAGTTAGGAATGTTAAATAACTAATCTTGAGAAAATATGAAATTATACACTAAACCCCAGCGGTCTACTTGATTCTGAGTGTGTTGTGTTTTTATGGGCCCAGATGAGTATATGGTAGCGGAGTATCTGTTGTTAGTATACCGCTGGATCAGTTTTCTGGTAGCAGAGTTATGGTAATTATTGACTAGTTTGGTGATAAGTATAGATTATTGATTATTGATTTATGTTTTAACAAAAGAGTTAGCGTCTTGTTTTATGTTGTCCAGAATCCCGGGAAAATGAATAGCGGGTGGTGATAGAAGCCATACTGCAGTGAGGCTACTCGTCTGTTGGAATAACACTGAGAAGCTACGCAGGGCTGGCAGTGTTAAATTAGGGAATATTTCGTATAATAGCAGAGTGCAAATGATAGCAAAAGGGGTTCGCTGGTGAAACTTTGGTCTCATTTCCCAATACGGGTGACACTGGAGAAGTAACGGGTTCTCCTGAGCTTGAATGAAGAGTAAACAGGGGTTTTGCTCGCAGTAGCTGAAACTTAAGAATAAGTTGAAATCTATCCTTTGTTTAGTGGAACAGACAGAGTAGCGAATGTTTTTATGTTGTTACTAACAAAGAATATAATGAAAAAGTATTAAGAAATAAGTTTTCGTATTACCTTGTGAAGGGAGGGTCAGTCGCCGGAGTTGTACTGACGTCACAGAGCCGCGCTGGGATTGGTAGAAATAGCGGGCGTGTGACAGAAGCAGATTGTAAAGGAGGGGTCAGTAGTAAGGAGTAATACTGACGTCACAAAAGGCCGTGCTAGCATTGGTCAGACCGAGAGCGTGAGTCTGAGTCTGATTGGTTAATAAATAGAAATCGCGCTAGGATTGGACGAGAAAAGAGTTGTATGTTGAGTCCTGGTTTGACTGCGGGTGTGAGCTGCGCGGACATAGGACGTGACGTAGGTAATAGAGCTAGAAGATATACGCAAGGCTCTTTCATATATCGGACATCTGAAATGTTCGGAAGACCAAAGAAAATGACGTTAATGAAGAAAATTTAAAATTTCTTTAAGAAAGACAAACCTGTAATGACTAGACAGGGAATTCCTATTCCACCACCCAAAACACCAGCTTCCTTTATGATGATGGAAAAGGGATATCACACGTGTGTCTGGTTGGAAAATTGGGTAGAGTATACTAGAGGTGATGGAGTTTTGGCTTTTCCGGAGCATGGTACTTTCAATTTAAAGATACTTCAGAATTTGAGAGATCGAATGAATATGTTAGCACCAAATCCTAGAATGACACAGTATGAAGCTTTGGAAGTATGGGAAATTGAGGCATTTGATCGTGAAAAATTCAGGAGTGGTCGGAGATTTAGAGGTTTTCTGCCTAGATATCCGTTTGAGTCAAGTGGAGATCAGATGAAGCATTGGAGAAGAGCTGTAGTGACCGAGGGTTTATATCCAGTAATAATGGCTGAAGAACAGTTAGGAGGAAAGTGTAAAGAGAAAATGAAACACATGAATACAACAGGATATGGTGAATCCGATGATGAGCTGCTAGAAGATATTCTAATTAAAAACCCTCCACCGTATCAAGAAGCCCCTAGTAAAGTTACCCCAAGCGCACCAGTGATAGGAATGCCTTTGACCCCACAAATTTTACATGATACGTCATTTAATAGGGTGCTGCAGGATAATGAGAGAGATGTTTTGAATAAAACAAGAGAAGAATTAGTTCACAAAGTAAGTCAGTTGAATTTAAATGCTGAAGCTTTGACAGTACCAGTGACCATTGGTCCGGTAATCCCATTGTATGGAGATAAAAAGACTTGCCAGAAACCACAAACTGTGACAATTCCATTAAATCGTCCCAGAAAAGAAGTAATAATTGCAGATGATCAGGTCAGTGAAAGTGAATCAGTTATTTCATTAATGGATCTCCCGAATGTAGAACCTTTAGCTGAAACTCCGAAAAGAGTTACGCCTACAAATTTGAGAGAGAAGAGATCTTTGGTTCCCATAGGAACTGGAGGAGCAACAGTAGTTACCCCTGAAGATATAGAGAGATGGGCACAGGAAATAGATAATCGAAACCCCCCACCAAAGATTTTAGATATCAGCAGATTGAAAGTGGAATTGGAAGAAATGATAACTGGAAATGTGAGCATAGAAAGACTGAGCATTTATAATGATGAGGAATTGCTATTTTTATGTAAGAGTATAACCAGAAGAGCAAGAGTATTTCATGAGAAATTAACAGAAGTCGCTTCAGAGATTGGAATAGATATAGGGAAATCGAAATTGTTGCAAAAACCATATCGAGTGGATTTTACGGACAAAGATTTAGAAAGTGTTAATGCTTCTGGAAAGAGACTACAGATAAAGGAGTTGATGAATATTTTGAGGAAATGGGGAGACATTGACAAAAGGAGAATTAGGTGGATAAGAAAGAAAGAAGAGGTGCAAGCAAGAGAAGCAGCAGCTGCATTCCCAGTGAGAGAATCAGATAAAGTTGAGAAAATTTGCCCAATGAGAGAAGTTCCTGGTGGTGGGTATGTTCATGTTCCTTGGAGTATAGCAAAACCAAAGCGGATGATGGACGGAGTGTTGAACATTGCAAGCACTCACCCCCAGTCAACTGATCTGGGTTTAATCCATCATCATTCTTTAGCTCACTCCGCCACCCCAGTCCAGACATGGCCATATGCAAATCAGTCCGACCCTGTGCCACATGGGAACAGTCCAGCCCGAACTGCCAAGCCATGTCTTCCCTGGACCGGAAACAAGCATCCTGGGACCGGTTTCTGGCTTACAGCCGTCATCAGCCAGGCTATCTTGAATCCAGTGGCAAAGTGAGCAAGGGACCCACGTCTGGGCATACCCTGCCAACTTAGGGTGAACATACCAAAACCAAAGCGGACGATGGACGGACTGTTGAACATTGCAAGCACTCACCCCCAGTCAACTGATCTGGGTTTAATCCATCATCATTCTTTAGCTCACTCCGCCACCCCAGTTCAGACATGGCCATATACAAATCAGTCTGACCCTGTGCCTCATGGGAACAGTCCAGCCCAAACTGCCAAGCCATGTCTTCCCCGGACCGGAAACAAGCATCCTGGGACCAATTTCTGGCTTACAGCCGTCATCAGCCAGGCTATCTTGAATCCAGTGGCAAAGTGAGCAAGGGACCCACGTCTGGGAATACCCTGCCAACTTAGGGCGAACATAGCAAAACCAAAGCGGATGATGGACGGAGTGTTGAACATTGCAAGCACTCACCCCCAGTCAACTGATCTGGGTTTAATCCATCATCATTCTTTAGCTCACTCCGCCACCCCAGTTCAGACATGGCCATATGCAAATCAGTCTGACCCTGTGCCTCATGGGAACAGTCCAGCCCGAACTGCCAAGCCATGTCTTCCCTGGACCGGAAACAAGCATCCTGGGACCGGTTTCTGGCTTACAGCCGTCATCAGCCAGGCTATCTTGAATCCAGTGGCAAAGTGAGCAAGGGACACACGTCTGGGCATACCATGCCAACTTAGGGCGAACATAGCAAAACCAAAGCGGATGATGGACGGAGTGTTGAACATTGCAAGCACTCACCCCCAGTCAACTGATCTGGGTTTAATCCATCATCATTCTTTAGCTCACTCCGCCACCCCAGTTCAGACATGGCCATATGCAAATCAGTCTGACCCTGTGCCTCATGGGAACAGTCCAGCCCGAACTGCCAAGCCATGTCTTCCCTGGACCGGAAACAAGCATCCTGGGACCGGTTTCTGGCTTACAGCCGTCATCAGCCAGGCTATCTTGAATCCAGTGGCAAAGTGAGCAAGGGACACACATCTGGGCATACCCTGCCAACTTAGGGCGAACATAGCAAAACCAAAGCGGATGATGGACGGAGTGTTGAACATTGCAAGCACTCACCCCAGTCAACTGATCTGGGTTTAATCCATCATCATTCTTTAGCTCACTCCGCCACCCCAGTTCAGACATGGCCATATGCAAATCAGTCTGACCCTGTGCCTCATGGGAACAGTCCAGCCCGAACTGCCAAGCCATGTCTTCCCTGGACCGGAAACAAGCATCCTGGGACCAGTTTCTGGCTTACAGCAGTCATCAGCCAGGCTATCTTGAATCCAGTGGCAAAGTGAGCAAGGGACCCACGTCTGGGAATACCCTGCCAACTTAGGGCAAACATAGCAAAACCAAAGCGGATGATGGACGGAGTGTTGAACATTGCAAGCACTCACCCCCAGTCAACTGATCTGGGTTTAATCCATCATCATTCTTTAGCTCACTCCGCCACCCCAGTTCAGACATGGCCATATACAAATCAGTCTGACCCTGTGCCTCATGGGAACAGTCCAGCCCAAACTGCCAAGCCATGTCTTCCCTGGACCGGAAACAAGCATCCTGGGACCAATTTCTGGCTTACAGCCGTCATCAGCCAGGCTATCTTGAATCCAGTGGCAAAGTGAGCAAGGGACCCACGTCTGGGAATACCCTGCCAACTTAGGGCGAACATAGCAAAACCAAAGCGGATGATGGACGGAGTGTTGAACATTGCAAGCACTCACCCCCAGTCAACTGATCTGGGTTTAATCCATCATCATTCTTTAGCTCACTCTGCCACCCCAGTTCAGACATGGCCATATGCAAATCAGTCTGACCCTGTGCCTCATGGGAACAGTCCAGCCCGAACTGCCAAGCCATGTCTTCCCTGGACCGGAATCAAGCATCCTGGGACCGGTTTCTGGCTTACAGCCGTCATCAGCCAGGCTATCTTGAATCCAGTGGCAAAGTGAGCAAGGGACACACGTCTGGGCATACCCTGCCAACTTAGGGCGAACATAGCAAAACCAAAGCGGATGATGGACGGAGTGTTGAACATTGCAAGCACTCACCCCCAGTCAACTGATCTGGGTTTAATCCATCATCATTCTTTAGCTCACTCCGCCACCCCAGTTCAGACATGGCCATATGCAAATCAGTCTGACCCTGTGCCTCATGGGAACAGTCCAGCCCGAACTGCCAAGCCATGTCTTCCCTGGACCGGAAACAAGCATCCTGGGACCAGTTTCTGGCTTTCAGCCATCATCAGCCAGGCTATCTTGAATCCAGTGGCAAAGTGAGCAAGGGACCCACGTCTGGGCATACTCTGCCAACTTAGGGCAAACATAGCAAAACCAAAGCGGATGATGGACAGAGTGTTGAACATTGCAAGCACTCACCCCCAGTCAACTGATCTGAGTTTAATCCATCATCATTCTTTAGCTCACTCCGCCACCCCAGTTCAGACATGGCCATATGCAAATCAGTCTGACCCTGTGCCTCATGGGAACAGTCCAGCCCGAACTGCCAAGCCATGTCTTCCCTGGACCGGAAACAAGCATCCTGGGACCAGTTTCTGGCTTACAGCAGTCATCAGCCAGGCTATCTTGAATCCAGTGGCAAAGTGAGCAAGGGACCCACGTCTGGGAATACCCTGCCAACTTAGGGCAAACATAGCAAAACCAAAGCGGGTGATGGACGGAGTGTTGAACATTGCAAGCACTCACCCCCAGTCAACTGATCTGGGTTTAATCCATCATCATTCTTTAGCTCACTCCGCCACCCCAGTTCAGACATGGCCATATGCAAATCAGTCTGACCCTGTGCCTCATGGGAACAGTCCAACCCGAACTGCCAAGCCATGTCTTCCCTGGACCGGAAACAAGCATCCTGGGACCGGTTTCTGGCTTACAGCCATCATCAGCCAGGCTATCTTGAATCCAGTGGCAAAGTGAGCAAGGGACCCACGTCTGGGCATACCCTGCCAACTTAGGGCGAACATAGCAAAACCAAAGCGGATGATGGACGGAGTGTTGAACATTGCAAGCACTCACCCCCAGTCAACTGATCTGGGTTTAATCCATCATCATTCTTTAGCTCACTCCGCCACCCCAGGTCAGACATGGCCATATGCAAATCAGTCTGACCCTGTGCGTCATGGGAACAGTCTAGCCCGAACTGCCAAGCCATGTCTTCCCTGGACCGGAAACAAGCATCCTGGGACCGGTTTCTGGCTTACAGCCGTCATCAGCCAGGCTATCTTGAATCCAGTGGCAAAGTGAGCAAGGGACACACGTCTGGGCATACCCTGCCAACTTAGGGCGAACATAGCAAAACCAAAGCGGATGATGGACGGAGTGTTGAACATTGCAAGCACTCACCCCCAGTCAACTGATCTGGGTTTAATCCATCATCATTCTTTAGCTCACTCCGCCACCCCAGTTCAAGCAAGGGACCCACGTCTGGGCATACCTTGGAGTAGACAGGATATTTTATCATTTACGAATGATTTCCCCAAATTGAGAGAAAAACCAGTTGAATGGTATAAACAAGTGGAAAGATTTGTAAAGGTTTCAAAAGTTCTATTGAAAGACCTGGATGGTTTATTTGACATTGTGGTACCTGCTGATTTATGGACAGAGTGTAAGATCACAATTGATTGGCCAAGTGAGGAGTATGCTAGAGATTCGAAGACAGGAGCACCCTCAGAGGAGGTGATGAAGAAATATCATCAAGGAGAAAGTGGTAAGAATAACAGAGTGGTTACACAATATTTTTTGCAGAATGATGAAGAACATTCGGACGTATGCAATGACGGTGCCTGAGGGGGGAGGAAGAGGAGTGCGTGCTTGGCACATCCTTGCCGATAGATCAGTCAGGTCCATTTGTTGATGGGAAAGTGGAAGGTAAAGACATCACTTTTCTATTGGATACTGGTGCTACCCGGTCTACTGTGAGAACAGCAGACATCCCTAACCTACCCCTCTCGGGAGAATCCATCCAAGTTGTAGGAGTATCAAATCAACAGATTAGAACCCCAATCACAAAACCAATGGAGGTGCATATTGGAAACTTTAAAGAAATGCATCGGTTTTTGGTTTGTGACTCCAGTCCAGTAAATCTGTTGGGACGAGATCTACTGTGCAAAATGAATTGCCCGATCTACTGTACACCAGATGGTGTTGCTTTCCAAACCCCGATGAAGATGTTATATACAAAATGATGCTAGCCAAGCAAGGTACAGAAGTAGATGGGATGTTTTCATTAGTGACTGAAGGTGATTTGCCAGAAGAGTTGAGAAACACAGTGAACCCAGAAGTGTGGGATTTTACAGGAAAGGATATTGGGCTAATGGCGAATGTAGATCCAGTTAAAGTGACGGTGAAAGAAGGTGCAGTTTATCCAAACACACGACAATACAAAATAAGTCCAGAAGTAAAAGCAGGAATTGCTCCAGAAATTGATCGAATGATTAATCAGGGCAGTTTAAAAGAACTAATGAGTAGTGCTTGTAATTCGCCAATAATGGGACTTAAAAAGCCTAGCGGAAAATACAGAATACTGCAGGATTTAAGAAAGATTAACAAAATTGTAGGGCCTTGTTGCCCAATAGTACCAAATTCAGCAGTGATCCTTTATCAGATACCCTGGAATGCTGGTTGGTTTACAGTAATTGATTTATGCCAAGCATTCTTTTCTATTCCATTCCACCCAGATAGCCAGTATCTTTTCGCCTTTAGGTTTGAGGACCGTATTTTGGCATGGTGCCGAGTTCCTCCAGGGTACACAGAAAGTCCCTCAATTTTCAATCAAATACTGAAAAAGTGTCTGGAGTCATTAGTCATGCCCAAGAAATCAGTTCTGGTTCAGTACATTGATTACCTATTGGTGGCATCAAAAACACGAAAACATTGTGTCACTGATACAATTGCATTACTGAACCATTTGGCCGAAGGAGGACACAAAGTGTCTCCAGAAAAATTGCAATTCTGTCAACAAGAAGTTAAGTATTTAGGGCATAAAATAGAAAGGGGAGTTAGAAAAGTGACACCGGAAAGAATAAAAATAATCAAAGAGATGCAGCTACCTCAGACACAAAGGGAAATGAGAATGTTTCTGGGAGGGGTTGGATATTGTAGGCAATGGATTAATGGCTTCTCCATGCTAGCGAAGCCATTGATACAATTGACCCGGAAAAGAGCGAAAGACCCAATTGATTGGAATGATGAATGTTTGGAAGCTTTTGTAAAATTACGAAATTGTTTGTGTGAGGCCCCTGCCTTAGGCATGCCTGATTATTCAAAAGAATTTGCGTTGTTTTGCTGTGAGAGAGAAAATTGTGCACTTTCAGTTTTAACACAGAGACATGGACTGAGCCGACGTCCAGTGGCGTATTTTTCTGCCACTTTGGATCCAGTGGCTTCAGCTTTACCTGGCTGCTTAAAAGCAGTAGCTGCTACTTGTATGAGTCTGGACCAAAGTGAGTCAATAGTGATGGGGCATTCTGTAAAAGTTTATGTTCCACACTCAGTTGAAATTCTTTTGACAAGAACAAGAATGCAACATCTCACTCCTAGTCGGCAGACTAAGTATGAAAGAGTGATTTTGGGAGCAGAAAATGTGACAGTGATAAGATGTACGATCATGAACCCTGCCACATTATTACCAGATCCATGTAATGAAGAAGTGAAAGATGAAATTGATCATGATTGTCTGGACGTGACTGAATTGTGCACTAAGCCCTGCCCTGATATAAGAGAAACACCATTGAAAGAAGCTGATCACGAATTATTTGTGGATGGGTCTTGCCTAAGAATTGAAGGAGGAGGATTAAGTGCTGCATATGCTGTATGTAAAATAACAGGGGTGGTTGAAGCATCCTGTTTACCGGGAGTCAAATCTGCACAAGTAGCCGAATTGGTGGCCTTAACAAAGGCATGCAAAAATGGGAAAAATTGGATAATAACCATATTTACGGACAGTCAATATGGTTTCAGGGTTGTGCACGATTTTGGCCAACTCTGGATGCAAAGGGGATTCATGACTTCTTCAGGATCAGAAACAGTAAAAATGTAAAGGATTTATTGGAAGCATTACAATTGCCAAAAGAAGTAGCAGTTGTTAAATGTGCTGCACATCAGTCAGGAAATGACTATGTTGCAGCTGGTAACAGATATGCTGACCAAATTGCTCGATACTGTGCAAGAAATACAATGTCTATTAACAGAAAAATTGAAACGGGTGAAACCAGCTGCCAACTTATGTTTTTCTCAGTTCCAGAAACATGGGATGAGGTTAGACAGTTGCAGGAAGAAGCTGAGGAAAAGGAAAAAGAAATTTGGATAAAATCAGCTTGTACAAAAAGAGCAGAAGATGAAGTGTGGGTATACTTAGATGGCAGACCAGTCATGCCAGATTGTCTGCTCTCTCAAATGACAAGAGTATACCATGGGACAACTCACATAGGCAGGGATTCAATGATCAGAATATTTAGACAAAGTTGGTATAATCCAAGGTTTGGGGTAGTCGCAGAGAGCCTTTGCCAAAGATGTTTAATCTATCAGTAGCAAAATCCAGGGAGGACGACAGTGGTTAGTTGGGGAAAGATTGGAAAGGCAGAAGGACCTTTCACCAGATTGCAGTTGGATTTCATTGAGTTGCCTCCTTGTAATGGACTAAAATATGTACTTGTCATAGTGTGCCTGTTTTCGAGATGGGTGCAGGCATACCCCACCAGAAGAAATGACAGTCTTACTGTAGCTAAATTACTATTGAGGGAATTGATACCTCACTTTGGTTTTCCAGTCACTTTGGAATCAGATAGAGGACCTAATTTTAATAATGAGATAATTCGATTAATCTGTGCTGCATTTAACATTGAACAAAAACTGCACTGTGCTTATCGTCCAGAGGCTTCTGGAGTAGTTGAACAGCTAAATGGCACAATCAAGTCAAGATTAGGGAAAGTGTGTGCATTCACAATGCTGAAATGGCCAGATGCATTACCTCTTGTACTGATGGGTCTCAGAAGTATTCCTGACAGAAAGACAGGAATGAGTCCTCATGAGGTACTCATGGGAAGGGCAATGAGACAAGCATTTATTCCTGGAAACAAATTAATGAATATAACTGATGATCTGGTATTGGATTATTGCAAAGGATTGGCTGAAATGGTGCGTTCTGTCTCTCACCAGGTTGGAGAAGATGCAGTTGAAAGACAGCCAGACCAAGCACATGATTTGAATCCTGGAGATTGGGTGTTAATGAAGAAACACGCAAGGAAATCGTGCCTAGCACCCAGGTGGGATAAACCACGTCAAGTCATACTAGTCACTACCACAGCAGTGAAGTGTGCAGGTTTACCCAATCGTATTCATGCTAGCCATACCAGAAGAGTTCTGAGCCCATCTGAACAACAAGAGCAGCCACTGACTGAGCAGGCTGAAACGTCAGAAGTTGAAAACTGTGAAATTGAAGAATCTAGAGTGATAGATTCTGAAAGACAACTATATGACGAAAAGCCAAGTACAAGTCAGGAAGATTGGATACCAGTAATTGAAATACCTGATGATACTGTCGAAACAAGAAGAATAACTAAATTGAAGATACAGGAAGGTAGAGAGGAAAAGACAGGGGAAGAAGAACACACTCAGGTAGAAATAAACAAAGACACTGATGAACCTGAGCAGGGAAAGACAGATCTAGAAGAACAAGTTCAGGCAGAAGAAGAACAAATTGAAATAAGACCTGAACAGGATCAGGTAGAACTAGGAGAACAGGTTCAGACAGAAGAAGAAGAACAAATTATAATAAGACTTGAACAGGTACAAGTAGAAGAAGGTCCAAACACAGAGAATAGAGAACAAGGACAGATTGTGCCTAGATTAAGTGAAAATAAAAGAACTTTAGAAAGAGACAGAGAAGGTCAAAAGAGTTAGAAAAGGAGACAATTGGCCAGAAGGAGTGAAGAAATTAAAGTATTATCCGAGAAAATCAGAAAAGAAACCAGAGCAAGTGAATGAAGTTACGAGTCACACGCAATCTAAACAGACCTTAATAAAAGTTACACGAAGAAGCCCGAGATTGAGAAATCTGAACAGAAAATACAAGGCCCCTGAGTGGACCTACGTCATATTAGAAGAATTTGAAAACTTAGATTTAAGTGAAGAATCAGAACAGGTTTATATTGCACAGATTGATGAAAGCAAATTAAGACCTCCTTAAAATAAAAAAAATTAAACAGACAAAGAAAGAAAAAGAGAAAATAAATTTTCTCAGATTAAAATGGCAGAAATTGGAGACACTGGAAGACCAAAACGAAATTTGAAAAGAAAATGTTTAAGATTTTGCTTATGTAGTATTTCATGAGTAGTATTAGTATGGTTATTTCTAACAATAGGAGTACCTTTGTTGATGGAAATAAGTAACAAAAACAATACGATTAATAAGGAGAAAGTAGATGGAATAAAAGAAACTAGAATAGAAATAGGGGTAGAAGATGAAACAAATTATCATAATGAATCAAACAATGATTCGTCTTTAAATGTGTTTACTAAATCGTTATTTCAGTATGTTAATACAATGGAGATTAGTAATTGTTATGTTTGTATGAAGTTACCCTCATCAGTATCAGAAGGGGTGACGTATCACCATGTACCTCTAACATATGGTGTGTCATGAAGTGTTTTATCAAGTTTATTTTATGCAACAGAGACACTTCAATATTTTTATTCAAATCTAGATGTAGTATTTTTAGAATTGCCTATTAGAAAGAATATGAATCCAGTAGCTAGTAGTAGAAATGCACAATTTATGGGTGAATTCTTTTTAACAATGAGTTCAATAGATATAGCTCAGGCACACAAAAATAACTTGCCTTGTACATTACGTGAAGAAGAAAAAGAGTTTTTGAATTTAGTGGAAGAAAGGAGACAGGATTTTATAAAGAAAGCTGCTGAACAGAAAACCCATGTACTTCCATGGGCTGAGAATGAGGGAATTTATGCAAAGGGCGAAGCTCATGCTGCGATGTCCCTAGACTTTGTAAAAAAAGAAAAATTCTGCCTCCATAGATTAAAGACAGATTACAATAACATTTTCATTGGTTCCAGTGAATGTGAACACAACTTCCTAATTTTAGGAGGGTGGGGACAGAAAGGGGGAACTGAGCCTGTATTTCCAGGAATCTATTATGTTTGTGGGAACAATGCTTATTATAGGTTACCCGCAAGATGGTACGGGAGCTGTTATTTTGGAATCGTTTTTTCAAAAATATACCATGTGGACAGAATCAATGGAATCATTGGAAAGTCTAATGGACTAACACGTAGAAGAAGAGCTAGTTTTTCTGAAATAGTAGGTGATATATTTAGTGCATTGATTGATACCCTCAGTTGGAGTCATTCTAAATTCGCGGAAAATTTGTAAATTATCAACCATAGTTGATCGTCTTTCTACAGATACTGCAGGAGGATTCTTAATGATTAGCACAGAGATGGTTGCAATAAGGTCTATGGTTGTACAAAATCGTCTTGCTCTTGATATTTTATTGGCAAAAGAGGGCGGAGTCTGTGGTATGTTGAAAATTCAACATTGCTGCACTTATATTCCAGACAAAAGCAAGGAAATTAAGGGGTATATTGGAAATATTACAAGAATGCATAAAGACTTGACCCAACTGGAGGTTGACAGTGTATGGGGGAAAACTAACAAAGAGTATAACATCAATAGGGAATTGGTTTACTGATTTTGGGAAGAGTTGTCTAGGTCAAATAATATTGCCAGTAGTTATAATAATGACAATAGTTATGATAGTGATGATTACATGTAAATGTTACAGAAGTTAGGGAACGAGAAAGATACATGTGGAAAGGGAAGGAAAAGGAAAGAAACAAAAGAGAGAATATGAAGAAATTCAGCTAGCAGAGATGAAAGGAAAACTGTATAAAAAGATGAAAGATTTGGAAGGGAAAGAAGTAAATGATGACATAAAGAGAAAAGCAGAAAAAACTGAGATGTGCTAAAGTTGGCATCTGGGAAGGGATGGGTAATTTTGTGATGGCTCAAAATGCCATCAGAGAGGGGATTGATGGAGCAAGGTCTCGTAAGAAAGAGACTTGCTCAGAAGCAATCCTCTCGTTTAACTTATTAACGAATTACTAACCATGTCTCGTAAATAATAACACGCACCACAGAAACATGTGGGTTAGTAAAGCTTGCGTATGTGTTTTACTAATGCTATTAACACGAATAAAGGACTAAAACAGCTTTAACGGGAAATCTTTACCGTGCATGCGTCAACTGCATCTACGCAGTATGACGGAATAAGGCTTGGAGGGAAATTCTTGCGCATGAGCAGAAAGCACTAAAATGGCGTCTATAAGACCCACATTCATGGCACCTGCTTAGCCGAAATGAAAGCAAGCTATTTTACTAATGCTAATGCGGGGAAAGTATTAATAAGTAAAAGGGATTAGAGTAGAGGTGGGAGGTATACAGTCTGATCATTTATTTGTGAAATTAATATTTGTTCTTTTGACTTTATTATTAGTGCGCATGTGGGCCTTTCACGTTTAGCCGAATTGAGCCGAATGATTCAAGTCTGCGCATGCCTACATGAGAGTTAACCCGGAAGGATGACAGAGGCTTTTGAATACAAGCCAAGGACGAGAATGATGTGCCCTGAGAACGGAGGGTGAAGAGTTCAACTATGAAGATTCTTATTCATGCTTTTTTATAATTTGTTGCAAGTAAAGTTTGGACATGTACGGGAACGAAAGAAATGAATAAAGTTTAAGGGGATGGATTTTGAAAACAATGGTTTGATAGAATAAAGGTAATATGTAAGCATGGTGTGATGATCATCCCCCTTGCCTGACCAATTAGATTTCGTATTTTTACGATATTGAAACTTTACTGGGTGGTACATGAAGAACGAAAGGTATATTTGAGGTAGCTTTAGTTAGTTATGTAGCAGAGCTCGGGATGCTGTTGGTGCTGTGGAAGGTGCTGATGCTGGGAGAGACGCTATGAGATGCTGATAAAGAAACCGAATGCAGAACCTTCTATCCTAATTTAATTGGGTTAGATAAGAAGATCGCAGAATAATCTCGAGGAGGAAGAGAGTGTCAGAGAGGGGTGCGAAGCAGTCGTCGGTATTTAGAGAGGTCAATTATCCTGTCCTGAATCCTGTCCTGAAGTCTTTGTCTCCTGATCTATCCCGGGGGACCCTTACCAGACCTTTGGCCAGGGGGCTTGGTCTTCACACCATCCTTGGTAATTATAATTTCATGTCGATTTGTAGATGTTCTTTTCTCTCTGTCCTCTCCTTTTCTGAGCATTTGTCATTGAATGAGTCCGAAATATATGCTTGATGTTTTAATCAATTGGGTTATTCTTTCCTAAATGATGGTGAATGCACTGTAATTTTGAGACGGTTCACATGCATTTAATTTAGATAAAGATTTTAAAACTTCCCAAGTCTGTGGTTATTTACTTTAAGAATTGATTTGATTTGATTAGATTTTTGGATTTATACAGCGCACGAATGCCCAACGGCGTCTTGGCGCTAGAGTCAGTAGGACAGTATAGTTTTAATGCAAATTATGCGCCAAGTCTGTTTGCGAATTAAAAGAATAGTTAAGAGTTATGTTAATTATCACCATCAATTAGTTCAACTAATGGTCCATCGACCAGAGGATAGAACTCTTTGATCAGTGCAGGTTAGTTAGGAATGTTAAATAACTAATCTTGAGAAAATATGAAATTACAAACTAAACCCCAGCGGTCTACTTGATTCTGAGTGTGTTGTGTTTTTATGGGCCCAGGTGAGTATATGGTAGCAGAGTATCTGTTGTTAGTATACCGCTGGATCAAAAGTGTCCTTCTGGACATGGTTACCCCCCTCTCTGCCTGGTATTTGATGTGTTTTGACTGAAGTGCACTGGGTTCCTGCTAACCAAGCCCCAGTACCTGTGCTCTTTTCCTAAAAACAAGATAACTTGCAATTGTACCCCTGTTGGCAAGCCCTTTAGCACCTTTGTAAGTCCCTAGTAAATAGTACCCCTGGTACTTAGGGCATGGATACTCGAGAGGGTCCCTAAGGGCTGCACCATGTATTGTGCCACCCTAAGGGACCCACCACCAAATGCATTTAGACTGCTATTGCATAAAATAGTGCAATCAAGTGTGAAAACAAGACACAGCACACACCCTATGTGCCATGCCTCCGGATACTGCACGCAATATATGTAAGTCACCGCTACAGCAGGCCCTATATCCCTAAGGCAGGGTGCATTATATTACATGTGAGGACATATCTGCATGAGCAGATGTGCCCCTGTGCTGTCTAATTCAATTACTAGATAACACAAGTGAACAAGGAAGCCATCTTAAGTATGTGTACTGGGCACTGGTCATTACAAATTCCCCAGCTACATCACAGCTTTACTGAAACCTATGGTCTCAAACACCTTGTCTTAATAAATCCACTCTGATGCCAGCAGTAAATTTATTGAAACATGCACACAGAGGGCACCTTAGAGGTGCTCCCTAAATCCTACCAGTCTCTTAGTGTGCTGGATGACTAGTATCGTCCAGCCTGCCACCACGGACATGATTTTGAGCCCCTGCAGGTGAGAGCACTTGCTCTCTGAGACCAGAAACAATGCCTGCTCCAGAGGTGTTCACACCTCCTCCAGCAGGATGGCTAGTGAATCTGCATACCAAGGCCAGGGACTTCGAAGCCTCTGCCACCATAGATATGTGACCCCCCCGATCTGCCTTGTGATCCATTTGACACCAAGACAGGTGGGTAATCAGCTATGCAAGGAGGCGTGGTGCTCTACCAGGCCAGTCACACCCCTGAGGTGGACTACCTGATGTGCTCCACAAAAGAAGGATTCCACCATCTTGATTTTGATGGATTTAGGAACTCTGGGACAGGGTTGTGCCCACTCCCGACAGGAAATGGTCATAAAAGGGGCGTAGTGACCCCATGCTTAAGTAGCCCATTTCCTACTACCCTTCACTCCCCTTAACAAACCTAAATTCAGTATTTAGGTGTCCCCCTGACACCAGGCACTCAGATTCCCGACAAAAGAAGAAGAAAGACCAAGAAGAGGCGAAGAAGCGAGAACTGTGGACTACCAGTGGACTTTGGCACCAAACTCTGCCTGCCTGCTCTTGTACTGACAATTGAAACAACCTGAATCGTCCTGCCACTGTGTATCCTCCAAAAGCCTCAGTGGGCCTCCAGCACTTTGCCAAGCAGTCAGCATCTCCCTTGAAGTGGAGGATACAGGGATCATTTAATCTCTTAAAATGGACCTCAGGTTTTTTGGGGAATTTCTCCCTGTCCCAGCAGAGAAGACACTGACTGAACTCATGAAATGTAAATCGGGTTCTCCAGGAGATCCCTGCCCAGCAAGTTTGTTCAGGTCTCTGGCCTTACAGCTTAATCCTGTACTTAACCAAATTTGGAATGTGTCTTTTAAGACAGGAATTTTTCCAGCCACATGGAAGCAAGCCTATTTGCTATCATTGTTAAAAAAAACAAGGCTGATCCCGAAGTTCTTAGTAACCTCAGACCAATCTCTCTCTTAGCAGCTCTGGCCAAAAGTCTTGAGAAATTGGCACAGCAACAACTATCTGACTTCATAGGAGCCAATGGACTTCTACACGATTCCCAGTCCGGCTTCCGATCTGGCTATAGTACAGAGACAGTGCTGGTAGAAGTAGCCGATTCAGTGAGAATGTCGGTGGACGGTGGCTCGGCTGCCATGCTTGTGCTGCTGGATCTCTCAGCAGCTTTCGATATGGTGTCATATCAATCCTGTTGGAAATATTGAAACATATGGGCATTCAGGGAGTGGCACATGACTGGACCTGGTCTTATCTTTCTGCACCCTTTCTCTTCTCCAGTCAAACAACTTACCTGCCGAGTGCCCCAGGGCTCAGCTTTAAGCCTACTGCTTTTTATATAGGAGGGGGGTGGGCGCACACTGCCTCACACTCCAGCACTCAGTTTGGCCCGATGCATCATAATAAATGCAGTGCATGATAACACTTTCTTCGGTGTCAGGCTTTAGTTTTTCACCCTTGTTGGTGCAGCCAGTGCTGTGTATCTCTAGACACGTGTTTCAGGATAATTGTCCTTCTTCAGTAGAGAGCAACACTTTTTGGGGGGTGCTAGAGATGCTGCCCAAAGTCTTCTCAGGTCTCAGTACCACTCGCTGGGTGCAGGTGCATCAACCAGAGCTCGTCTGCTTGTTAGCTCAAGGGAGCCTTTTCAAATAGATGGGGGGTGGGCGCACACTGCCTCACACTCCAGCACTCAGTTTGCCCCGATGCATCATAATAAATGCAGTGCATGATAACACTTTCTTCGGTGTCAGGCTTTAGTTTTTCACCCTTGTTGGTGCAGCCAGTGCTGTGTATCTCTAGAAACGTGTTTCAGGATAATTGTCCTTCTTCAGTAGAGAGCAACACTTTTTGGGGGGTGCTGGAGATGCTGCCCAAAGTCTTCTCAGGTCTCAGTACCACTCGCTGGGCGCAGGTGCATCAACCAGAGCTCATCAGCTCATTAGCTCAAGGGAGCCTTTTCAAATAGGAGGGGGGTGGGCGCACACTGCCTCACACTCCAGCACTCAGTTTGCCCCGATGCATCATAATAAATGCAGTGCATGATAACACTTTCTTCGGTGTCAGGCTTTAGTTTTCCACCCTTGTTGGTGCAGCCAGTGCTGTGTATCTCTAGACACATGTTTCAGGATAATTGTCCTTCTTCAGTAGAGAGCAACACTTTTTGGGGGTGCTGGAGATGCTGCCCAAAGTCTTCTCAGGTCTCAGTACCACTCGCTGGGCGCAGGTGCATCAACCAGAGCTCGTCAGCTCGTTAGCTCAAGGGAGCCTTTTCAAATAGGAGGGGGTGGGCGCACACTGCCTCACACTCCAGCACTCAGTTTGCCCCGATGCATCATAATAAATGCAGTGCACGATAACACTTTCTTCGGTGTCAGGCTTTAGTTTTTCACCCTTGTTGGTGCAGCCAGTGCTGTGTAACTCTAGACACGTGTTTCAGGATAATTGTCCTTCTTCAGTAGAGAGCAACACTTTTTGGGGGGTGCTGGAGATGCTGCCCAAAGTCTTCTCAGGTCTCAGTACCACTCCCTGGGCGCAGGTGCATCAACCAGAGCTTGTCAGCTCGTTATCTCAAGGGAGCCTTTTCAAATAGGAGGGGGGTGGGCGCACACTGCCTCACACTCCAGCACTCAGTTTGCCCCGATGCATCATAATAAATGCAGTGCATGATAACACTTTCTTCGGTGTCAGGCTTTAGTTTTTCACCCTTGTTGGTGCAGCCAGTGCTGTGTATCTCTAGACACGTGTTTCAGGATAATTGTCCTTCTTCAGTAGAGAGCAACACTTTTGGGGGTGCTGGAGATGCTGCCCAAAGTCTTCTCAGGTCTCAGTACCACTCGCTGGGCGCAGGTGCATCAACCAGAGCTCATCAGCTCATTAGCTCAAGGGAGCCTTTTCAAATAGGAGGGGGTGGGCGCACACTGCCTCACACTCCAGCACTCAGTTTGCCCCGATGCATCATAATAAATGCAGTGCATGATAACACTTTCTTCGGTGTCAGGCTTTAGTTTTTCACCCTTGTTGGTGCAGCCAGTGCTGTGTATCTCCAGACACGTGTTTCAGGATAATTGTCCTTCTTCAGTAGAGAGCAACACTTTTTGGGGGTGCTGGAGATGCTGCCCAAAGTCTTCTCAGGTCTCAGTACCACTCCCTGGGCGCAGGTGCATCAACCAGAGCTCGTCAGCTCGTTAGCTCAAGGGAGCCTTTTCAAATAGGAGGGGTGGGCGCACACTGCCTCACACTCCAGCACTCAGTTTGCCCCGATGCATCATAATAAATGCAGTGCATGATAACACTTTCTTCGGTGTCAGGCTTTAGTTTTTCACCCTTGTTGGTGCAGCCAGTGCTGTGTATCTCTAGACACGTGTTTCAGGATAATTGTCCTTCTTCAGTAGAGAGCAACACTTTTTGGGGGGTGCTGGAGATGCTGCCCAAAGTCTTCTCAGGTCTCAGTACCACTCGCTGGGCGCAGGTGCATCAACCAGAGCTCGTCAGCTCGTTATCTCAAGGGAGCCTTTTCAAATAGGAGGGGGGTGGGCGCACACTGCCTCACACTCCAGCACTCAGTTTGCCCCGATGCATCATAATAAATGCAGTGCACGATAACACTTTCTTCAGTGTCAGGCTTTAGTTTTTCACCCTTGTTGGTGCAGCCAGTGCTGTGTATCTCTAGACACGTGTTTCAGGATAATTGTCCTTCTTCAGTAGAGAGCAACACTTTTTGGGGGGTGCTGGAGATGCTGCCCAAAGTCTTCTCAGGTCTCAGTACCACTCGCTGGGCACAGATAAATCAACCAGAGCTCGTCAGCTCATTAGCTCAAGGGAGCCTTTTCAAATAGGAGGGGGGTGGGCGCACACTGCCTCACACTCCAGCACTCAGTTTGCCCCGATGCATCATAATAAATGCAGTGCATGATAACACTTTCTTCGGTGTCAGGCTTTAGTTTTTCACCCTTGTTGGTGCAGCCAGTGCTGTGTATCTCTCGACACGTGTTTCAGGATAATTGTCCTTCTTCAGTAGAGAGCAACACTTTTTGGGGGGTGCTGGAGATGCTGCCCAAAGTCTTCTCAGGTCTCAGTGCCACTCCCTGGGCGCAGGTGCATCAACCAGAGCTCGTCAGCTCGTTAGCTCAAGGGAGCCTTTTCAAATAGGAGGGGGGAGGGCGCACACTGCCTCACACTCCAGCACTCAGTTTGCCCCGATGCATCATAATAAATGCAGTGCATGATAACACTTTCTTCGGTGTCAGGCTTTAGTTTTTCACCCTTGTTGGTGCAGCCAGTGCTGTGTATCTCTAGACACGTGTTTCAGGATAATTGTCCTTCTTCAGTAGAGAGCAACACTTTTTGGGGGGTGCTGGAGATGCTGCCCAAAGTCCACTCAGGTCTCAGTACCACTCGCTGGGCGCAGGTGCATCAACCAGAGCTCGTCAGCTCGTTAGCTCAAGGGAGCCTTTTCAAATAGGAGGGGGGTGGGCGCACACTGCCTCACACTCCAGCACTCAGTTTGCCCCGATGCATCATAATAAATGCAGTGCACGATAATACTTTCTTCGGTGTCAGGCTTTAGTTTTTCACCCTTGTTGGTGCAGCCAGTGCTGTGTAACTCTAGACACGTGTTTCAGGATAATTGTCCTTCTTCAGTAGAGAGCAACACTTTTTGGGGGGTGCTGGAGATGCTGCCCAAAGTCTTCTCAGGTCTCAGTACCACTCCCTGGGCGCAGGTGCATCAACCAGAGCTCGTCAGCTCGTTAGCTCAAGGGAGCCTTTTCAAATAGGACGGGGGTGGGCGCACACTGCCTCACACTCCAGCACTCAGTTTGCCCCGATGCATCATAATAAATGCAGTGCATGATAACACTTTCTTCGGTGTCAGGCTTTAGTTTTTCACCCTTGTTGGTGCAGCCAGTGCTGTGTATCTCCAGACACGTGTTTCAGGATAATTGTCCTTCTTCAGTAGAGAGCAACACTTTTTGGGGGGTGCTGGAGATGCTGCCCAAAGTCTTCTCAGGTCTCAGTACCACTCGCTGGGCACAGATGAATCAACCAGAGCTCGCCAGCTCGTTAGCTCAAGGGAGCCTTTTCAAATAGGAGGGGGGTGGGCGCACACTGCCTCACACTCCTGCACTCAGTTTGCCCCGATGCATCATAATAAATGCAGTGCATGATAACACTTTCTTTGGTGTCAGGCTTTAGTTTTTCACCCTTGTTGGTGCAGCCAGTGCTGTGTATCTCTAGACACGTGTTTCAGGATAATTGTCCTTCTTCAGTAGAGAGCAACACTTTTTGGGGGGTGCTGGAGATGCTGCCCAAAGTCTTCTCAGGTCTCAGTACCACTCCCTGGGCGCAGGTGCATCAACCAGAGCTCGTCAGCTCGTTAGCTCAAGGGAGCCTTTTCAAATAGGAGGGGGGTGGGCGCACACTGCCTCACACTCCAGCACTCAGTTTGCCCCGATGCATCATAATAAATGCAGTGCATGATAACACTTTCTTCGGTGTCAGGCTTTAGTTTTTCACCCTTGTTGGTGCAGCCAGTGCTGTGTATCTCTAGACACGTGTTTCAGGATAATTGTCCTTCTTCAGTAGAGAGCAACACTTTTTGGGGGTGCTGGAGATGCTGCCCAAAGTCTTCTCAGGTCTCAGTACCACTCGCTGGGCGCAGGTGCATCAACCAGAGCTCATCAGCTCGTTAGCTCAAGGGAGCCTTTTCAAATAGGAGGGGGTGGGCGCACACTGCCTCACACTCCAGCACTCAGTTTGCCCCGATGCATCATAATAAATGCAGTGCATGATAACACTTTCTTAGGTGTCAGGCTTTAGTTTTTCACCCTTGTTGGTGCAGCCAGTGCTGTGTATCTCTAGACACGTGTTTCAGGATAATTGTCCTTCTTCAGTAGAGAGCAACACTTTTTGGGGGTGCTGGAGATGCTGCCCAAAGTCTTCTCAGGTCTCAGTACCACTCCTGGGCGCAGGTGCATCAACCAGAGCTCGTCAGCTCGTTAGCTCAAGGGAGCCTTTTCAAATAGGAGGGGGTGGGCGCACACTGCCTCACACTCCAGCACTCAGTTTGCCCCGATGCATCATAATAAATGCAGTGCATGATAACACTTTCTTCGGTGTCAGGCTTTAGTTTTTCACCCTTGTTGGTGCAGCCAGTGCTGTGTATCTCTAGACACGTGTTTCAGGATAATTGTCCTTCTTCGGTAGAGAGCAACACTTTTTGGGGGGTGCTGGAGATGCTGCCCAAAGTCTTCTCAGGTCTCAGTACCACTCCCTGGGCGCAGGTGCATCAACCAGAGCTCGTCAGCTCGTTAGCTCAAGGGAGCCTTTTCAAATAGGAGGGGGGTGGGCGCACACTGCCTCACACTCCAGCACTCAGTTTGCCCCGATGCAGCATAATAAATGCAGTGCATGATAACACTTTCTTCGGTGTCAGGCTTTAGTTTTTCACCCTTGTTGGTGCAGCCAGTGCTGTGTATCTCTAGACACGTGTTTCAGGATAATTGTCCTTCTTCAGTAGAGAGCAACACTTTTGGGGGTGCTGGAGATGCTGCTCAAAGTCTTCTCAGGTCTCAGTACCACTCGCTGGGCGCAGGTGCATCAACCAGAGCTCGTCAGCTCGTTAGCTCAAGGGAGCCTTTTCAAATAGGAGGGGGGTGGGCGCACACTGCCTCACACTCCAGCACTCAGTTTGCCCCGATGCATCATAATAAATGCAGTGCATGATAACACTTTCTTCGGTGTCAGGCTTTAGTTTTTCACCCTTGTTGGTGCAGCCAGTGCTGTGTATCTCCAGACACGTGTTTCAGAATAATTGTCCTTCTTCAGTAGAGAGCAACAGTTTTTGGGGGGTGCTGGAGATGCTGCCCAAAGTCTTCTCAGGTCTCAGTACCACTCGCTGGGCACAGATGAATCAACCAGAGCTCGTCAGCTCGTTAGCTCAAGGGAGCCTTTTCAAATAAGAGGGGGGTGGGCGCACACTGCCTCACACTCCAGCACTCAGTTTGCCCCGATGCATCATAATAAATGCAGTGCATGATAACACTTTCTTCGGTGTCAGGCTTTAATTTTTCACCCTTGTTGGTGCAGCCAGTGCTGTGTATCTCTAGACACGTGTTTCAGGATAATTGTCCTTCTTCAGTAGAGAGCAACACTTTTTGGGGGGTGCTGGAGATGCTGCCCAAAGTCTTCTCAGGTCTCAGTACCACTCGCTGGGCGCAGGTGCATCAACCAGAGCTCGTCAGCTCGTTAGCTCAAGGGAGCCTTTTCAAATAGGAGGGGGGTGGGCGCACACTGCCTCACACTCCAGCACTCAGTTTGCCCCGATGCATCATAATAAATGCAGTGCACGATAATACTTTCTTCGGTGTCAGGCTTTAGTTTTTCACCCTTGTTGGTGCAGCCAGTGCTGTGTAACTCTAGACACGTGTTTCAGGATAATTGTCCTACTTCAGTAGAGAGCAACACTTTTTGGGGGGTGCTGGCCAAAGTCTTCTCAGGTCTCAGTACCACTCCCTGGGCGCAGGTGCATCAACCAGAGCTCGTCAGCTCGTTAGCTCAAGGGAGCGTTTTCAAATAGGAGGGGGTGGGCGCACACTGCCTCACACTCCAGCACTCAGTTTGCCCCGATGCATCATAATAAATGCAGTGCATGATAACACTTTCTTCGGTGTCAGGCTTTAGTTTTTCACCCTTGTTGGTGCAGCCAGTGCTGTGTATCTCTAGACACGTGTTTCAGGATAATTGTCCTTCAGTAGAGAGCAACACTTTTTGGGGGGTGTTGGAGATGCTGCTCAAAGTCTTCTCAGGTCTCAGTACCACTCGCTGGGCGCAGGTGCATCAACCAGAGCTCGTCAGCTCGTTAGCTCAAGGGAGCCTTTTCAAATAGGAGGGGGGTGGGCGCACACTGCCTCACACCCCAGCACTCAGATGGCCCCAATTATATATCTACCTTGCCCTGCTGGCGGCTCTCATCACTTCAAGAGGGGTGAAAGTAGTCTCTTACGCGGAGGACACTCACCTGGTGTACTCTTTAAAGGAACATTCCGCAGTTTTGTAAAATTTTATGACTGCCTGAAGGACATTGCTGGTTGGATGAACCAAGATTTTTGAAGCTAAATACAGACAAAACCGTGTATCTTCTCCTCCGTTATGCCTCTGGTGGTCAAGGATTCGGTTAAAAACCTTGGAGTAAGGTGGGAGAAGGATCTCACCCTGGCGGCACAAGTCAGGCATATTTCCGCGGCCTGCTTTGGAAAAATGAGAACTATCAGAAAGTTCCTTCGTTTCCTGCCTGAAGATAGCCTTAGGATCACGGTACATGCTTTGATTACCTCCCAACTAGACTATGGCAACTGTCTCTACCTGGGGTTGCCATGATATTTGACCCACAGGCTACAGAAGGTGCAGAATGCGGCTGCAAGGCTAATCCATAGGGTCCCTTTTCGCCAGCACGTTTCTCCGCATCTGAGACAGCTCCACTGGCTCCCTGTGACCAGGAGGATTGAGTTTAAGGCACTTACCCTGGTTTTTCGAGCTTACCACGGCAAAGGCCCAGGATACCTTAGGTCAAGGCTCATTCCATATCATCAGGAGCAGACACTGAGATCCAACCAGCAGCACCTTCTCAATGTCCCTGTTTCGCAAAAATGCGACAAAGAGGCAGGTTCTTCACAGTTAGGACGTCCAAGCTGTGGAACTCCTTTCCCAGATACCTGTGCTGGTTGGGTATGGAACATGAATTCAGAAAGGCTCTAAAAACCTGGCTTTTTAGGCAGGGGCAGTAATATCTGGAGCTTCTTAGTCTCTCGAGTCTGCTAGTGCCGGGGCACCTCTTCTGAGGTAGCTGTGCGCTTTATAAGGGGCCATTGATTGATTGGTGTTTCTTTGGACTTTGGCCCCTAGCATCTTAAGTCCTAAAGGGGACCCCGAAATTCAATTGCAAGTACCTGTATGAAGTATATATTTCTTTCTCCATAGGAAAGCACCACTGCGTAAAGACAAATTTGTGTTACATTTTTACTTACATGTAAAAATTGATATCTCGAAAAGTACTTACCCAATTACGAAGTGCTTGGTGTTAAAATATATATAAAAGTACCTGTTATTTTTCTAAATTGGTCTCGAGTTTCTTCTTAAGTGTGCATCTCAGTTATTGGCTCTGTGTGTTCAACAAATGCTTAACACTACCCTTCGATAAGCCAAAATTGCTCTCCCACACTACCACAAAAGAGAGCATTTGTTATTATTAATTTAAGCCCTCTAAGCCAATAAGGGTCGTTTGGACTTTCTACATAGTGTACATCTTTTTGGTGCACTACATAAAAATCCAGATTCCTACATTGGTGTTTCAGCGATAGGGTACAAGACTTTGCATTTGCTGATACCACTTGGTCAATAGGTGATTCAACAAAGAAACCCACAATTGACTTTAGTCAAAAATTATTTTTAAAATGTTTGAATGTTTCCAAATGTTTCTAATCTGAACTGTTAGGGCCTTGTGTCAAGTCCCCCAGTCGTTTTGTATCAGAAATTTTTAAAAAGAATACTTGTAGTTAGGTCTTACAAATCTGTTTGAGAATTTTCTTTAGATTTTCTAAAAAGGTCCCAACCTCTGTAAAACATGTCAACCTCAGAGGATAGAGTCGAGGAACTCAACCTGACCGCATACCTGCACCTTAGTTTGAGGCAGCTAAAGGACCTCTGCAAGGCTTGAAAAATTACAACTGGGACTAGATCAACCAAAGCACAAGTCCAGGTGTTGCTTGCTGAGTTTGGTGGAGCCTAGTCAAAAGAAGACAACACTGACAACATTAATGATGACTATGTCAGTGAAAATGAGTCTGCTAACAGTACTCATGCGGATGACTCCTCTTCCAATACTTTAGAGGAAGAGGATATTAGTAGAATCCTCCTACCTAAAACTGTACCTGGAGGTAGGCCAGGCCACTTTAGGCCCCAAGAAAAACTAGAGCATCCAGACCAGGAGCTGGAGAGACTAGCCAGAAGAGGAGACCTGGAGACCAAAATCCTAGCCATAGAGAAAGAAAGGGCTGAAATGGGTCTAGCACCCATGAATGGTGGCAGCAACAAGGTAAATAGAGATAGGGAGGAGACCTTTGTTCTCAAAATCCCTAAAGGGATTGTCCCCAAATATGTTGAGGGTGATAATATCACAAAATGGTTTAGAGCCTTTGAGAGGGCTTGTAAAATCAGAAAGCTTAACCAAAAGTATTGGGGCTCTCTGCTCTGGGAGCTTTTCTCAGGCAAGTGCAGGGATAGACTCCTGACACTTAATGAGGAAGATGCTGAGTCCTATGACGCCATGAAGGATACCCTGATTGAGGGCCTTGGACTGACCACTGAAGAGTACAGGATTAAGTTCAGGGAGACTCACAAAACCTTGGGTCAGTCCCGGTTTGATTTTGTAGACTTTTCAGTAAAAAAATCAGGTGTTTGGTTAAAAGGGAGTAAGGTGCAAGACTATGATAGGCTTTATAATTTATGTATGAAAGAGCATCTGTTAAGTAACTGTACTTCTGAAAAACTGTCATCAATACTTGGTGGACCTAGGTTTGGTTTCTCCACAGGACTTGTGGAAGAAGGTTGACCACTGGGTCAAGACGAGGGTGTCCAAAAAGTCTCATGGTGGAGGTGATCAAAATAAAGGGGTCGCTAATCCCCCCAAGGGAAAGATGTGGGATAGTCTAAAGAAAAAAGTGAAGAGTCTTCTAAAGGCTCCCAAGAACCTGTCCAAGAGGGTGGTCACAACAGACAACAGCCACATGTCAATGGGGTTAGAGTAGAAGCACTGAAAGATACTGGTGCAAGTGTCACCATGGTGACTGAAAAACTGGTATCCCCAGAGCATCATTTGGCTGGACACACTTATCCAGTCACCTATGCTGATAACCATACTAAGGTTCATCCCATGGCTGCAGCGTCCTTAGAGTGGGGAGGGGTTACTGGCCAAAAGAAGGTGGTCGTGTCCTGTTGAATATCTGCTAGGGAATGATCTGGAGACTTTTGCATGGGCTGAGGTAGAGCTAAGATCCCATGCAGCCATGCTGAAAATACCTAATTCTGTGTGTGTTAAAACAAGAGCACAGAGCAAAGCCCAGGGTAAAAAAGAGGAGTTAGAGCCTGAAATAATGGTCCTATCCTCCAAGAGAAAATGTAGGAAGTTGGGGTTGGCGGTGAACTCCGCCCTGCTGGCGGAGTTTGCCAAGATTTGGCACTCCACACTCCATGCAGAGTTCGTAAAAAAAAACTCTGCCAGCAGAGTGGAGTTCACCGGCATGCTCACCCGCCCCTAATTGTTAGCACCAGATTTAACTTTTAGGTGCAACAGAAGCATCCATCTTTAAACATTATAGCTGGTAAGGTACAGGCTTCATTGTCTGGTTTGCTCCCTTAGCCTCAAGAGTGCACATTGATCTTTATGAAACATCATAACATACATGAGTTCGCTTTTGTTTCTCATGTGTACATTGTGTTTTTTTTCCATGTATAACTATAAGATTTAAGGTGTAACTTGTGCCTGGAAAATTCTTTGATAAGCTGGCTCGACATCATCAGGTGGAAATCAGGCTACCTCATGAAATCTGCGCTGATGCACCTTGATGTTTAACTGCACATCTTGTACCTCTAGTCTCGGTAGATGCAGTGCTTGGAGCCTCAGGCCTTCAGTATTTCTTCATGTAATCTTACACTTCACAGCACTGTGATTTCTATGGTTTTACATGCTAGGTATGTTACCTCACTTAAACTAAAATATAAGGCTCTAGGCTGATGTCACAGAGAGCAAATTAAGGACGCCTGTGACTTGACCCGCAGGGGATGGGGCGGGAATGTAAAATGCATGGGGATATGCAAGGCTTCCATAAGACAACTGCACTACGCAGGCAAATCAATGAGCTAGGTCTAGGGAAATATCTGGAGTCCTCAGCATGAGCTGAGGTAGAGATAAGATCCCATGCAGTAATGCTGGGAATCCCGGAATGGGTGTGCGTATAAACCCGAGCACAGAGCAAAGCCCAGGGTGAAAAAGAGGTGTTGGAGTCTGGAATAGTGTCCCAATCCTCTAAGAGAAAAGGTAAGACATCTGGAAAGCCAGCTTCTGATCAGCCACAAGCTCAGGTTCCCTCTCTTCAGGGAGAAGACCTGTCAACCCCAGAGGGAACTGAACCCCAGAGACTTTGGCCTCAGCTGGCAGAGGTCCTGGGTTCAGGGGTACCCTCTAAGGAAGAGCTGTGCCAAGGTCAGAGGACCTGTCCTACTCTTGAAAGCCTGAGACAGCAAGCTGCTGCACAGGAAAAGGGTGATGTCAGTGGCTCTCACAGGACCTATTGGGAGATGGGACTCCTGCACACTGAGGACAGAGACCCCAAATCTGGTGCCACTAGCAGAGTGGTAGTGCCTCAGCAGTACAGGGAGGTTTTACTCTTATTGGGCATTGACATCCCCCTAGCTGGGCATCTTGGCCAGAGCAAGACTTGGTGTAGGCTAGTCAGCCACTCCTACTGACCAAACATGTCCCAGAAGTTGAAGGAGTTGTATAACTCATGTGCTACCTTTTTTTCCAGTAGCAAAGAGGGTGGCCACCCAAAGCCCCCCTTAATTCCACTTCCAATGATTGGGATTCCCTTTGAAAGAGTAGGGGTTGGCAGTGCTGCCCCCCAGGACCATCAGCCCCAGGGAACAGATTCATACTGGTAGTAGTGGATCATGCTACCACGTAACCTGAAGCTATACCCTTTAGTACTGTCACTGCTCCTGCAGTTGCCAAGGTGGGTTTCCCCTAAGGAGGTGGTGTCAGACAGAGGTAGTACCTTCATGTCTGGCTACCTGAAAGCCATGTGGAAGGAACGTGGTGTGACCTATAAGTTAACTACCCCCTATCATCCACAGACAAATTGTTTAGTTGAGAGGTTCAATGAAACCCTGAAAGGTATGCTCAAGGGACTCCCTGAAAAACTCAGAATGAGATGGGATGTCCTTTTGCCAAGCCTGCTTTTAGCTTACAGAGAGGCACCTCAGAAGGGAGTAGCCCCCCCCCAAACTTCTGTTTGGACACCCTGTGAGGGAATCACTGTGTCTGATTAATGATGGCTGAGAGAGACCTCTCAAAGAGCCTAAACATGATACTGTGGACTAGGTGCTAAGCCTACGTTCCAGGATGGCAAAGTACATCAAAAAACCTTGAGGCCAGCCAAGAGCTCCAGAAGCATTAGTATGGCCAAAAGGTTGAACTGGTGAAGTTCCAACCAGGGTAGATGGTAGGTGTTGGAGCCTGTGGCACCTAGGGCCTTCCAGGACAAATGGAGGGGTCTCTGCCCTATCCTTGAGAAGAAAGGTGAGGTCACCTACCTGGTTGACCTAGGCACTTGCAGGATCCCTCACAGGGTCATCCATGCAAACCGCCTGAAGGCTTTCTCTGACAGGGCTAATGTCGCCATGCAGATGGTCACTGATGAGGATTAGGAAGAAGAGAGTGAGCCTCTCCCTGGCCTCCTCTCCCACAGCCCTAAAGATGGGTCAGTTGAAGGAGTTGTCTACTGAGGCACCCTCTCTGTCTAACAGAAAGCTGACTGCAGACACTTTATGAGGCAGTATGCTGGACTCTTTTCCCTAACCCCTGGTCAGACAACCTGGTGTACCCATTATGTGGACACTGGGGACGGCCCACTGTCAAAAGCAAAATATACAGACAGTCGGACCGAGTTAGGAAAGCAGTAGAGTAGGTTCTTGAGGCTCTGCAGAGTGCAGGTCTCACTATCAAGGCAAGCAAGTGCCAGAAAGGGCAGGGATCTGTTGTATACTTAGGGCCACCTTGTAGGTGGAGGCCAAGTTCAACCCTTACAGCCCAAGATCCAAACAATTGTGGACTGGGTAGCTCCAATGTAGCTCCAACAACCCAGGCTCAAAGTCAAAGCATTCCTTGGCTTGTCTGGATACTGCAGGAGGTTTGTGACCATAATCATTGTGGCACCCCTCACAGAGTTGACTTCCAAGAAGCAACCTAAGATGGTAAACTGGACAGTGAGCTGTCAAACGGCTTTTGACACTCTTGAGGAAGAAATGTGCTCAGCACCCATTCTGAAAGCTCTAGATTATTCTAAGCAGTTCATAGTGCAGACTGATGCCTCCAGACATGGGATTGGAGCGGCCCTATCCCAGACCAATGATGATGGCCATAACCAGCCTGTTGCTTTCATTAGTAGGAGGTTGCTCCCCAGAGAACAGTGTTGGAGTGCCATTGAGAGGGAAGCATTTGCTGTGGTTTGGTCCCTGAAGAAGCTGAGACCATTCAGGTACAAGCTGACCACAGGCCTCTCAGATGGCTGACGAAAAATGAAAGTTGAAAACCCCAAACTGTTGAGGTGGTCCATCTCTCTACAGGGAATGGACGTTACAGTGGAGCTCAGACGTGGGACTGACCATGCAAATGCAGATGGCCTTTCCAGGTTTTTCCACTTAGAAGATGAAGACTTTCTTGGGAAAGGTTAGTCTTGTTTCCTTTCATTTGGGGGAGGGAGGTTGTGTAGGAAAGGGTCCCTTTGGACATGGTCACCCCCATTTGTTGCCAGGTATTTGATGTTCCTGCAAACTGTGCAATTGTTCCCCAGTTGGCAAGACCTTTAGCACCCCTGTAAGTCCTTAGTAAATGTTACCCCTGGTACCTAGGGCATGGGTACTGAAGAGGGTCCCTAAGAGCTGGACCATGTATTGTGCCACCCTAAGGGACCCATCACCAAATGCATGCCATTGCAGGCTGCATAAAATGGTACAAACAAGTGTGAAAACACGACATGGCACACACCCTGTGTGCCATGCCTACAGAAACTGCTTGCAAAATATGTAAGTCCCCCCTACAGCAGGCCTATTAGCTTTAAGGTAGGGTGCATTATATTACATATGAGGGCATATTTACTTGAGTTGATATGCCCTGGTGCTGTCTAGTTCAATTACTAGATAGTACAAGTGAACAGGAAAGCCGTCATAAGTATATGTACTGGGCACTGGTCATTACGAGTTCCTTCAGCTACGTGATGGCTTTACTGAAACCTATGGAGTTTGGTATCAAACACCTTGTCTTAATAAATCCACACTGGTCGCCAGTAGTGGATTTATAGAAACATGCACCCATGCTGCAACTTAGAGGTGCCCCCTGAAAACCTACCAGCCTCTCAGTGTGCTGATTGACTTGTATCGTCCAGCCTGCCACAACAGACATGTTTCTGACCACCTGCAGGTAACTGCCTGTGCTTTCTGAGGCCAGAAACAATGTCTGCTCTGGAGGAAATTGGTCACACCTCCTCCAGCAGGATAGCTAGTGAATCTGCATATCAAGGCCAGGGACTTCAAAGGCGCTTTTGGCTACAGGACAGATGGGAAATTAGCTTTTCAATGAGGCATGGTGCACTACCAGGCCAGTAACACCCCTAAGGTGGGATGCTAGATGTCCTCCACAAAAGAAGGATTCCACCATCTTGATTTTGGTGGAATTAGGAACACAGGGACAAGGTTATGCACACTCCCCACAGGAAGTTATCATATAGGGGGCATAGTAACCCCAAGAATAAGTAGCCCATTGGCTACTACCCTTCACTCCCCTTAACACCCTTAAATTCAGTACCTAGGAGACCCCCTGACACCAGGAACTCCGATTCCCCTGACAAAAGAAGAAGAAGGACCATAAAGAGCTGAAGAAAAGAGAATTGTGGACTACCGGTTGACTTTTGTGCTAAACCCTGCCTGGCCGCCTGGCTCTGTCCCAACAATGGCAACAACCTGACTTGTCCTGCAGCTATGCATACCCCAAAAGCCTCGGAGGGCCTCCAACACTTTGCCAAGCCATCAGCATTTCCCTTGAAGTGGAGGAGCCACTTCCCTGCAACCTGCAGCAACTGACTGCAAAGCCCCTTTCACTGTCCTTCTGACCACCTGGTCCACCGATGCAGCAGCCACCCAGGAGGAGGTCACCATGCCCCAGGAGATCATATCCATCCCCCCACCAAGTGTGAAAACACAAGGACCACCCAGAGCTGCCCTGCACCAATACCCAGGGTACCGGACCCTTCGCAACAACCAAAGCTTGTTTGAAGTCCAATCCAGATTCCAACACTGAAAAGACTGACTAGCTGACAAGGGACATCAGAATGTCATGGGCCAGCACTGAGAGTGGCCCAGGCCTCCCGTTTTGTCCCCCTCTGCAGCTCTGTGAGTTCGAGATCTGTGAGTTCGTTTGACGCACCGGACCAGCAGTGCGACAAACCAGCTGCACCCATTCTTCTCGGCCCGGGTCCATGAACACTGACTGTGCCCCCTTTTTCCCAGGACCTTCACAAACTGAGCCCCCATTGGGAACTCCCAGACTTGTCCCTAAGTGCCCCTCTGGAGCCTTTTTCTAGGTGGCCCCCTCTTTGCATAGAGTTGAAGGAAGTGACCCGATTAGGGTCACCCGGGTCACTCACGACCAACTCTTAGCCTTCCATACAAATGAAGAGTCGGTCAGACAGTAGAGTATACAAACCAAGTATATGTTTATTCAGATACACTCGAGCGGAGCCCCGTCTGCCCAGTAGCTTAGGGGTGCTGCAGAGAGGACTGACATCAGCAAACATAGAGAAACATTATGTACATTTCAGAACCAAGGAAGACCCGCCCCTAATGGAATTTTATTAGCAGGTGCAGCTGAAACAAAGAAGTATAGTAGGAAGAGTTTTGACTTTGAGGCTGGGCACACATTATCTCTATGCCAAGGATGTTCTGTCCATGCCTACCGCTAGACTAGTGGGAGAAGGCTTCTATCTAAAGGGAAAGGTATGCGCTAATAAGAACAGTGTATTCATTAGCAGAGCAAGGCCTAACCTTGGAAAAATGAAGCTTTCCACAGCCTGCTTCTCGAGGAGGGAATACGCAGTTAATGGCATGATTCAAAATGGCGGCTAAACATAAAATGGTGCAGCGAATGCTAACTTACATGTAACAATGTACGAACAAAATAGCTAAAACATTTTCATTTCATCAGACCCTCCTTTTAGTATTTCCTAACAATTTTACATGATGGGCAGAAAACACATAACATTCGAATAAGCAAAAAGACATCAATACTCAGGACAATCCATATACTCAGTATCAGGAATAGAAGTTGCAAGGGATGACGTAGAACCAAAGATGCCCTCGTCAATCTGCATCATTTCCTCAATTTCTTTTTGCAGCATAATTGCTGCATTAGTATCGTGATCTGACATTTTCAGCTTGGGAATGAGGATAGTGGCACAATAGAAACAACAAGTTGGGAGACATTGTATGCAGATGCAGCACATGAAGAAGATACTGGCAACTACAGCCAGAAACGTGAGGATCTTCCAACCCCAGGAGGTGAGTATGTTCCAGAACCACCCTGATAGTGTCCCAGTATCTGTCTCTTGGTGTATGTCAGACAAAAGTCTATGCAATTTTTGTATAGCTGCATACTCATTGGGGGCGTGGTCAGGTATGTAAACGCAACAGCTGCTGCCAATGACATAACAAGCCCCTCCCCGATCTTCTAGGATGACGTCTAACACCATCCGGTTCTGGAAAGTGACTAATCTCGTAGCCTGAAGCTCAGCAGTGATATTTGTCATTATTCCAGCAGTTGTATTGATAACCCCTTCAACAACCCCTGTTAACCGACGAAGTTGAAGACTATTAGACATGGGGCCTCAAAAAGGGAGGAGGCCCTTTAGGGCATCCTCGAACTGTTGTGCGGTGGTATCTGTCTGATCTATATCCTTTGTGTCAACAACCCTTCCGACTCGGGGCAAGTATGTTCTTTATGATAATTGGACGGGGCAACATACACAGGGAGAAGGAGGAAAGAGAGGTAACATCTGCCTGACCATCCCCTCGGAAGCCAGACATGAGCTTGGGATCCACAGACAAAATAGACATTAGGGGGTAAGATCAAAGACAGACTATTAATCGTTCTCAGTCTGTAGGTGAAATTGCATCTACTCTCCCCCACCTTTACCTCTCTGATTCCCTGGACACAAAAACTAGCTGTTGTGTTTACCACGGACACCGGCATCGGTTTGTCTTTAGTAATTTTGCGAGCTTGGAAAGATTGAAAATACTCAGAGGTGTTGAACCATGGGAAATCAGCCATTTCCATGCAAAGCAATGTTTAGTTTTTCATTTTGTCATACTTGTTCATACAGGAGTTTGGGGACAATGTACCAGAAGTCCCTTGTCCTGCTGTTCCTATGGGAGTAGACCCATGTTCAAAACTTATATACTCTACCACAGTGCGAGAATCAGCAGGTGTCATATCCTGAGGAGAGAGTTGGAAGTTGTAGTGCACCATAACGAACAGTTCAAACCAACCTTCACAGCTACCAACATATGCCAATGGCATGGACAACAAATTATCGCTCTTATGAGTAACTGAGGGGAGCAATCCACAAACCCAACAATTAGTTGTATTGGAGACTTCATGGGCTTGATGCAACATTTGAATAAAAACATTATCTGTGTACAACTTTCTATGCTCTTCTTTGTGAGGGGCCAAAGTAACAAAAATGTGCTCAAGAGGAATGGGCGTTGTACCAACCAAAGTGTGTACAGGATACTTCTCCTCTAGAAACCAAGATATTCCAAGTATTATTATTAGCGTAATCACAACAATTAATATGCAAACTACTTTACTCTTTGTCAACCACCCCGCGCTAAACGCGGTGGTGCAAACGGCTGTTCCTCCTCCTCAATAGGGCAACCAAACGGATGCATTATGAAGCAAGAAGAGAAATCCAATAAAACTGATAGCAAAGGTAAGTGTTCCCAGTGTCCGTCAGAGCCTCACTGGTAGGCTCCTATTGTTCATCAACATTGGCGCTCTTGAGCACCGGCGGTGGAGCTTGCTCAGTCCTAAGCTCACGATGAATCCCACTTCGCTCAGGATAAGGTACCCCCCTCCTAGGGAGCACGTTCGATTTATCCTGTCCAATGTCAGAACAGTGCACCATTCTCACAACACCCTAAACTAACACTGTTGGTACTATAGCAAAGTACACCCTAACTTACACAGTCCATCCCTAACTAATCTGACTTCTCCTTTGGTGCACTATTCCTCAGCCGAGGGCGCAAATTGTACCTGGTGACTCCAGACACAGAGGGGTCAGCAAATAATGGCTCTTTAATGGCTCGGATTTCTGGAGGGACTGCTGCATTTAGCACGTCATCATTCTCTGCATCTGTTTGGGTCCACGGTAATTTTGCGTCGCTAAAAGGGATGAACTGATGCACCTTTTCACACTCAGTATCCCCAACTCCATCAGTGACCCATTGGTCATAGGACAAAGGTAGAGGCACTCGTTTGTAGTGAGCGCCGTGGATCCAGTTCTTTCAGCCAACAACCTTGACTGCGCTTCTGGTAGCCAGAAAGACCTGTTCAGGTCCCTTCCAGCAGGGCTCCAAACTCTTCTTTCGCTGAACATTCCGAACCAGAATCCAATCACCAGGCTGGTTGTTGTGTCCGGGCCCCTCTGGTATATCTGGGAGAGTGTCCCGGACCTGTTGGTGACTAGAACGCAAATTTTCGGTTAACTGGCACAGGTAATCTGTCCATAGTGGATACTCAATATCAGAGAACTTACGAGGGCGCGGGACGCCCCAGACATTTGCCGGGAGTCCAAACACGACCTCATAAGGGGACAATCCTGTTCTAGAATGTGCTGTTGTTCTTGTCGACAAAAAAGCCAATGGTAAAGCATCTGGCCACTGCAACCCTGTTGTCTCCTGAATCTGCCAATTTCAGTTTGAGAGTACCATTGTACTTCTCAACCAAACCTGCTGACTGGGGGTGATTTGCAGCATGGAATTTCTGTTTTATGTGCAGACCGTCACAAATGAACTGTATAACTTTGGCATTAAAGTGACTTCCCTTATCACTCCAGATCAAACGGGGCAAGCCGAAGCCAGGAAAGAACTCCTTCAGGAGTACCTTTGCGGTCGCCTTGGCTGTATTTTCTTTGGTGGAGTAGGCATCAACCCATTTACTGAATGCACAAACAACCACCAACACATACTTCAGACTATTGACCCTTTCTAACTCGATGTAATCTAGCTGAAGGACCTCAAAAGGAAAGTGGGTAGTGCAAAATTACCGGGTGGCATGGGGGTACCCTTCCCCGGATTGTGCATCATGCACACCATACAGTACTTCACTAAGGGCCAGATGTACGACCCTATTTTGCAAGCGCAAACGGGTTTGCGACCCGTTTGTGCATGCAAAATGTGAAAATGCTATGTACAATTCCTAAATAGCGAGTTGCATCTTATTTGCGACTCGCTATTTAGGAATTGCGAGTCGCAATTAGGAAGGGGCGTTCCCTTCCTAATAGCGACCTCAACCCCATGTATGAATGTTTTACGACCGCAATTGCGGTCGCACAACACTCGCAAATTACCACACTCGCAAAAGAGAAGGGGTCCCCAGGGGAGCCCGTCCCCTTTCAAAATGCAGGGAAAAATATTTTTTAAGGGCAGGCAGTGGTCCCAGGGACCACTGCCTGTCCTTAAAAAATTAAACAAAAACGTTTCATTTTCATTTTTTTTAATGCATCCCGTTTTCCTTTAAGGAAAACGGGATGCATTTTTTTTTTTTAAACTGCTTTATTTAAAACCAGTCCCAGACATGGTGGTCTGCTGAGCCCAGCAGGCCACCATCCCTGGGAGGGCCAGCCATTCCCAATGGATTCGCAAATTGCGAGTGGCTCATTACTATTCATGAGCCTCTCAATTTGCGACCCCATTGGGAATCGCAAACAGTGTCTCTGACACTGTTGTACATCCCATTTTGCGACTCGCAAATTGCGAGTCGCTATTAAGACGCTATTTGCGTGTCACAAAATTGTTGGTCGTACATCTGGCCCCAAATGTGCAGCTGTCTTCGAAATGTTGTCATTTTGCCATACGGGGTCTAACAACTTGCAAATACCCTTAGCACTGATATGGGCTTGGCCAAGAGCCATCGTGACTACAGGAAGAACATATGCATCTGGCAACATCCATCCCTGCTTCCCTGACTTGTCAATCCAACATCCCTCATCGTTCAATTGTGCTGTACTTTTTTGCCACACTGCCAATTCCTCCACTGTGGCCTCACTCTGTATTTCCTTCACATTCTCAAGTGTATCCTCAAACATAGTGACCTCGGGCACCCACCTAGCGGGACCTGCTACGAACATTCTTTTCATTCTTGTCCGGGCTGTTTCCTTGACTATATGATCTGCAAAAGCATTCCCTTTACCTACATTGTCAGTAACTTTCTTATGGGCGCTACACTTGACTATTGCCAACTTCTTGGGGAGTGTCAAAGCGGAGAGAAGCCTATATATAAGATGACCGTGCTGAATCTTTGTCCCGTGGGAAGTAAGGAACCCTCTCTCTGCCAAGAGTCGCCCGAAATTATGGGCGATTCCAAGGCATACTGGCTGTCAGTATAAATATTAATCACCAGTCCCTCTCTCAATTCGCAGGCTCGTATTAGGGCAACAAGCTCTGTAGCTTGGGCCGACTTATAGGGCACTTTTGATGTCTCAACCACCGTGAGCAGCGTAGTAATCGAATACACAGCAGTTGTAGTGCCGTCTGGTAATTTAAAACAAGAGCCATCGACGTACAGTTCCCCTTGGGGGTCAGATAAGGGAACATCAGTCAGGTCTACCCGTCCTTTCGTCTCCTCTTCCATCCGGAAGATACTATCATGTATGTCAATCTCCTCATTCTCAGAAGGGTGGGGTAGTAATGTGGCCGGGTTCAGAGTGGCACATCTTTTGATCGTAATATGTTCGGCGAACTGCGTTAGCTCGTAACCTGTCAGACGTGCACTGGTGAGGTGCTGCGTCTTTGTCTTATTCAAAAGTGTATCTACAGCATGGGGTACCATGACTGTGAGATCAGTATCAAGTACGAGTCCAGCCGATTGCCTTATCGAGACAGCCACAGCCGCAACCGGTCTTAGACAGCTCGGGAGGGCTCGTGCTACTGGGTCAAGCACAGCAGAGAAATAAGCACACGGCCGTTGCTTATCTCTAAATTTTTGTGTTAGAAGTGAACGGAAAGCGCACAACCAGCTGTCTCATGGACATATAATACAAATGGCTTGCTATAGTTAGACGTGCCAAGCACTGGAGCCGAACAAAGCGCAGTTTTTAATTGCTCAAAAGACTGCTGACATTCAGGCGTCCAAGGCAAGGGTTCATGCACATCTTTAGTAGTCAAAGCAATCAGCGGTTTGGTTAGTAGCGAATAGTTTGAAATCCACTGGCGACAGTAGGAAGTAATGCCAATAAAAGCGCACACATCTTTTTGGGTTTGCGGAATGGGCATTTTAACAATAGTACTGATGCACTCAGGGGTCAATCTCCTACCCTAATTCGACAGTAGGTGACCTCCTGTCGACAGTATTGAAATTTGGAAATGGATACTTTATGGCCATGTGGAGCTAAATGCAGCAACAATTTAACTGTACTGTCTTTGCAACCTTGCTCTGTATCCGAGGCGATGAGCAAGTCATCGACATGCTGAAGCAATACATTACCTGTGGGGAGCGACAAGGAATCAAGCTGACTTTTCAATGCCTGACTATAGATACTGGGACTCTCTGTATAGCCTTGAGGAGTGTGACAGAATCTAAAACTTCTACCAGCTAGGGTGAACCAGAACAGATACTTGCTGTCAGGATGAATGGGAATACTGAAGAACGAGTTTTTCAAATCGATGACAGAAAAGTACGTAGCAGGAGAAGGAGTCATTGTCAAAAGAGTCATAATGTCAGGGACCACCGGGAACTGAGGAATCACTATTTTATTAACTTCCTGCAAGTCAATCACAAAGCGATAAACATCTGCATGATCATCAGAGGAACCCTTAGGTGTCCATTTAAGAATGGGAAGAATAGGGCTATTACAAACATTAGCAGTCGTCTCCTCAACCACTCCTTTCTCAATAAAATCCTGTGCAAATTGCAATAGAGCTTGCTCACCGGCCTGCGGTATTTTATACTGAGGGATGCGAGGCAAAATAGCATTGTCTTTAACTCGGATTGAAACTGGCGGTATCTGCAACAATCCCACAACTGTGTCACCAGTCGCCCAAAGAGTTGGCGGCACGTCTTTAAACTCGGCAGGAAGAGGTGCATCTATAGACAGGCATTGCGTAGGACGCACAACGTTTGGCCCGTGTGTCATGTAAACACCAGCCAGGGACTGAGCAATAAATCGTAGCATGCAATTTCTTCAACAAGTCCAAACCCATCATATTTTCTCCACAGTTAGATGTCAACAAGAATGTCGAATCCACAGTGAAAGGACCAATAGTCAACGCAAGGGGTTTTGATATGGGGCTCACAACCGGTACACCAGAAAAACCTACCGAAACATTATTATGGCCAGACAGAGCCGCCCCAGGGACCAAGGAACGAGAAATAGAACTGTTTGTTGATGCTGTATCCACCAAAAACTCCTGAGTCGAACTATACGCATCCGCACAAACGTACGGACCACGTTGATCTACAGGTATCGGAACTGGTCCCTCACTCTGTCCCTGGCTGTCCTAGCAGTAGGACATCCCTGTCACCTCATCCGCATCATAATCATCATGATAATACTGTCCTCCCCGAGGGTCATCACAATAATTTTAATCAGAACAACTCTGCGGGGCTGCAGCATTCTGAACCCTGTCCGCGCCTCCAGCTCCACGAGCCCGTCCACGAGAACCTCGTCCTCTCCGGATCGCTACCTTCTGCAAAAGCACAGGACACTCGCTACGCCAGTGTCCCTCCTCTTTGCAGTACGCAAACTGATTCGGCCCTACAGGCGTAGTATTCCTGCTAGTACGGGGAAGCTGCCGGGCCAAACCACCACGTCCCTAACATTCCCCCTAGAAACCTGCTGCAACAACACCTTCATCTGTAAATCCTTATGCTTCTTCTCCATCCTCTCCTTATCCTCATTTTCCCTGTGCTCATAATACTGCACCATATTCAAAATAACAGAAGGAGAAGAGGTGGACCAGGTGCTCTCGGAAGCCTGCAATCGGGACACAATCTCAGGAAGCAAATTGGAAACAAATCTATTAACAAACAATCGAACACCACCTTCGGTCGACAAATCCTGTCCACTATATTCTAGGAACACACCTTCAAACCGAGTGAAAAAATCAGACACAATCTCATCTTTCTTCTGACGACAAGCTGATAACTTGTCCCAATCAACTATTCTCGGAGGGATAAGAGAATGCATATATGTAATGATACAGCCGGGCAAAGCAAGTATCTCTGGTCTGGGCTTATCACCTGGCTTCCGTTCCTAATCCCATGCCTTAAATTGGTCCCAGGTGCCACCTAATTCCGCAACGTGATCCTGTGTGTGTACTTGTCTCCAAATATCAACCGGAACTAGTAAGCCAAAGAACATTTCAATATCAGCAAGTGTCATCACTGTAGAAGAGGCAGCTTCAGTCAACTCCTTATAATAAGCAGTTGGATTCTTCCTAGGATCAGGTAGCTGAGTCTTAAGAGACAAGACCTCGCTCCTTTTCCACGGAGTATAAACCCATTGTTCTTTGAAACGGGGAGCTACACCTTGTCTAATAACATTATTGTGCTGATCCCTTTGCTCTGGTATTTCAGGGTGATATATGGGATGAACCTCCCGCATCGGAAACTGAGATACCGGGGTGGGGCTTTTCTCAAGTAGCCTACCCTGATAAGCAACCAATGTCGCAACATTGCTAAACACTTGACCAGGCTCCATATTAGTGACATAAACATGATCTTTAATATCATATAAAAACGGTGGTGCTACATCTTTGAAGCACTGCTCCCAAAGACCAATCAGAGTAGCAGACATATGCTTGAGGGCATGCTGTTGTACAAAAGGCTCATAATATTTCATCACACTCCACACCATAAATGGGGTTTCGGGCCCACTGCGCAGCCTGATTAGCCACTACATTTTTCTCCTCATCTCCCATATCAGATCAGACTAACGTCCGCCCCATACATTCCTTAAACTTTGTCCAGTCTCTATCCTCAAATCCACGTGCTGGTGTCCCACTACTCAGTAATGTCGAGGGATGGAAGAACACAGTGGGGGTAGCAAAGTTGCCACAGGCGGCGAAGACAAAGAAAGGACAGGAGGTGCCGTGGCCAAGGTAGTGTGATCGACAGTAACAGAAGCAGAAACAGCAGAGACAGAAGAACCGGGTAGCTGGGCCTGTGAGGGGAGAGCGGGATATATCCTCTACGGGGCATATGGGGGTGGGGGTTGAGTTCTAACAGCTCTTCCACGAATGTATAATTTTCTTCTCCGGCTACCCAGGATTTATCAATATTCAATCGAAACATCCTATCTGCACGTTCTATTGCTATCTCTTGCTTCTGTTTATCATGTGCTACAGCTTTGTGAGTCAATGTTTGCATCCTCATCTTTCGTGCCTCCTTCTCTGCTTTCATTCGCCTCTGTTTAACCTCCTTTTGCCACATTTGAAATTATTACATCAAGCTGTAGTTCAACTAGTCGTTGCTAGGTGTCCCTCAAGTCAAATGCTTTTGCATTTGACTCATGAGGGACACCTAGTAACGACTAGTGGAACTGCAGCTTCATGAAAGGGTTTCAATGCTTTTGCATTTGACTCGTGAGGGACACCTAGTAATGACTAGTGGAACTGCAGCTCTTTGCAGAATTATTTTGGTATTGAATACTATAATATTCATTGCCCACTGCTAATCTCGTCCCATAATGCTTTGCAGGGCCTTTGGTTGGGATTGTATTTTTGCCCATAACTGTGCTTGGGGTGGTCCTAAGAGGATGGGACCACCACTGAATCGTTCAGCAAGATGTGCTCTTTGTTTTCAAGGCATCTGCTTGGTTCTCTCCCTAGGTTAGGGAGGATCCCAAAATCATCACCTCTCTCACTGCTTGCTAAATTTTCATTATCACTTTTGTGAAATGACTATATGCATTTTAGCATGTAAAGACAGAGATACTTGTTATTTTGCCAAAAGTATATGAGGTTTCTGTTTTATTAATAGGGAGTCTGGAGCGTCGGTCCTCAAACCATGCAACATGCAACCCAAATTGGTACCATATCCAAAAAGAACAAAAACAAACTCACCTGGTGCACAGAGGTCAAACGAATTTATTCTCCACTGCTGACTCTTCAGAACAAACGGTCAGATCCAAGGGTTTCGCTGTTCAGGACCCCTGTCGGGATGACCTCTGGCCGAGGCACCGTCTGGCGGGACAGAAGGGGCAGCTGCAAGTTCAGGAACTCTCTCGTGCAGGGATCCCTGGTCCGTCCATCCAACCAGACGGCGGCCTCGACCTCCCCAACCGGGAAGGGCCACTCACCAGATGGGGTCCCTGTTCGGGCGCCAACTGAAGGAAGTGACCCTATTAGGGTCACCAGGGTCACTCGCGACCGCCTCTCAGCCTTCCATACAAATGAAGAGTCAGTCAGACAGTAGAGAATACAAACCAAGTATATGTATATTCAGATACACTCGAGCGGAGCCCCGTCTGCCCAGTCGCTTAGGGGTGCTGCAGAGAGGACTGACATCAGCAAACATAGAGAAACATTATCTACATTTCAGAACCAAGGAAGACCCGCCCCTAATGGAATTTTACTAGCAGGTGCAGCTGAAACAAGGAAGTACAGTAGGATGAATTTCGACTCTAAGGCCGGGCACACATTATCTCTATGTCAAGGTCGTTCTGTCCATGCCTACCGCTAGACTAGTGGGAGAAGGCTTCTATCTAGTGGGAAAGGTATGCACTAATAAGAACAGTGTATTCATTAGCAGAGCAAGGCCTAACCTTGGAAAATTGAAACTTTCCACAGCCTGCTTCTCGAGGAGGGAATACACAGTTGATGGCATGATTCAAAATGGCAGCTAAACATAAAATGGTGCTGCGAATGCTAACTTACATGTAACAATGTACGAACAAAATAGCTAAAATAGTTTCATTTAATCAGACCCTCCTTTCAGCATTTGCTAACAATTTTACATGATGGGCAGAAAACACATAACATTCGAATAAGCAAAAATACATCAATACTCAGGACAACCCATATACTCAGTATCAGGAATAGAAACTGCAAGGGATGATGTAGAACCAAAGATGCCCTCGTCAATCTGCATCATTTCCTCAATTTCTTTTTGCAGCATAATTGCTGCATTAGTATCGTGAACTGACATTTTCGGCTTGGGAATGAGGATAGTGGCACAATAGGAGCAACAAGTTGGGAGACATTGTCTGCAGAGGCAGCACGTGAAGAAGATACCGGCAACTACAGCCAGAAAAGTGAGGATCTTCCAACCCCAGGAGGTGAGTATGTTCCAGAACCACCCTGATAGTGTCCCAGTACCTGTCTCTTGGTGTATGTCAGACAAAAGTCTATGCAATTATTGTATAGCAGCATACACATTGGGGGTGTGGTCAGGTATGTAAACGCAACAGCTGCTGCCAATGACATGACAAGCCCCTCCCTGATCTGCTAGGATGACGTCTAACACCATCCGGTTCTGCAAAGTGACTAATCCCGTAGCCTGAAGCTCAGCAGTGATATTTGTCATTATTCCAGCAGTTGTATTGATAACCCCTTCAACAACCCCTGTTAACCGACGAAGTTGAAGACTATTAGACATGGGGCCCCAAAAAGGGAGGAGACCCTTTAGGGCATCCTCGAACTGTTGTGTGGTGGTATCTGTCTGATCTATATCCTTTGTGTCAACAACCCTTCTGACTCGGGGCAAGTATGTACTCCTACGCTGCATACGATGATCTTTATGATAATTGGATGGGGCAACATATACAGGGGGAAGGAGGAAAGAGAGGTAACATCTGCCAGACCATCCCCTCGGAAGCCAGACATGAGCTTGGGAGCCACAGACAAAATAGACATTAGGGGGTAAGATCACAGGCGGACTATTAATCGTTCTCAGTCTGTAGGTGAAATTGTATCTACTCTCCCCCACCTTTACCTCTCCTGTTCCCTGGACACAGAAACTAGCTGTTGTGTTTACCACGGACACCGGCATCGGTTTGTCTTTAGTAATATTGAGAGCTTGGAAAGATTGAAAATACTCAGAAGTGTTAACCTTTGGAAATCAGCCATTTCCATGCAAAGCAATGTTTCGTTTTTCATTTTGTCATACTTGTTCATACAGGAGTTTGGGGACAATGTACCAGAAGTCCCTTGTCCTGCCGTTCCTTTGGGAGTAAACCCATGATCAAAACTTATATACTCTACCACAGTGCGAGAATCAGCAGGTGTCATATCCTGAGGAGAGAGTTGGAAGTGGTAGTGCCCCATAACAAACAGTTCAAACCAACCTTCACAGCTACCAACATATGACAATGGCATGGACAACAAATTATCGCTCTTATGAGTAACTATGGGGAGCAATCCACAAACCCAACATTTAGTTGTATTGGAGACTTCATGGGCTTGATGCAACATTTGTATAAAAACATTATCTGTGTGCAACTTTCTATGCTCTTCTTTGTGAGGGGCCAAAGTAACAAAAATGTGCTCAGGAGGAATGGGCGTTGTACCAACCAAAGTGTGCACAGGGTACTTCTCCTCTAGAAACCAAGATATTCCAAGTATTTTTATTAGCGTAATCACAACAATTAATATGCAAACTATTTTACTCTTTGTCAACCACCCTGTGCTAAATGCGGTGGTGCAAACGGCTGTTCCTCCTCCTCAATAGGGCGACCAAACCGATGCATTATGAAGCTAGAAGAGAAATGCAATAAAACTGATAGCAAAGGTAAGTGTTCCCAGTGTCCGTCAGAGCCTCACTGGTAGGCTCCTATTGTTCATCAATGTTGGCGCTCTTGAGCACCAGCGATGGAGTTTACTCAGTCCTAAGCTCATGATAAATCCCACTTTGCTCAGGATAAGGTACCCCCCTCCTAGGGAGCACGTTCGATTTATCCTGTCCAATGTCACAACAGTGCACCAATCTCACAACACCCTAAACTAACACTGTTGGTACAATAGCAAAGTACACCCTAACTTTCACAGTCCATCCCTAACTAATCTGACTTCTCCTTTGGTGCACTATTCCTCAGCCGAGGGCGCAAATTGTACCTGGTGACTCCAGGCACGGAGGGGTCAGCAAATAATGGCTCTTTAATGGCTCGGATTTCTGGAGGGACTGCTGCATTTAGCACGTCATCATTCTCTGCATCTGTTTGGGTCTACGTTAATTCTGCGTTGCTAAAAGGGATGAACTGAGGCACCTTTTCACACTCAGTATCCCCAACTCCATCAGCGACCCATTGGGGCAAAGATAGAGGCTCTCGTTTGCAGTGAGCGCCGTGGATCCAGTTCTTTCAGTCAGCAAACTTGACTGCGCTTCTGGTAGCCAGAAGGACCTGTTCAGGTCCCTTCCAGCGGGGCTCCAAACTCTTCTTCCGTTGATCATTCCGAACCAGAATCCAATCACCAGGCTGGATGTTGTGTCCGGGCCCCTCTGGTATATCTGGAAGAGTGTCCCGGACCTGTTGGTGAATAGAACGCACATTTTCGGTTAACTGGCACAGGTAATCTGTCAATAGTGGATACTCAATATCAGAGAACCTACGAAGGTGCGGGACGCCCCAGACATTTGCCGGGCGTCCAAATACGACCTCATAATGCCAATTTCAGTTTGAGAGTACCATTGTACTTCTCAACCAAACCTGCTAACTGGGGGTGATTTGCAGCATGTAATTTCTCTTTTATGTGCAGACCATCACAAATTTAACTGTTTAACTTTGGCATTAAAGTGACTTCCGTTATCACTCCAGATCAAATGGGGCAAGCCGAAGCGAGGAAAGAACTCCTTCAGGAGTACCTTTGCGTTCGCCATGGCTGTATTTTCTTTGGTGGAGTAGGCTTCAACCCATTTACTGAATGCACAAACAACCACCAACACATACTTCAGATTATTGACTCTTTCTAACTCGATGTAATCTAGCTGAAGGACCTGAAAAAGTCAAAAGGAAAAGTGGGTGGTGCAAAATTACCAGGTGGCGTGGGGGTACCCTTCCCCGGTTTGTGCATCATGCACACCATACAGTACTTCACTAAGGGCCAGATGTACGACCCTATTTTGCAAGCGCAAAATGGTTTGCGACCCGTTTGTGCATGCAAAATGTGAAAGGGCTATGTACAATTCCTAAATAGCGAGTCGCAATTTATTTGCGACTCGCTATTTAGGAATTGCGAGTCGCTAATAGGAAGGGGCGTTCCCTTCCTAATAGCGACCTCAACCCCATGTATGAATGTTTTGCGACCGCAAAACACTCGCAAATTACCACACTCGCAAAAGAGAAGGGTCCCTAGGGGACCCCTTCCCCTTTGCAAATGCAGGGGAAGATATTTTTTACGGGCAGGCAGTGGTCCCAGGGACCAGTGCCTGCCCTTAAAAAATTAATTGAAAACGTTTCATTTTAATTTTTTTAAATGCATCCCGTTTTCCTTTAAGGAAAACGGGCTGCATTTAAAAAAGAAAAATACTGTATTTAAAAGCAGACCCAGACATGGTGGTCTGCTGAGCCCAGCAGGCCACCATCCCTGGGAGGGCCAGCCATTCCCAATGGACTCGCAAACTGCGAGTGGCTCATTAATATTCATGAGCCTCGCAATTTGCGACCCCATTGGGAATCGCAAACAGTGTTTCTGACACTGTTGTACATCCCATTTTGTGTCTCGCAAATTGCGAGTCGCTATTACGACGCAATTTGCGAGTCGTAAAATTGTTGCTCGTACATCTGGCCCCAAATGTGCAGCTGTCTTCGAAATGTGGTCATTTTGCCAAATGGGGTCTAACAACTTGCAAATACCCTTAGCACTGATATGGGCTGGGCCATGAGCCATTGTGACTACAGGAAGAACATATGCATCTGGCAACATCCATCTCTGCTTCCCTGACTTGTCAATCCAACATCCCTCATCGTTCAATTGTGCTGTACTTTCTTGCCACACTGCCAATTTCTCCACTGTGGCCTCACTCTGTATTTCCTTCACATTCTCAAGTGTATCCTCAAACATAGTGACCTCGGGCACCCACCTAGCGGGACCTGCTTCGAACATTCTTTTCATTCTAGCCCGGGCTGTTTCCTTAGCTATCTGATCTGCAAACGCATTCCCTTTACCTACATTGTCAGTAACTTTCCTATGGGCGATACACTTGACTATTGCCAACTTCCTGGGGAGTGTCAAAGCGGACAGAAGCCTATATTTAAGATGACCATGCTGAATCTTTGTCCCATGGGAAGTAAGGAACCCTCTCTCTGCCCAGAGTCACCTGAAATTATGGGCGATTCCAAAGGCGTACTGGCTGTCAGTATAAATATTAACAACCAGTCCCTCACTCAATTCGCAGGCTCGTATTACTGCAACAAGCTCTGCAGCTTGGGCTGACTGATAGGGAACTGGTGATGTCTCAACCACCGTGCGCAGCGTAGTAATAGAATATGCAGCCGTTGTAGTGCCATCTGGTAATTTAAAACAAAAGCCATCGACGTATAGTTCCCCTTGGGGGTCAGATAAGGGAACATCAGTCAGGTCTACCCGTCTTTTCGTCTCCTCTTCCATCCGGAAGATACTATCATGTATGTCAATCTCCTCATTCTCAGAAGGGAGGGGTAGTAACATGGCCAGGTTCAGAGTGGCACATCGTTTGATCGTAATGTGTTTGGCGAACAGCGTTAGCTCGTAACCTGTCAGGCGTGCACTGGTGAGGTGCTGCGTCTTTGTCTTATTCAAAAGTGTATCTACAGCATGGGGTACCATGACTGTGAGATCAGTATCAAGTACGAGTCCAGCCGATTGCCTTATCGAGACAGCCACAGACGCGACCGCTCTTAGGCAGCTCAGGAGGGCTCGTGCGACTGGGTCAAGCACAGCAGAGAAATAAGCACACGGCCATTGCTTATCTCCAAATTTTTGTGTTAGAACAGAAAGCGCACAACCAACCGTCTCAAGGACAAATAATACAAATGGCTTGCTATAGTTAGACGTGCCAAGCACTGGAGCCGAACAAAGCGCAGTTTTTAATTGCTCAAAAGACTGCTGACATTCAGGCGTCCAAGGCAAGGGTTCATGCACATCTTTAGTAGTCAAAGCAATCAGCGGTTTGGTTAGTAGGGAATACTTTGAAATCCACTGGCGACAGTAGGAAGTAATGCCAATAAAAGCGCGCACATCTTTTTGTGTTTGCAGAATGGGCACTTTAACTATAGTACTGATGCGCTCAGGGGTCAATCTCCTACCCTCCTTTGACAGTAGGTGACCTAAGTAGGTGACCTCCTGTCGACAATACTGAAATTAGGAAAGGGATACTTTATGGCCATGTTGAGCTAAATGCAGCAGACTTTTAACTGTACTGTCTTTGCAACCTTGCTCTGTATCCGAGGCGATGAGCAAGTCATCGACATACTGAAGCAATACATTACCTGTGGGGAGCGACAAGGAATCAAGCTGACCTTTTAATGCCTGACTATAGATACTGGGACTCTCTGTATAGCCTTGAGGAGCGCGACAGAATCTAAAACTTCAACCAGCTAGGGTGAACCCGAACAAATACCTGCTGTCAGGATGAATGGGAATATAGAAGAACGCGTTTTTCAAATCAATGACAGAAAAGTATGTAGCAGAAGAAGGAATCATTGTCAAAAGAGTCATAATGTCAGGGACCACCGGGAACTGAGGAATCACTATTTTATTAACTTCCCCCAAGTCAATCACAAAGCGATAAACATCTGCATGATCATCAGAGGAACCCGTAGGTGTCCATTTAAGAATGGGAAGAATAGGACTATTACAAACATTAGCAGTTGTCTCCTCAACCACTCCTTTCTCAATAAAATCCTGTGCAATTTGCAATTGAGCTTGCTCTCCTGCCTGCGGTATTTTATACTGAGGGATGCGAGGCAAAATAGCATTGTCTTTAACTCGGATTGAAACTGGTGGTATCTGCAACAATCCTACATCTGTGTCACCTGTCGCCCAAAGAGTTGGCAGCACATCTTTAAACTTGCCAGGAAGAGGCGCACCTTTAGACAGGCACTGCATAGGACGCACGATGTTTGGACCCAGTGTCATGTAAACACCTGCCAGGGAGCAATAAATCATAGCATGCAATTTCTTCAACAAGTCCAAACCCATCATATTTTCTCCACAGTTAGATGTCAACAAGAATGGCGAATCCGCAGTGAAAGGACCAATAGTCAACGCAAGGGGTTTTGAAATGGGGCTCACAATCGGTACACTAGAAAAACCTACTGAAACATTATTATGGCCAGACAGAGCCGCCTTAGGGACCAAGGAACGAGAAATAGAACCTGTTGCACCTGTATCCACCAAAAACTCCTCAGTCAAACCATACACATCCGCACTAATGTACGGACCATGTTGATCTACAGGTATCGGAACTGGTCCCTCACTCTGTCCCTGGCTGACCTAGCTGTAGGACATCCCCGTCACCTCATCCGTATCATAATCATCATGATAATACTGTCCTCCCCGAGGGTCATTAAAATAATTTTGATCAGAACGACTCTGCGGGGCTGCAGCATTCTGAACCCTGTCCGCGCCTCCAGCTCCACGAGCCCGCCCACGAGAACCTCGTCCTCTCGGGACCGCCACCTTCTGCAAAAGCACAGGACACTCCCTACGCCAGTGTCCCTCCTCTTTGCAGTACGCACACTGATTCGGCCATACAGGCGTAGTATTCCTGCTAGTACGTGGAAGCAGCAGGGCCAAACCACCACGTCCTCTAACAATCCCCTAGAAACCTGCTGCAACAACACCTTCGTCTTCAAATCCTTATATTTCTTCTCGGTCCTCTCCTTATCCTCATTTTCTCTGTGCTCATATTACTGCGCCATATTCAAAATAGCAGGAGGAGAAGAGGTGGACCAGGTGCTCTCTGAAGCCTGCAACCAGGAATCTCGGGAAGTAAATTGCAAACAAATCTATTAACAAATAATCGAACACCACCTTCGATCGACAAATCCTGTCCACTATAATCTAGGAACACACCTTCAAACCGAGTGAAAAAATCAGACACCCTCTCATCTTTCTTCTGACGACAAGCTGATAACTTGTCCCAATCAACTTTTCTCGGAGGGATAAGAGAATGCATATATGTAATGATACAGCCGGGCAAAGCAAGTATTTCTGGTCTGGGCTTAACACCTGGCTTCTGTTCCTGATCCCATGCCTTAAATTGGTCCCAGGTACCACCTAATTCTGCAACGTGATCCTGTGTGTGCACTTGTCTCCAAATATCAACCGGAACTAGTAAGCCGAAGAACATTTCAATATCAGCAAGTGTCATCACTGTAGAAGAGGTGGCTTCAGTCAACTCTTTACAATAAGCAGTTGGATTCTTCCTAGGATCAGGTAGCTGAGTCTTAAGAGACAAGACCTCGCTCCTTTTCCACGGAGTATAAACCCATTGTTCTTGGAAACGGCCCGCTACACCTTGTCTAATAACATTATCATGCTGATCCCTTTGCTCTGGTATTTCAGGGTGATATATGAGATGAACCTCCCGCATCGGAAACTGAGATAGGCGGGGTGGGGCTCTTCTCAAGTAGCCTAACCCGATAAGCAACCAATGTCGCAACATTGCTAAACACTTGACCAGGCTCCATATTAGTGACATATACATGATATTTAATATCATATAAAATCTGTGGTGCTACATCTTTGAAACACTGCTCCCAAAGACCAATCAGTGTAGCAGACATATGCTTGAGGGCATGCTGTTGTACAAAAGGCTCATAATCTTTCATCACACTCCACATATCTTCCACACCATAAATGGGGTTTCGGGCCCACTGCGCAGCCTGATTAGCCACTACCTTTTTCTCCTCATCTCCCATATCAGATCGGACTAACGTCCGCCCCATACGTTCCTTAAACTTCGTCCATTCTCTATCCTCAAATCCACGTGCTCGTGTCCCAATACTCAGTAATGTAGAGGGATGGAAGAACACAGTAGGGGTAACAGCAGAAGAAGCAGGCACCAACGTCGCTGCTGGCTGTGTCGCAGGTGTAAGAGCTGGCAAAAGAGACGCCGAAGCAATAGGTGTCGCAGTAGTACTAACGGTCATAGTTGCCACAGACGGCAAAGACAAAGAAAGGACAGGAGGTGCCGTGGCCAAGGCAGTCTGATCGACAGTAACAGAAGCAGAAACAGCAGAGACAGAAGAACCGGGTAGCTGGGCCTGTGAGGGGAGAGCAGGATATATCCTCTGCGGGGCATATGGGGGTGGGGGTTGAGTATCTAACAGCTCTTTCACGAAAGTATCATTTTCTTCTCGGGCTACATAGGATTTATTAATATTCAATCAAAAAATCCTATCTGCACATTCTATTCCTATCTCTTGCTTCTCTTTATCATTTGCTACAGCTTTGTGAGTCAATGTTTGCATCCTCGTCTTTCGTGCCTCCTTCTCTGCTTTCATTCACCTCTGTTTAACCTCCTTTTGCCACATTTGTAGAGAATCAAACATAGATTGCCTACTTCTTTTCGCAAACAACTTCTCCTGTAAAAACCCAATTTTTGTTCAGCAAAAGTGCCCATCACCGGCCACTGCAACTCGGCATTGTCCCTCGTATATTTGTGCCATAGTGTACTAAACACAATAGGGCCAAGGCCATGCTTCACATACATATCAAAGTTCTGAGTGCCTTCTGGAGGCGCCGGCTGACTTTCTTCAAATCAAGCATCTGCATCTGCAGAACAACAACGACAAGAAGAAACGAAGAACTTACTGAACCCAGGCATTTTCAAAAGTGAGCCAAATTCGTTAGATTGCCTGGCGAAGTGTTCGCAAACACTTCATACCAAAATCGGTCCTCAAACCGTGCCAAATGCAAACCAAAATGGTACCATATCCAAAAAGAACCAAAACAAACTCACCTGGTGCACACAGGTCAAACAAATTTATTCTCCACTGCCGACCTTCAGACCAAACGGTCAGATCCAAGGGTTTTGCCGTTCAGGACCCCAGTCGGGATGACCGCTGGCTGAGGCACCGTCTGGCGGGACAGAAGGGGCAGCTGCGAGTTCAGGAACTCTCTCGTGTAGGGATCCCTGGTCCGTCCGTCCAACCCGATGGCGGCCTCGACCTCCCCACCTGGGCAGGGCCACTCACCCGATGGGGTCCCTGTTCGGGCGCCAACTGAAGGAAGTGACCCAATAAAGGGTCACCAGGGTCACTCGCGACCATCTCTCAGCCTTCCATACAAATGAAGAGTCAATCAGACAGTAGAGAATACAAACCAAGTATATGTTTATTCAGATACACTGGATCGGAGCCCCGTATGCCCAGTCGCTTAGGGGTGCTGCAGAGACCAGAGAGGACTGACAGCAGCAAACATAGAGATATATTATCTACATTTCAGAACCAAGGAAGACCCGCCCCTAATGGAATTTTACTAGCAGGTGCAGCTGAAACAAGGAAGTACAGTAGGATCAATTTCGACTCTAAGGCCAGGCACACATTATATCTATGCCAAGGTAGTTCTGTCCATGCCTACCGCTAGACTAGTGGGAGAAGGCTTCTATCTAGTGGGAAAGGTATGCGCTAATAAGAACAGTGTATTCATTAGCAGAGCAACTCCTAACCTTGGAAAATTGAAACTTTCCACAGCCTGCTTCTCGAGGAGGGAATACGCAGTTGATGGCATGATTCAAAATGGTGGCTAAACATAAAATGGTGCCGCAAATGCTAACTTACATATAACAATGTACGAACAAAATAGCTAAAACATTTTCATTTCATCAGACCCTCCTTTTAGCATTTGCTAACAATTTTACATGATGGGCAGAAAACACATAACATTCGAATAAGCAAAAATACATCAATACTGAGGACAACCCACATACTCAGTATCAGGAATAGAAGTTGCAAGGGATGATGTAGAACCAAAGATGCCCTCGTCAATCTGCATCATTTCCTCAATTTCTTTTTGCAGCATAATTGCTCCATTAGTATCGTGAACTGACATTTTCGGCTTGGGAATGAGGATAGTGGCACAATAGGAACAACAAGTTGGGAGACATTGTATGCAGAGGCAGCACGTGAAGAAGATACCCGCAACTACAGCCAGAAAAGTGAGGATCTTCCAACCCCAGGAGGTGAGTATGTTCCAGAACCACCCTGATAGTGTCCCAGTACCTGTCTCTTGGTGTATGTCAAACAAAAGTCTATGAAATTTTTGTATAGCTGCATACACATTGGGGGCGTGGTCAGGTATGTAAACGCAACAGCTGCTGCCAATGACGTGACAAGCCCCTCCCTGATCCGCTAGGATGACGTCTAACACCATCTGGTTCTGCAAAGTGACTAATCTCATAGCTTGAAGCTCAGCAGTAATATTTGTCATTATTCCAGCAGTTGTATTGATAACCCCTACAACAACCCCTGTTAACCAACAAAGTTGAAGACTATTAGACATGAGGCCCCAAAAGGGAGGAGGCTCTTTAGGGCATCCTCGAACTGTTGTGTGGTGATATCTGTCTGATCTATGTCCTTTGTGTCAACAACCCTTCTGACTCGGGGCAAGTATGTACTCCTACGCAGCATACGATGACCTTTATGATAATTGGACAGGGCAACATATACAGGGGGAAGGAGGAAAGAGAGGTAACATCTGCCTGACCATCCCCTCGGAAGCCAGACATGAGCTTGGGATCCACAGGCAAAATAGACATTAGGGGGTAAAATCAAAGACGGACTATTAATCGTTCTCAGTCTGTAGGTGAAATTGCATCTACTCTCCCCCACCTTTACCTTTCCGGTTCCCTGGACACAGAAACTAGCTGTTGTGTTTACCACGGACACCGGCATCGGTTTGTCTTTAGTAATATTGCGAGCTTGGAAAGATTGAAAATACTCAGAGGTGTTGAACCTTTGGAAATCAGCCATTTCCATGCAAAGCAATGTTTCATTTTTCATTTTGTCAATCTTGTTCATACAGGAGTTTGGGGACAATGTACCAGAAGTCCCTTGTCCTGCCGTTCCTATGGGAGTAAACCCATGATCAATACTTATATACTCTACCACAGTGCGAGAATCAGCAGGTGTCATATCCTGAGGAGAGATTTGGAAGTGGTAGTGCACCTTAACAAACATTTCAAACCAACCTTCACAGCTACCAACATATGACAATGGCATGGACAACAAATTATTGCTCTTTTGAGTTACTGAGGGGAGCAATACACAAACCCAACAATTAGTTGTATTGGAGACTTCATGGGCTTGATGCAACATTTGTATAAAAACATTATCTGTGTACAGCTTTCTATGCTCTTCTTTGTGAGGGCGAAAGTAAACAAAATGTGCTCAGGATAAATGGGCGTTGTACCAACCAAAGTGTGCACAGGATACTTCTCCTCTGGAAACCAAGATATTCCAAGTATTTTTATTAGCGTAATCACAACAATTAATATGCAAACTATTTTACTCTTTGTCAACTATCCCGCACTAAACGCGGTGGGCAAACGGCTGTTCCTCCTCCTCAATAGGGCGACCAAACAGATGCATTATGAAGCTAGAAGAGAAATGCAATAAAACTGATAGCAAAGGTAAGTGTTCCCAGTGTCCGTCAGAGCCTCACTGGTAGGCTCCTATTGTTCATCAACGTTGGCGCTCTTGAGCACCGGTGATGGAGTTTACTCAGTCCTAAGCTCACGATGAATCCCACTTTGCTCAGGATAAGGTACCCCCCTCCTAGGGAGCACGTTCGATTTATCCTGTCCAATGTCAGAACAGTGCACCATTCTCACAACACCCTAAACTAACACTGTTGGTACTATAACAAAGTACACCCTAACTTACACAGTCCATCCCTAACTAATCTGACTTCTCCTTTGGTGCACTATTCCTCAGCCGAGGGCGCAAATTGTACGTGGTGACTCCAGGCACAGAGGGGTCAGCAAATAATGGCTCTTTAATGGCTCGGATTTCTGGAGGGACTGCTGCATTTAGCACGTCATCATTCTCTGCATCTGTTTGGGTCCACGTTAATTTTGCGTTGCTAAAAGGGATGAACTGAGGCACCTTTTCACACTCAGTATCCCCAACTCCATCAGCGACCCATTGGTCATAGGGCAAAGGTAGAGGCACTCGTTTGCAGTGAGCGCCGTGGAGCCACTTCTTTCGGTCAGCAAACTTGACTGTGCTTCTGGTAGCCAGAAGGACCTGTTCAGGTCCCTTCCAGCGGGGCTCCAAACTCTTCTTCCGCTGATCATTCCGAACCAGAATCCAATCACCAGGCTGGATGTTGTGTCCGGGCCCCTCTGGTATATCTGGGAGAGTGTCCCGGACCTGTTGGTGAATAGAATGCAAATTTTCGGTTAACTGGCACAGGTAATCTGTCAGTAGTGGATACTCAATATCAGAGAACTTACGAGGGTGCGGGACGCCTCAGACATTTGCCGGGCGTCCAAACACGACCTCATAATGCCAATTTCAGTTTGAGAGTACCATTGTACTTCTCAACCAAACCTGCTGACTGGGGGTGATTTGCAGCATGTAATTTCTCTTTTATGTGCAGACCATCACAAATTAACTGTATAACTTTGGCATTAAAGTGACTTCCGTTATCACTCCAGATCAAACAGGGCAAGCCGAAGCGAGGAAAGGACTCCTTCAGGAGTACCTTTGCGGTCGCCATGGCTGTATTTTCTTTGGCGGAGTAGGCTTCAACCCATTTACTGAATGCACAAACAACCACCAACACATACTTCAGATTATTGTCTCTTTCTAACTCGGTGAAATCTAGCTGAAGGACCTTCCCTTCCTAATAGCGACCTCAACCCCATGTATGAATGTTTTGTGACCGCAAAACACTCGCAAATTACCACACTCGCAAAAGGGACCAGGGACCCCTTCCCCTTTGCAAATGCAGGGGAAAATATTTTTTAAGGGCAGGCAGTGGTCCCTGGGACCACTGCCTGCCCTTAAAAAATTAAACGAAAACGTTTCATTTTTTTAAATGCATCCCGTATTTCTTTTAAGGAAAACGGGCTGCATTTAAAAAAAAAAAACTGCTTTATTTAAAAGCAGTCCCAGACATGGTGGTCTGCTGAGCCCAGCAGGCCACCATCCCTGGGAGGGCCAGCCATTCCCAATGGACTAGCAAATTGCGAGTGGCTCATTAATATTCATGAGCCTCGCAATTTGCGACCCCATTGGGAATCGCAAACAGTGTCTCTGACACTGTTGTACATCCCATTTTGCGCCTCGCAAATTGCGAGTCGCTATTGCGACGCAATTTGCAAGTTGCAAAATTGTTCGACGTACATCTGGCCCCACATGTGCAGCTGTCTTCAAAATGTTGTCATTTTGCCATATGGGCTCTAACAACTTGCAAATACCCTTAGCACTGATATGGGCTGGGCCATGAGCCATTGTGACTACAGGAAGAACATATGCATCTGGCAACATCCATCTCTGCTTCCCTGACTTGTCAATCCAACATCCCTCATCATTCAATTGTGCTGTACTTTCTTGCCACACTGCCAATTCCTCCACTGTGGCCTCACTCTGTATTTCCTTCACATTCTCAAGTGTATCCTCAAACATAGTGACCTCGGGCACCCACCTAGCGGGACCTGCTACGAACATTCTTTTCATTCTAGCCTGGGCTGTTTCCTTAGCTATCTGATCTGCAAAAGCATTCCCTTTACCTACATTGTCAGTAACTTTCCTATGGGCGCTACACTTGACTATTGCCAACTTCTTCGGGAGTGTCAAAGCAGACAGAATCCTATATATAAGATGACCGTGCTGAATTTTTGTCCCATGGGAAGTAAGGAACCCTCTCTCTGCCCAGAGTCGCCCGAAATTATGGGCGACTCCAAAGGTGTACTGGCTGTCAGTATAAATACTAACAACCAGTCCCTCACTCAATTCGCAGGCTCGTATTAGGGCAACAAGCTCTGCAGCTTGGGCCGACTGATAGGGAAATCGTGATGTCTCAACCACCGTGCGCAGCGTAGTAATAGAATATGCAGAGGTTGTAGTGCCATCTGGTAATTTAAAAAAGAGCCATCGATGTATAGCTCCCCTTGGGGGTCAGATAAGGGAACATCAGTCAGGTCTACCCATCCTTTCGTCTCCTCTTCCATCCGGAAGATACTATCATGTATGTCAATCTCCTCATTCTCAGAAGGGAGGGGTAGTAACATGGCCGGGTTCAGAGTGGCACATCGTTTGATCATAATATGTTTGGCGAACAGCGTTAGCTCATAACCTGTCAGACGTGCACTGGTGAGGTGCTGCGTCTTTGTCTTATTCAAAAGTGTATCTACAGCATGGGGTACCATGACTGTGAGATCAGTATCAAGTACGAGTCCAGCCGATTGCCTTATCGAGACAGCCACAGCCGCGACCGCTCTTAGACAGCTCGGGAGGGCTCGTGCGACTGGATCAAGAACAGCAGAGAAATAAGCACACAGCCATTGCTTATCTCCAAATTTTTGTGTTAGAACAGAAAGCGCACAACCAACCGTCTCAAGGACAAATAATACAAATGGCTTGCTATAGTTAGACGTGCCAAGCACTGGAGCCGAACAAAGCGCAGTTTTAATTGCTCAAAAGACTGCTGACATTCAGGCGTCCAAGGCAAGGGTTCATGCACATCTTTAGTAGTCAAAGCAATCAGCGGTTTGGTTAGTAGGGAATACTTTGAAATCCACTGGCGACAGTAGGAAGTAATGCCAATAAAAGCGCGCACATCTTTTTGTGTTTGCAGAATGGGCACTTTAACTATAGTACTGATGCGCTCAGGGGTCAATCTCCTACCCTCCTTTGACAGTAGGTGACCTAAGTAGGTGACCTCCTGTCGACAATACTGAAATTAGGAAAGGGATACTTTATGGCCATGTTGAGCTAAATGCAGCAGACTTTTAACTGTACTGTCTTTGCAACCTTGCTCTGTATCCGAGGCGATGAGCAAGTCATCGACATACTGAAGCAATACATTACCTGTGGGGAGCGACAAGGAATCAAGCTGACCTTTTAATGCCTGACTATAGATACTGGGACTCTCTGTATAGCCTTGAGGAGCGCGACAGAATCTAAAACTTCAACCAGCTAGGGTGAACCCGAACAAATACCTGCTGTCAGGATGAATGGGAATATAGAAGAACGCGTTTTTCAAATCAATGACAGAAAAGTATGTAGCAGAAGAAGGAATCATTGTCAAAAGAGTCATAATGTCAGGGACCACCGGGAACTGAGGAATCACTATTTTATTAACTTCCCCCAAGTCAATCACAAAGCGATAAACATCTGCATGATCATCAGAGGAACCCGTAGGTGTCCATTTAAGAATGGGAAGAATAGGACTATTACAAACATTAGCAGTTGTCTCCTCAACCACTCCTTTCTCAATAAAATCCTGTGCAATTTGCAATTGAGCTTGCTCTCCTGCCTGCGGTATTTTATACTGAGGGATGCGAGGCAAAATAGCATTGTCTTTAACTCGGATTGAAACTGGTGGTATCTGCAACAATCCTACATCTGTGTCACCTGTCGCCCAAAGAGTTGGCAGCACATCTTTAAACTTGCCAGGAAGAGGCGCACCTTTAGACAGGCACTGCATAGGACGCACGATGTTTGGACCCAGTGTCATGTAAACACCTGCCAGGGAGCAATAAATCATAGCATGCAATTTCTTCAACAAGTCCAAACCCATCATATTTTCTCCACAGTTAGATGTCAACAAGAATGGCGAATCCGCAGTGAAAGGACCAATAGTCAACGCAAGGGGTTTTGAAATGGGGCTCACAATCGGTACACTAGAAAAACCTACTGAAACATTATTATGGCCAGACAGAGCCGCCTTAGGGACCAAGGAACGAGAAATAGAACCTGTTGCACCTGTATCCACCAAAAACTCCTCAGTCAAACCATACACATCCGCACTAATGTACGGACCATGTTGATCTACAGGTATCGGAACTGGTCCCTCACTCTGTCCCTGGCTGACCTAGCTGTAGGACATCCCCGTCACCTCATCCGTATCATAATCATCATGATAATACTGTCCTCCCCGAGGGTCATTAAAATAATTTTGATCAGAACGACTCTGCGGGGCTGCAGCATTCTGAACCCTGTCCGCGCCTCCAGCTCCACGAGCCCGCCCACGAGAACCTCGTCCTCTCGGGACCGCCACCTTCTGCAAAAGCACAGGACACTCCCTACGCCAGTGTCCCTCCTCTTTGCAGTACGCACACTGATTCGGCCATACAGGCGTAGTATTCCTGCTAGTACGTGGAAGCAGCAGGGCCAAACCACCACGTCCTCTAACAATCCCCTAGAAACCTGCTGCAACAACACCTTCGTCTTCAAATCCTTATATTTCTTCTCGGTCCTCTCCTTATCCTCATTTTCTCTGTGCTCATATTACTGCGCCATATTCAAAATAGCAGGAGGAGAAGAGGTGGACCAGGTGCTCTCTGAAGCCTGCAACCAGGAATCTCGGGAAGTAAATTGCAAACAAATCTATTAACAAATAATCGAACACCACCTTCGATCGACAAATCCTGTCCACTATAATCTAGGAACACACCTTCAAACCGAGTGAAAAAAATCAGACACCCTCTCATCTTTCTTCTGACGACAAGCTGATAACTTGTCCCAATCAACTTTTCTCGGAGGGATAAGAGAATGCATATATGTAATGATACAGCCGGGCAAAGCAAGTATTTCTGGTCTGGGCTTAACACCTGGCTTCTGTTCCTGATCCCATGCCTTAAATTGGTCCCAGGTACCACCTAATTCTGCAACGTGATCCTGTGTGTGCACTTGTCTCCAAATATCAACCGGAACTAGTAAGCCGAAGAACATTTCAATATCAGCAAGTGTCATCACTGTAGAAGAGGTGGCTTCAGTCAACTCCTTACAATAAGCAGTTGGATTCTTCCTAGGATCAGGTAGCTGAGTCTTAAGAGACAAGACCTCGCTCCTTTTCCACGGAGTATAAACCCATTGTTCTTGGAAACGGCCCGCTACACCTTGTCTAATAACATTATCATGCTGATCCCTTTGCTCTGGTATTTCAGGGTGATATATGAGATGAACCTCCCGCATCGGAAACTGAGATAGGCGGGGTGGGGCTCTTCTCAAGTAGCCTAACCCGATAAGCAACCAATGTCGCAACATTGCTAAACACTTGACCAGGCTCCATATTAGTGACATATACATGATATTTAATATCATATAAAATCTGTGGTGCTACATCTTTGAAACACTGCTCCCAAAGACCAATCAGTGTAGCAGACATATGCTTGAGGGCATGCTGTTGTACAAAAGGCTCATAATCTTTCATCACACTCCACATATCTTCCACACCATAAATGGGGTTTCGGGCCCACTGCGCAGCCTGATTAGCCACTACCTTTTTCTCCTCATCTCCCATATCAGATCGGACTAACGTCCGCCCCATACGTTCCTTAAACTTCGTCCATTCTCTATCCTCAAATCCACGTGCTCGTGTCCCAATACTCAGTAATGTAGAGGGATGGAAGAACACAGTAGGGGTAACAGCAGAAGAAGCAGGCACCAACGTCGCTGCTGGCTGTGTCGCAGGTGTAAGAGCTGGCAAAAGAGACGCCGAAGCAATAGGTGTCGCAGTAGTACTAACGGTCATAGTTGCCACAGACGGCAAAGACAAAGAAAGGACAGGAGGTGCCGTGGCCAAGGCAGTCTGATCGACAGTAACAGAAGCAGAAACAGCAGAGACAGAAGAACCGGGTAGCTGGGCCTGTGAGGGGAGAGCAGGATATATCCTCTGCGGGGCATATGGGGGTGGGGGTTGAGTATCTAACAGCTCTTTCACGAAAGTATCATTTTCTTCTCGGGCTACATAGGATTTATTAATATTCAATCAAAAAATCCTATCTGCACATTCTATTCCTATCTCTTGCTTCTCTTTATCATTTGCTACAGCTTTGTGAGTCAATGTTTGCATCCTCGTCTTTCGTGCCTCCTTCTCTGCTTTCATTCACCTCTGTTTAACCTCCTTTTGCCACATTTGTAGAGAATCAAACATAGATTGCCTACTTCTTTTCGCAAACAACTTCTCCTGTAAAAACCCAATTTTTGTTCAGCAAAAGTGCCCATCACCGGCCACTGCAACTCGGCATTGTCCCTCGTATATTTGTGCCATAGTGTACTAAACACAATAGGGCCAAGGCCATGCTTCACATACATATCAAAGTTCTGAGTGCCTTCTGGAGGCGCCGGCTGACTTTCTTCAAATCAAGCATCTGCATCTGCAGAACAACAACGACAAGAAGAAACGAAGAACTTACTGAACCCAGGCATTTTCAAAAGTGAGCCAAATTCGTTAGATTGCCTGGCGAAGTGTTCGCAAACACTTCATACCAAAATCGGTCCTCAAACCGTGCCAAATGCAAACCAAAATGGTACCATATCCAAAAAGAACCAAAACAAACTCACCTGGTGCACACAGGTCAAACAAATTTATTCTCCACTGCCGACCTTCAGACCAAACGGTCAGATCCAAGGGTTTTGCCGTTCAGGACCCCAGTCGGGATGACCGCTGGCTGAGGCACCGTCTGGCGGGACAGAAGGGGCAGCTGCGAGTTCAGGAACTCTCTCGTGTAGGGATCCCTGGTCCGTCCGTCCAACCCGATGGCGGCCTCGACCTCCCCACCTGGGCAGGGCCACTCACCCGATGGGGTCCCTGTTCGGGCGCCAACTGAAGGAAGTGACCCAATAAAGGGTCACCAGGGTCACTCGCGACCATCTCTCAGCCTTCCATACAAATGAAGAGTCAATCAGACAGTAGAGAATACAAACCAAGTATATGTTTATTCAGATACACTGGATCGGAGCCCCGTATGCCCAGTCGCTTAGGGGTGCTGCAGAGACCAGAGAGGACTGACAGCAGCAAACATAGAGATATATTATCTACATTTCAGAACCAAGGAAGACCCGCCCCTAATGGAATTTTACTAGCAGGTGCAGCTGAAACAAGGAAGTACAGTAGGATCAATTTCGACTCTAAGGCCAGGCACACATTATATCTATGCCAAGGTAGTTCTGTCCATGCCTACCGCTAGACTAGTGGGAGAAGGCTTCTATCTAGTGGGAAAGGTATGCGCTAATAAGAACAGTGTATTCATTAGCAGAGCAACTCCTAACCTTGGAAAATTGAAACTTTCCACAGCCTGCTTCTCGAGGAGGGAATACGCAGTTGATGGCATGATTCAAAATGGTGGCTAAACATAAAATGGTGCCGTAAATGCTAACTTACATATAACAATGTACGAACAAAATAGCTAAAACATTTTCATTTCATCAGACCCTCCTTTTAGCATTTGCTAACAATTTTACATGATGGGCAGAAAACACATAACATTCGAATAAGCAAAAATACATCAATACTGAGGACAACCCACATACTCAGTATCAGGAATAGAAGTTGCAAGGGATGATGTAGAACCAAAGATGCCCTCGTCAATCTGCATCATTTCCTCAATTTCTTTTTGCAGCATAATTGCTCCATTAGTATCGTGAACTGACATTTTCGGCTTGGGAATGAGGATAGTGGCACAATAGGAACAACAAGTTGGGAGACATTGTATGCAGAGGCAGCACGTGAAGAAGATACCCGCAACTACAGCCAGAAAAGTGAGGATCTTCCAACCCCAGGAGGTGAGTATGTTCCAGAACCACCCTGATAGTGTCCCAGTACCTGTCTCTTGGTGTATGTCAAACAAAAGTCTATGAAATTTTTGTATAGCTGCATACACATTGGGGGCGTGGTCAGGTATGTAAACGCAACAGCTGCTGCCAATGACGTGACAAGCCCCTCCCTGATCCGCTAGGATGACGTCTAACACCATCTGGTTCTGCAAAGTGACTAATCTCATAGCTTGAAGCTCAGCAGTAATATTTGTCATTATTCCAGCAGTTGTATTGATAACCCCTACAACAACCCCTGTTAACCAACAAAGTTGAAGACTATTAGACATGAGGCCCCAAAAGGGAGGAGGCTCTTTAGGGCATCCTCGAACTGTTGTGTGGTGATATCTGTCTGATCTATGTCCTTTGTGTCAACAACCCTTCTGACTCGGGGCAAGTATGTACTCCTACGCAGCATACGATGACCTTTATGATAATTGGACAGGGCAACATATACAGGGGGAAGGAGGAAAGAGAGGTAACATCTGCCTGACCATCCCCTCGGAAGCCAGACATGAGCTTGGGATCCACAGGCAAAATAGACATTAGGGGGTAAAATCAAAGACGGACTATTAATCGTTCTCAGTCTGTAGGTGAAATTGCATCTACTCTCCCCCACCTTTACCTTTCCGGTTCCCTGGACACAGAAACTAGCTGTTGTGTTTACCACGGACACCGGCATCGGTTTGTCTTTAGTAATATTGCGAGCTTGGAAAGATTGAAAATACTCAGAGGTGTTGAACCTTTGGAAATCAGCCATTTCCATGCAAAGCAATGTTTCATTTTCATTTTGTCAATCTTGTTCATACAGGAGTTTGGGGACAATGTACCAGAAGTCCCTTGTCCTGCCGTTCCTATGGGAGTAAACCCATGATCAATACTTATATACTCTACCACAGTGCGAGAATCAGCAGGTGTCATATCCTGAGGAGAGATTTGGAAGTGGTAGTGCACCTTAACAAACATTTCAAACCAACCTTCACAGCTACCAACATATGACAATGGCATGGACAACAAATTATTGCTCTTTTGAGTTACTGAGGGGAGCAATACACAAACCCAACAATTAGTTGTATTGGAGACTTCATGGGCTTGATGCAACATTTGTATAAAAACATTATCTGTGTACAGCTTTCTATGCTCTTCTTTGTGAGGGCGAAAGTAAACAAAATGTGCTCAGGATAAATGGGCGTTGTACCAACCAAAGTGTGCACAGGATACTTCTCCTCTGGAAACCAAGATATTCCAAGTATTTTTATTAGCGTAATCACAACAATTAATATGCAAACTATTTTACTCTTTGTCAACTATCCCGCACTAAACGCGGTGGGCAAACGGCTGTTCCTCCTCCTCAATAGGGCGACCAAACAGATGCATTATGAAGCTAGAAGAGAAATGCAATAAAACTGATAGCAAAGGTAAGTGTTCCCAGTGTCCGTCAGAGCCTCACTGGTAGGCTCCTATTGTTCATCAACGTTGGCGCTATTGAGCACCGGTGATGGAGTTTACTCAGTCCTAAGCTCACGATGAATCCCACTTTGCTCAGGATAAGGTACCCCCCTCCTAGGGAGCACGTTCGATTTATCCTGTCCAATGTCAGAACAGTGCACCATTCTCACAACACCCTAAACTAACACTGTTGGTACTATAACAAAGTACACCCTAACTTACACAGTCCATCCCTAACTAATCTGACTTCTCCTTTGGTGCACTATTCCTCAGCCGAGGGCGCAAATTGTACGTGGTGACTCCAGGCACAGAGGGGTCAGCAAATAATGGCTCTTTAATGGCTCGGATTTCTGGAGGGACTGCTGCATTTAGCACGTCATCATTCTCTGCATCTGTTTGCGTCCACGTTAATTTTGCGTTGCTAAAAGGGATGAACTGAGGCACCTTTTCACACTCAGTATCCCCAACTCCATCAGCGACCCATTGGTCATAGGGCAAAGGTAGAGGCACTCGTTTGCAGTGAGCGCCGTGGAGCCACTTCTTTCGGTCAGCAAACTTGACTGTGCTTCTGGTAGCCAGAAGGACCTGTTCAGGTCCCTTCCAGCGGGGCTCCAAACTCTTCTTCCGCTGATCATTCCGAACCAGAATCCAATCACCAGGCTGGATGTTGTGTCCGGGCCCCTCTGGTATATCTGGGAGAGTGTCCCGGACCTGTTGGTGAATAGAATGCAAATTTTCGGTTAACTGGCACAGGTAATCTGTCAGTAGTGGATACTCAATATCAGAGAACTTACGAGGGTGCGGGACGCCTCAGACATTTGCCGGGCGTCCAAACACGACCTCATAATGCCAATTTCAGTTTGAGAGTACCATTGTACTTCTCAACCAAACCTGCTGACTGGGGGTGATTTGCAGCATGTAATTTCTCTTTTATGTGCAGACCATCACAAATTAACTGTATAACTTTGGCATTAAAGTGACTTCCGTTATCACTCCAGATCAAACAGGGCAAGCCGAAGCGAGGAAAGGACTCCTTCAGGAGTACCTTTGCGGTCGCCATGGCTGTATTTTCTTTGGCGGAGTAGGCTTCAACCCATTTACTGAATGCACAAACAACCACCAACACATACTTCAGATTATTGTCTCTTTCTAACTCGGTGTAATCTAGCTGAAGGACCTTCCCTTCCTAATAGCGACCTCAACCCCATGTATGAATGTTTTGTGACCGCAAAACACTCGCAAATTACCACACTCGCAAAAGGGACCAGGGACCCCTTCCCCTTTGCAAATGCAGGGGAAAATATTTTTTAAGGGCAGGCAGTGGTCCCTGGGACCACTGCCTGCCCTTAAAAAATTAAACGAAAACGTTTCATTTTTTTAAATGCATCCCGTATTTCTTTTAAGGAAAACGGGCTGCATTTAAAAAAAAAAAACTGCTTTATTTAAAAGCAGTCCCAGACATGGTGGTCTGCTGAGCCCAGCAGGCCACCATCCCTGGGAGGGCCAGCCATTCCCAATGGACTAGCAAATTGCGAGTGGCTCATTAATATTCATGAGCCTCGCAATTTGCGACCCCATTGGGAATCGCAAACAGTGTCTCTGACACTGTTGTACATCCCATTTTGCGCCTCGCAAATTGCGAGTCGCTATTGCGACGCAATTTGCAAGTTGCAAAATTGTTCGACGTACATCTGGCCCCACATGTGCAGCTGTCTTCAAAATGTTGTCATTTTGCCATATGGGCTCTAACAACTTGCAAATACCCTTAGCACTGATATGGGCTGGGCCATGAGCCATTGTGACTACAGGAAGAACATATGCATCTGGCAACATCCATCTCTGCTTCCCTGACTTGTCAATCCAACATCCCTCATCATTCAATTGTGCTGTACTTTCTTGCCACACTGCCAATTCCTCCACTGTGGCCTCACTCTGTATTTCCTTCACATTCTCAAGTGTATCCTCAAACATAGTGACCTCGGGCACCCACCTAGCGGGACCTGCTACGAACATTCTTTTCATTCTAGCCTGGGCTGTTTCCTTAGCTATCTGATCTGCAAAAGCATTCCCTTTACCTACATTGTCAGTAACTTTCCTATGGGCGCTACACTTGACTATTGCCAACTTCTTCGGGAGTGTCAAAGCAGACAGAATCCTATATATAAGATGACCGTGCTGAATTTTTGTCCCATGGGAAGTAAGGAACCCTCTCTCTGCCCAGAGTCGCCCGAAATTATGGGCGACTCCAAAGGTGTACTGGCTGTCAGTATAAATACTAACAACCAGTCCCTCACTCAATTCGCAGGCTCGTATTAGGGCAACAAGCTCTGCAGCTTGGGCCGACTGATAGGGAAATCGTGATGTCTCAACCACCGTGCGCAGCGTAGTAATAGAATATGCAGAGGTTGTAGTGCCATCTGGTAATTTAAAAAAAGAGCCATCGATGTATAGCTCCCCTTGGGGGTCAGATAAGGGAACATCAGTCAGGTCTACCCATCCTTTCGTCTCCTCTTCCATCCGGAAGATACTATCATGTATGTCAATCTCCTCATTCTCAGAAGGGAGGGGTAGTAACATGGCCGGGTTCAGAGTGGCACATCGTTTGATCATAATATGTTTGGCGAACAGCGTTAGCTCATAACCTGTCAGACGTGCACTGGTGAGGTGCTGCGTCTTTGTCTTATTCAAAAGTGTATCTACAGCATGGGGTACCATGACTGTGAGATCAGTATCAAGTACGAGTCCAGCCGATTGCCTTATCGAGACAGCCACAGCCGCGACCGCTCTTAGACAGCTCGGGAGGGCTCGTGCGACTGGGTCAAGAACAGCAGAGAAATAAGCACACAGCCATTGCTTATCTCCAAATTTTTGTGTTAGAACAGAAAGCGCACAACCAACCGTCTCAAGGACAAATAATACAAATGCTTGCTATAGTTAGGCGTGCCAAGCACTGGAGCAGAACAAAGTGCAGTTTTTAATTGCTCAAAAGACTGCTGACATTCAGGCGTCCAAGGCAAGGGTTCATGCACATCTTTAGTAGTCAAAGCAATCAGCGGTTTGGTTAGTAGGGAATACTTTGAAATCCACTTGCGACAGTAGGAAGTAATGCCAATAAATGCGAGCACATCTTTTTGGGTTTGCAGAATGGGCATTTTAACTATAGTACTGATGCGCTCAGAGGTCAATCTCCTACCCTCCTTTGACAGTAGGTGACCTAAGTAGGTGACCTCCTGTCGACAATACTGAAATTAGGAAAGGGATACTTTATGGCCATGTTGAGCTAAATGCAGCAACAATTTAACTGTACTGTCTTTGCAACCTTGCTCTGTATCCAAGGCGATGAGCAAGTCATCGACATACTGAAGCAATGTGGGGAGCGACAAGGAATCAAGCTGACCTTTCAGTGCCTGACTATAGATACTGGGACTCTCTGTATAGCCTTGAGGACCGCGACAGAATCTAAAACTTCTACCAGCTAGGGTGAACATGATGGAGCAAGGTCTCGTAAAAAAGAGACTTGCTCGGAGGCGATCCACTCGTTTAACTCATTAACAAGTTATTAATCATGTTTCGTGAATAACTAATACGCACCACATGAACACGCGGGTTAGTGAAGCTTGCCTATGTGTGTACTAATGCGGATAACAATGAAGACGGACTAATACCGCTTTAAATGGGGAAACTGTTGTGCGCATGCGTCAACTGCATCTACGTAGTATGACGAGGTAACGCTTGGAGGGAAATTCTAGTGCATGAGCAGAAGACACTAAAATGGAGTCTTGAAGACTCGCGTGTATGGCATCTGCTTAGCTGAAACGAAAACTAGCTATTCTACTAATGCTAATGCGGGAAAAGTATTAATAAGTAAAGGGGAATAGAGTAGAGGTGGGAGGTATACAGTGCGACCATTTTATTTGTGAAATTAATATTTGTCTTTCTGACTTTATTATTAGTGCGCATTTGGGCCTCTCACGCATAACTGAATTAAGCTGAGGAATATGAAGACTGCGCATGTCCACTGAAAGTTAACCCGGAATGATGACTTAGATATTGAACGGGAGCCAAGGACACAAGTGATACACCCTGGGAACGGATGGTGCAGAGTTCAACGATGAGGACTCTTATTCAGAATGTTATAATAATGTTTCAAAGTGAAATGTGAATGCGTATGAGAACTAAATTTATGAATAAAAATTAAGGGGATGGGTTTGCGAACAATAGTTGAACTGATTTTAATGACATGTAAGCATGGTGTGATGGAGCTTCCCCCCTTGCCTGACCAATCATATTTCGTATTTTTACGATATTGAAACTTTAGTGGGTGGAAAATGAAGAAACAAAGGTATAATTAAGATAGCTTCAGTTAGTTAGTAAGGAGATTTGAAGAGAGATGCTGTGAGTCGGAGATGCTGCTGCTGAGAGAGATGCTGTGAGATGCTGATGAAGAACCGAATGCAGAACCTGAAGCAAAACTTTCTATCCTAACTTAATTGGGTTGGATCAGAAGAATCTCGAGGAAGAATCTCGAGGAGTAAGAGAGTGTCAGAGAGGGGTGCGGCGCAATCGTCGGTATTCTAGAGAGGTCAACTATCCTGTCCTGAATCCTGTTCTGAAGTCTTTTTCTCCTGACCTTTCCTGGGGGACCCTTACCAGCCCTTTGGCCATGGGGTTGGTCTTTCACACCATTCTTGGTAAATATAATTTCTCGTTATTTGTGAATGTTCTTTTCTCTCTGTCCTCTCCTTTTTCTGAGCATTGATTATTGTATGAGTCCGAGGTAAACGTTTTCTTTGAATTTAATGAATAACATTTTCTCTCCTATGAATGAGGGTGACTGCACTGTATTTTGAAATGGTTCACATGCATTTAATTTAGATAAATATTTTAAACCTTCCTGAGTCTGTGATCATTTACTCAAAATAAAAGAATAGTTAAGAGGTATGTTAATTATCACCATCAACTAGTTCAACTAATGGTCCATCGACCAGAGGAAAGAACTTTTTGATCAGTGAAAGGTTAGTTAGGAATATTAAATAACTAATCCTGAATATTATGAAATATATAAAAACTTTGACACACCAGCGGTTTACTCTATTGTGTGTTTATGGGCCCAGGTGAGTATATGGTAGTGGAGTATCTGTTGTTGGTATACCGCTGGATCAGTTTTCTGGTAGCAGAGTTATGGTTATTATTGACTAGTTTGGTGATAAAAAAATTGATTATTGATTATTGATTTTATGTTTAACAAAAGAGTTAGTGTCTTATTTTATGTCGTCTAGAAGCACAGGTACAGTGGATATCTGGGCATCCCGGGAATGGAATTTGAATAACGGGTGGTGATAGAAGCCACACTGCAGAAGGTTACTCGTCTGTTGTCATAATACTGAGAAGCTACGGAGTGCTGGCAGTGTCATACTAAGGACTATATCGTATAAAAGTAGAGTGCGAGTGATAGCAGAGGGTTCGCTGGTGAAACTTTGGTCTTATTTCCCAAAAGGGATAACACTGAAGGAGTAGCAGGTTCTCCCGAGCTTGAATGAAGGGTAAACAGAGGTTTTTACTCGTAGTGAAAAGGATTCTGGAGTAAGTCATAATCTATCCTAATTTAGTGGAACAAACAGAGTAGCGCAGTTTTTATGTTGTTACTAACAGATTTTATTTTAGAATAGTAAAAGAAAATAAGTTATCGTATTACCTTGTGAAGGGAGGGTCAGTCGCAGGAGTTATACTGAGGTCATAAAGAGCCACGCTGGGACTGGTTGAAACAGCGGGCGTGAGCTGTAAGCAAATTGTAAAGGGAGGGTCAGTAGTGAGAAGCAATACTGACGTCACAAAAGACCGCGCTGACATTGGTTAGACCACGAGCGTGAGCCTGAGTCTGATTGGTTGGTAGATAAAATCCACGCTAGGATTGGTCGAGAAAGCATTGTATGTTGAGTTCTAATTTGACTGTGGGTGTAAGTCGTGCTGATATAGGACGCGATGTAGGTAATAGAGCTAGAAGATATACAGAAGACTCTTTCCTATATCGACCGTCTGAAATGTTTGGAGAACGAAAGAAAATGACGTTAATGAAGAAAATTTTAAATTTCTTTAAAAAGGACAAACCTGTAATGACTAGAGAGGGAATTCCTATTCCGCCACCTAAAACACCTGCTTCATTTATGATGATGGAGAAAGGATATCAGGACACCTAAAACATGGTGTCCAATCCGCTAGGACGTGGGCCGAGTCACCTACCCCTCTCCGCCGGCACCGGGAACTTCCCGGTGTCGGCAGAGAGGGGTAGGTGACTCGGCCCACTTCCTAAGCGGATTGGACACCATGTTTTAGGTGTCCTGATACCCTCCCGGACACTGAATGGAGCGATACTTTAACTACTGATTGGTCCTTCCGTGATACTGCGGGTACTTTCACTCATAGTGCTGATACGTGGTAGGTAGAATTCACACCCACCACTCTGTGTAGATAGTTCGCCCACTAGGTCCTGAAGAATTGCCATGGATCGCTCTGACCAATAGGCATGAAACATGTTGACCTGTAGAGTTGAGCATAGCTAAACTGAACCATCACGTCAGATAGCTGCCACTCTTTTTCTGTTTTTAATCAGGTGGATAGCCAGCCTGAATAAAAGTCTTTTGGACTATCCAACCTGTTTTAATCACTTCTTTACCACATCTACACTACCTAGGCCCCTCACACCCACTGCACCAAACGGCAAGGAACAAAAGATCTCCGCTAAAGAGCCCCTTTATGGGTGCCCGTCGGGTATTGCAGCGCCGACCCGACGAGGAGCAGGTCCATATGATGAAGCATGACACCTAGCTGGCTGGGTGTGTGATGACCCTAGTTCCGACAGGAGGAATTCCCTTCCTCCCTTTCCAATTTACCCTGATGGTACTCATAATCAGGGGCTATCAGACTCTCCTCTCACTTGTCTGATCATTTGAGGAACTGCATACCTTCTATTTGTCATTGCATGATAGGGCATGTATGCTGGACCTCTATAAAAAGCCCTACAGTCCCCCTTTTGTTGATTGATGGAGAAAGGATATCACACGTGTGTATGGTTGAAGAATTGGGTGGAGTATACTAAAGGTGATGGTGTTTTGGCTTTTCCGGAGCATGGTACTTTTAATGTAAAGATACTTTAGAATTTGAGAGATAGAATGGATATGTTAGAATCAAATCCTAGAATGACACAGTATGAAGCTTTGGAAGAATGGGAAATTGAGGCATTTGATCGTGAAAAATTCAGAAGTGGTCGGAGATTTAGAGGATTTTTGCCTAGATATCCATATGAGTCAAGTGGAGATCAAATGAAGCATTGGAGAAGAGCTGTGGTGACCGAGGGATATCCAGTATTAATGGCAGAAGAACAGTTAGGAGGAAAGTGTAAAGCAAAAACGAAACACATGAATACGACAGGATATGGCGAATCAGATGATGAACTATTAGAGGATATTTTGATTAAAAACCCTCCACCATACCAAGAAGAACCTAGTAAGGTCACCCCAAGTGCACCAGTGATAGGAATGCCTTTAACCCCACAAATTTTACATGATGTGTCACTTAATAGGGTGTTGCAGGATAATGAGAGAGAAGCTTTAAATAAAACTAGGGAAGAATTAGTTCAGAAAGTAAGCCAATTGAATTTAAATGCCGAAGCTTTGACAGTCCCAGTGACTAATGGTACTGTAATCCCATTATATTTATATGGAGATAAAAAGACTTGTCAGAAACCTCGAAATGTGACAATTCCATTAAATAGTCCCAGAAAAGAAGTAATAATTATGGATGATCAGGCCAGTGAAAGTGAATCAGTTATTTCATTAATGGATCTCCCGAATGTGGAACATTTAACCGAAACTCCGAAGAGAGTTATACCTGGAAATTTGAGAGAAAAGAGATCTTTGGTTCCTATAGGAACTGGAGGTTCAACAGCAGTTACTCCTGAAGATTTAGAGAGATGGGCACAGGAAATAGAAAATCGAAACCCACTACCAATGATTTTAGATATCAGTAGATTGAAAGTAGATATGGAAGAAATGATAACTGGCAATGTGAGCACAGAAAGATTGAACGTTTATAATGATGAGGAGTTGTTATTCTTATTTAAGAGTATAACCAGAAGAGCAAGAGTATTTCATGAGAAATTAACAGAAGTTGCCTCTGAGATTGGAATAGATATAGGGAAATCAAAATTATTGCAAAAACCAAATCGAGTGGAGTTTACTGATAAGGATCTAGAAAGTGTAAATGCTTCTGGTAAGAGACTACAGATAAAAGAGTTGATGAATATTTTGCGAAAATGTGGAGACATTGACAAATGGAGAATTAGGTGGATAAGAAAGAAAGAGGAAGTACAAGCGAGAGAAGCATCATCTGCATTTCCAGTGAGAGAATCAGATAAGATTGAGAGAATGTGTCCAATGAGAGAAGTTCCTGGTGGTGGATATGTTCATGTTCCTTGGGGTAGACAGGATATTTTGTCATTTACGAATGATTTCCCTAGATTGAGAGAAAACCAGTTGAATGGTATAAACAGGTGGAAAGATTTGTGAAAGTTTCAAAGGTTTTGTTAAAGGATTTGGATGGTTTATTTGATATTGTAGTACCAGCTGATTTATGGACAGAATGTAAGATTACAATTGATTGGCCAAATGAGGAATATCCAAGGGATTCCAAAACAGAAGCGCCATCAGAGGAGGTGATGAAGAAGTATCACCAGGTGATTACTTTCTTGAAAGGGAAAATTCCTCCTAAAGAGACTGATTGGGTGAAAATAGATAGAACCACTCAGGAGCCAAAGGAGTCTGTACACGCGTATTATGAGAGGTTGTTACAGGTATTCAAGCAGTATAGTGGATTTGAGAACAGTGGAGATAAGGATATGGGACATTTTGTATATCGGTTTGTGTATGGTTTAAAACCAGAGATTAGTCAGATGATTCAACAGCACATGTTGTGCTGGGAAAGCAAAACCATAGACGAAATATTGAAATATGCAAAGTATTGCGATGATGACATTGAGGCGAAACATAGGAAGCAAAATTAATTTCCCAGAATGATAATGAGATAAAAGACCAGAATCAAAGTGAACAAGTGTCGAGTGGTGGTAAGGGACGAGGACGAATGAGTAGAGAGGAAGCAAGGAAGAAATTTCCTTGTCATGTGTGCGGAAAGTATGGACATTGGTAGAACGAGTGTAAAAATGTCCAGAATAATAATGGGCCAAATCAAAATTTAAATCTGCAGATGCAGAATGAAGTGGTTGTGAAACAGCCACAGCAGCAGCAGGTAACTACCCCACAGTATCAGGTGCCACAACCTCCTATGCCAAGCCATGTGAACATTCAAAAATACAGTGCAAACACCGGATTTCACAGAGAAAGTGGTAAGAATAACCCTGTGGTTTCACAGTATTTTTTGCAGAATGATGAAGACGAATCGGACTACGTACAATGACGGTACCTGAGGGGGGAGGAAGAGGAGTGCATGCTTGGCGCATCCTTGCCGGTAGATCAGACAGGTCCATTTATTGACTGGATTGTTGAAGGTAGTGACATCACTTTTCTATTGGACACTGGTGCTACCCGGTCTACTGTGAGAACAGCAGACATCCCAAACCTACCCCTCTCGGGAGAAACTATCCAAGTTGTAGGAGTGTCAAACCAACAGATTAGAACCCCAGTTACAAGACCGATGGAAGTACATATTGGAAATTTTAAAGACATGCATCGGTTTGTAGTTTGTGACTCAAGCCCGGTAAATCTGTTAGGGAGAGATTTATTGTGCAAAATGAATTGCACAATCTATTGTACACATGATGGTGTTGCTTTCCAAACACCTGATGAGAATGTTGTTTATAAGATGATGTTAGCTAAGCAAGGTACAGAAGTGGATAAAATATTTTCATTATTAACTGAAAGTGAATTACCAGAAGAATTAAGAACCATAGTAAATCCAGAAGTGTGGGACTTTTCAGGAAGAGATATAGGGCTAATGGCGAATGTAGACCCCGTGAAAATAGTGGTAAAAGAAGGTGCAGTTTATCCAAATACACGGCAGTATAAAATGAGTCCAGAAGTGAAAGCAGGAGTTGCTCCAGTAATTGATCAAATGATCAAACAAGGAATTCTAAAAGAAATAATGAGTAGTCCATGTAATTCGCCAATCATGGGACTCAAAAAGCCTAGTGGTAAGTACAGGATAGTGCAGGACTTGCGAAAAATAAACAAAATTGTAGTGCCTTGTTGCCCAGTGGTGCCAAATCCAGCAGTGATCCTTTATCAAATACCTTGGAATGCAAGTTGGTATACAGTAATTGATTTGTGCCAAGCATTCTTTTCTATTCCTTTGCACCCAGACAGCCAGTATCTCTTCGCCTTCTGGTTTGAGGATCGTATTTTGGCATGGTGCCGAGTTCCTCAAGGGTACACAGAGAGTCCCTCAATTTTCAATCAGATACTGAAAAAGTGTCTGGAGTCATTAGTTATGCCCGGGAAATCAGTTCTGGTTCAGTACATTGATGACCTATTGGTGGCATCAAAAACACGAGAAGATTGTGTCACAGACACAATTGCATTACTGAACCGTTTGGCCAAAGGAGGACACAAGGTGTCTCCAGAAAAATTACAGTTCTGTCAACAAGAAGTTAGATATTTAGGGCATAAAATAGAAAGAGGAGTTAGAAAAGTGACACCGGAAAGAATAAAAATAATCAAAGAAATGCAACTACCTCAGACACAGAAGGAGATGAGAATGTTTCTGGGAGTGGTTGGGTATTGTAGGCAGTGGATAAATAGCTTCTCCCTGCTAGCAAAGCCATTGATACAATTAACTCGGAAAAGAGCGAAAGATCCAATTGATTGGAATGATGAATGTTTGGAAGCCTTTGTGAAACTACGAAACTGTCTATGTGAGGCCCCTGCTTTTGGCATGCCTGATTATTCAAAAGAATTTGCGCTGTTTTGTTGTGAGAGAGAAAATTGTGCACTTTCAATTTTAACACAGAGACATGGATTGAGCCGATGTCCAGTGGCATATTTCTCTGCCACCTTGGATCCAGTGGCCTCAGCCTTACCTGGCTGCTTAAAAACAGTAGCTGCTACCTGTATGAGTCTGGAGCAAAGTGAGTCAATTGTGATGGGACATCCTGTAAAGGTCTACGTTCCACACTCAGTTGAGATTCTTTTGACAAGAACGCGAACACAACATCTCACTCCTAGTCGGCTGACTAAGTATGAAAGAGTGATTTTGGGAGCAGAAAATGTGACAGTGATAAGATGTACAATAATGAATCCTGCCACATTATTGCCAGATCCATGTTGTGAAGAAGTGAAAGATGAGATTGATCATGATTGTTTAGATGTGACTGAATTGTGTACTAAGCCCCGTCCAGATATAAAGGAAACACCATTGAAGGAATCTGATCATGAATTGTTTGTGGATGGCTCATGTCTGAGAACAGAAGGAGGAGGATTAAGTGCTGCATATGCTGTATGCAAAATATCAGGGGTCATTGAAGCATCCTGTTTACCGGGAGTCAAGTCTGCACAAGTAGCCGAATTGGTGGCCTTAACAAAGGCATGCAAAATGGGGGGAAATTGGAGAATAACCATATTTACGGATAGTCAATATGGTTTCGGGGTTGTGCACGACTTTTGCCAACTCTGGATGCAGAGGAGATTTCTGACTTCTTCAGGATCTCCTATCAGAAATAGTAAAAATGTAAAAGATTTGTTGGAAGCATTACAATTGCCAAAAGAAGTAGCAGTTGTTAAATGCGCTGCACATCAGTCAGGAAATGACTATGTGACGGCCGGTAATAGGTATGCAGACCAAATTGCTCAATACTGTGCAAGAAATACAATGTCAATTAACAGAAAAATTGAAACGGGTGAAACCAGCTGCCAACTTATGTTTTTCTCAGTTCCAGAAACATGGGATGAGGTCAGACAGTTACAGGAAGAAGTTGAGGAAAAAGAAAAGGAAATCTGGATAAAATCAGGTTGTACAAAAAGGACAGAAGATGAAGTGTGGGTGTACTTAGATGGCAGACCAATCATGCCAGATTGTCTACTCTCTCAAATGGCAAGAGTATACCATGGGACAACACATATTGGCATGGATTCAATGATCACAATATTTAGACAGAGTTAGTACAATCCGAACTTTAGGGTAGTCGCAGAGAGCCTTTGCGAAAGATGCTTAATCTTTCAGCAGCAGAACCCAGGCAGGAAGACAGTGGTTAGTTGGGGAAAGATTGGAAAGGCAGAAGGACCCTTCACCAGACTGCAGTTAGACTTCATTGAGTTACCTCCGTGCAATGGATTGAAGTATGTACATGTCATAGTGTGCCTGTTCTCGAGATGGGTAGAGGCATACCCCACTAGAAGAAATGACAGTCTCACAGTTGCTAAACTGCTATTGAGGGAGTTGACACCTCGTTTCGGTTTTCCAGTCAATTTGGAATCAGATAGAGGACCTCATTTTAATAATGAGATAATTCGATTAATCTGTGCTGCATTTAACATTGAACAAAAACTGCACTGTGCTTATCGTCCAGAGGCTTCTGGAATAGTTGAACAGCTTAATGGCACAATCAAATCAAGATTAGGGAAGGTGTGTGCATCCACAATGCTGAAATGGCCAGATGCAATGCCTCTTGTACTGATGGGTCTCAGAAGTATTCCTGACAGAAAAACAGGATTGAGTCCACGTGAGGTACTCATGGGAAGGGCAATGAGACAAGCATTAATTCCTGGAAATAAATTGATGAATATAACTGATGATCTGGTATTGAACTATTGCAAAGGATTGGCTGAAATGGTGCGTTCTGTCTCTCATCAGGTTGTAGAAGACGCAGTTGAGAGGCAGCCAGACCAAGCGCATGATTTGAATACTGGAGACTGGGTGTTAGTGAAGAAACACGCAAGGAAGTCGTGTCTAGCACCCAGGTGGGATAAACCACATCAAGTCATACTAGTCACTACCACAGCAGTAAAGTGTGCAGGTTTATCCAATTGGATTCATGCTAGTCATACCAGAAGAGTTCCGAGTCCATCTGAACAACAAGAGCAGCCACTGACTGAACAAGCTGAGACGTCAGAAGTTGAAAGTTGTGAAGTTGAAGAATCTAGAGTGATAGATTCTGAAAGACAACAACTATATGACGAACAGCCAAGTACAAGTCAGGAAGAGTGGATACCAGTGATTGAAAAACCTGATGCTGTTGCCGAAACAAGAAGAACAACTGAATTAAAGAGACAGGAAGGTAGAGAGGAAAAGGCAGGGAAAGAAGAACACACTCAGGTAGAAATAAACAAAGCTATTCAGAAACCTGAGCAGGGTAAGATAGAAGAAGAAGAACAGGATCAGACAGATTTAGAAGACCAAGTTCAGGCTGAAGAAGAACAAACTATAATAAGACCTGAACAGGTGCAAGTAGAAGAAGATCCAAATACAGAAAATACAGAACAAAGACAATTAGAAAGGGAAGAACAAGAACAGATTGTGCCCAGATTAAGTGAAAATAAAAGAATCTTAGAAGAAGACGGAGAAGGTGAAAATGCAGTTCAGGTTAAAAGAGTTAGAAAAGGAGACAGTTGGCCAGAAGGAGTGAAGAGACTAAGATATTATCTAAGAAAATCAGAAAAGAAACCAGAGCAAGTAAATGAAGTTACGAGTCAGATGCAATCTAAACAAACCTTCGTAAAACTCACGCGAAGAAGCCCAAGATTGAGAATTCTGAACAGAAAATACAAGGCCCCTGAGTGGACCTATGTTATACTAGAGGAATTTGAAAACTTAGATTTACGTGAAGAATCAGAGAAAGTTCATGTTGCACAGATTGATGAAAACAAATTAAGGCCTCCTTAAAATAAAAGACTGGATTTTAAGAAAATTTAAATAAAGAAAGTAAAAGAGAATAGAAATTTTCTCAGATTAAAATGGCAGAAGTTGAAGACACTGAACGACCGAAACGAAGTTTAAAAAGAAAATGTTTAGGATTTTGCTTATGTAGTATTTTATTAGTAGTATTAGTGTGGTTATTTCTAACAGTGGGAGTACCTTTGTTAATGGAAACAAGTAACAAGAATAGTACAATTACTAATAAGAAAGTAGATAGAATAAAGGGAACTAAAATAGAAATAGGGGTAGAAGATGAGATAAACTATCATAATGAATCAGACAATGATTCGTCTTTAAATGTGTTCACTAAATTGTTATTTCAGTACGTTAATACAATGGAGATTAGTAATTGTTATGTTTGTATGAAATTACCCTCATCAGTGTCAGAAGGGGTGACTTATCACCATATACCTTTAACATATGGTGTATCATGTAGTGTTTTATTAAGTTTATTTTATGTAACAGGGAAACTTCAGTATTTTTATTCAAACTTAGATGTAGTGTTTTCAGAACTGCCTATTCTAAAGAATATGAATCCAGTATTTAGTAGTAAAAATGCACAGTTCATGGGTGAATTCTTCTTAACAATGAGTTCAATAGATATAGCACAAGCACACAAGGATAACCTAACATGTATATTACGTGAAGAAGAAAAAGAGTTTTTGAATTTAGTAGAAGAAAGGAGGCAGGATTTAACAAGGAAAGCTGCTGAACAGAAATCCCATGTACCACCATGGGCTGAGAAAGAGGGAATTTATGCAAAGGGCGAGGCTCATGCTGCAATGTCCCTAGACTTTGTGAAAAAGGGAAAATTCTGCCTCCATAGGTTAAAGACAGAATATAATAACAATTTAATTGGTTCCAGTGAATGTGAACCCAACTTCCTAATTTTAGGAGGATGGGGACTAAAAGGGGGAACCGATCCTGTATTTCCAGGAATTTATTATGTATGCAGGAATAATGCCTATTATAGGTTACCTGCAGGATGGCATGGGAGCTGTTATTTTGGAATAGTTTTTCCAAAAATCTACCATGTGGACAGAATCAATGGAATCAATGAAATATCTAATGGACTAACACGGAGAAAAAGAGCTAGTTTTTCTGAATTAGTAGGTGATATATTTAGTGCATTGATACCCTCAGTTGGAGTCATTCTAAAGTCACGTAAAATTTGCAAATTGTTGAGAGAGATGCTGTGAGATGCTGATGAAGAACCGAATGCAGAACCTGAAGCAGAACTTTCTATCCTAATTTAATTGGGTTAGATCAGCAGATCGCTGAAGAATCTCGAGGAGGAAGAGAGTGTCAGAGAGGTGTGTTGCGCAATCGTCGGTATTCTAGAGAGGTCAACTATCCTGTCCTGAATCCTGTTCTGAAGTCTTTGTCTCCTGACCTTTCCCGGGGGGTCAGTCGGGTGACTCGGTGGGGGAACATGGCGGCTGCTAGCTAGACGCTCGCGGCCGCGGGCGCCACTGCGGGGGAGCGTTAACGGAGGGGAACGGCAATTACACGGTTAAAACCTCGTAAAATAAACTCTTAAAACTTACTGAATGCCTGGATCCCGGAATGATCCTGAAACGCGGTGTTCATGCTCCGGATGGAACTTGGAGGCTGATTTGCGGATCCCCAGGGACGCGCTGGAGTGAGGCAGCGGGGGAGCTCCGGCGAGCCTGGAAGGCCGGCATCAGATCGGGTGGCAGAGGCAGAACAAGTCAAGCTTTCCAGCAGTATGCTGAGGGATTGAGAAACAAGGAGGGAGACCTGAGTAGAGCAGCAGGCGAGTGGAAGTGGGGAGAGCTGTGCAGGAGAGGGGGGCAGCACCTGCATATGGAGACAAGCGATATTAAGGAAGGTGAGGCACCCTCCAGGTACACAGTGAGGACCAGGAACATTGGAGGTAAGGCAAATCTCCTTCCTATCCCACCAGACTCACTGCTAGAATCATCGCAAGGAGTGAAAATTATTGTAAAAGCGAAACGGGGCCGACAAGGAGGGAGTCTCCAAAGCAGGGGATTAGGAAAGTCTCCAGTAGGGAAAATCAACGAGGGGAAAAACACAAAAAAAACTGTTAATTTTCCTTCTAAAGTAAAAATTACCCCCTCACTTAAATCTTTTTTCCGAGCATGCAGAAAGATGGCGTACGTGGTTCAAGCCCCAGTATAGAAGAACACGCGTCAGACACACCCGGTAATAGTCCCAATTTAGAGGATATCGTAATTAATACGAAAAAGGGTGCAAACAGTGCTGGTGGTTTGTCAGAAATGAGTGAGTCAAGAGATGATACCGGTGCATTCCAAGGAGATACTGTAACAGTCCCTGTGAGTAACAGGTTTTCGGTGCTTGCACCCCCTGAGGATCTGGGAGCTCCGACCCAAGTGCTAAGTGGGGACAGACAGAGAAGTTCGGATACAGGAACGCCGGAAGCGAGTAAAGATACAGAAACCTCGTTGGCAAGTATATTATTGGGTCTTAAAAATGATATAAAGAATCGCTTTGAGGTCTCGGAAGCGAATCAGCTAGGCATACAAGCCTCATGTTTGGAGCTAACGCAGAAGTTGGATGAGGTAACTCTTCGCACAAAGAAGTTGGAGAAAGAGGTGGATGTAGTGAAACAGGACGTGGAGAAAAATGCCTCTGAGATTTCTAAGTTAGAAAAGCAAAATCAAACCTTAAGAGAAGATATCGAGAGAGTGGAGAACCATTCTCGCAGGAATAACTTAAGGTTCTTGAATGTTCCTGAAACCGAGGAAGGATCGGATATGAAGGCCTTTATAATTTCGTTGCTACGGAAGACGATTTTGAAAGACAAGGATGAGATGAACCTCGAACAAGAAGTCCAGAGGGCGCACAGAGAGCCCTTCCGTCGTAACTTCCAGAGAACTAAACCTAGGAAGATCCTCGTGAACTTAAAGAAGAGATACATAGCAGGGCACTGAAAAATGGTCCATATTCGGTAGATGGGTACTCCATGCTTGTTAGATCAGATCTATGTATCTATGTAAGGCTACAGAACAGAGGCAGTGGGAGTTAGGGGCAAGATGGAGGAGCTTCGGAAGTTGGGAGCGAAGGTCCAGCTAAAATTCCCCGCAGTGTTGCGCATTATGTGGAACAATCAAATGTTTAATCTCCGGACAGTAGAAGATGTAGAGTCGTTAATTGACAGGATCAGAAAGGGAGATACTGCAAAATGACCGATTTGGAGTATAGGATAGGTCGCTCTACTAATTCTAATCACTTTTGTTGAAATTCCCCCAATGGTGCGCCCAAAGGCATTGTTATGCCTAAAAAGACAGGGAGGGTTCCCCAGGGTTGGTGTAGGAGGGGTGGTTGGGAAGGTGATGGGGGTGTGGGCACGGGTGGGGAGCAGTGGGATAAAAAAACAAAAAAAGTCCTCAGAACCTTTTATGCAGGAGAAATACAACAATGCAGTAATGAAGCAAGGAATAGAAAATTTTAGGAAGCATCATGGCTAAAATTCCAAGTATTGATATTCTCACATGGAATGTGAATAGTCGCAGGTCTAAACCTAGACAGAGGAAAGTGATGGAATATTTAAAAAATAGACAGGCACCAATTATGATTTTACAGGAGACGCACCTATTAGCAAATGAAAGCAAGGAGCTGTTTGGTAGGTGTGGATGGGTCCATAATTTTATCGCTTCTGATCAATCACAGTGTTGTAAGGGAGTCGTAATCCTAATTAGGAGCGGAAGCGGAATCGAGCTTAAGGCATCGAGTACGGATAGTTCAGGTATATGGGCTTTAGCTCGCTTAAAATGGGCAGATAGTGATTTATATGTGTTGGGTTTTATGGACCCAACGAGGATGATCCACAGTATATCATAGATTTAGAATTGAGGCTGGTGGATATTTCAGTTCCTGCAATCGTGGGTGGGGACTTTAATGCACTGATGGATCCTGTTCTGGACCGCTCAACGAGGAGGGAGAGTGTTTATGTCCCCAGAATGAAGAATGCGTTGAAAAGCATGATTCAGGACCTTGATTTATTAGATGTGTGGAGACACTTGAGAGGGAAGACGAGGGGGTACACGTATCACAGCAAAAAGCACCATCACTTTTGTAGATTAGATTATTTTTTAGTGGATAGATCCCTTGCAACTAATATTAAAAAAGATTGAGCATCTCCCAGCCCATATTTCGGACCATTCAGCTGTAATGATAACCTTACAAGCTTTAGGACCGCAGCCTCCTAAGAGATGGACCCTAAAGCGTGCCCTGCTTTTAGAAGGGGGTTTGAGGCAGCTTTGAAAAAAGAGGCAGCAGAATACTTTGTCAATAATAAAGATACTGCCTCCCCAGGAATAGTATGGGATGCCTTCAAGGCATATATGTGAGGGGTCTTGAAAAGCCTTACCTGTGCAAATAATCGAGAAGATAGGGCAGAACTAATGAATATGGAAAAGGAAGTCAGGATTCTCGAGGTGGCTTTGCATACCATAAGTGCGGGAGAGGAAAGGGAGAGGATGGAAAGGAGGTTAGAAGAGGTTCAACTAAAATTTAAAATCAGGTTAGAACTAAAGTGTAAGGCAAGATGGCAAGCAGCGAATATGAAGGAATTTGAGTACAGAGAGAAAGCAGGAGCATTATTAGCCTGGAAAGCCAGAGTAGAAAGATCTAGAAAAGAGATAAAGGAGTTGAGGAGTGATTCAGGGGAGAAGCTGGACAGTTGGGAAACTATGCAGGAACATATAGTGGCACTTTTCTCGCAGCTCTATAAGGAAGACACCGTTCCTGATCCCCAAAAGTTAAGAAGCTGGCTCAGCTCGCTTGGTCTCCCTGTAATGAATGAGGAAGGGGGGGAAATGATGGAAGCCCCAATTACGCAAGAAGAGACCAGGGGAGCAATTAATCGATCTAAAAATGGGAAGGCTGCGGGGTTAGATGCTGTTCCCTCAGAAGTATATAAAATGGTAATAGAGGAAGTATTGCCTGTATGGGAAAGTTTGTTTAATATGATATATATGGGCGAGGCACTGGTCCCAGAATCATGGAGGGAGGCCTCTATAGTCCTGATATTAAAACCTGCTAAGGACCCGGCAAAAGCAGAATCGTACCGGCCGATATCCCTGCTGAATGCAGATTATAAGATCTTTGTCAGCATTTTAGCAGGGAGGTTGTCCAGAGTTGCTCCTCAGCTCATACATGAAGACCAAAAGGGGTTTATTCCTGGGAGACAAATGCACGAATTGACCCAGCAGTTAGTAGGGTGCATCAACATAGCTACATCAAGGTCGGTCCCCTTGGCGGTGGTCACATTGGATGCCGCCAAGGCATTTGATCGCGTTTGCTGGGAGTATCTATGGGCAGTATTGGAGATCATGGGGTTTGGGCCTCATTTTATAACTACACTAAAAGCCCTATACCATCGCTCCACAGCCAGGATTCTCCTTAATGGTGCTCTTACCAGGAGTTTTATGATCCTTAGAGGGACGAGACAGGGTTGTCCCATTTCCCCTTTACTGTTCAATATATATATTGAACCATTTGCCCAGATGCTTCAAAAAGATGAACAGGTCATGGCTTTCCGTACAGGAGCATTTGAAAAGAAAATTGCCCTATATGCGGACGACCTCATAATCTTTACATCAGAACCGGCCGTTACAATTCCAAGGGTAGAGTTATTAGCGGAAGAATACGGGGCCTTTGCAGGATATTCAGTTAATAAGAAGAAAACCAGGATTATGTGTTGGAATATCCCAGATTGGATGTGGAGTATCCAGAGAGAGATTAGGTATCTGGGAATCAGCTTTGTCAATTCATTGCAGGATATCCCCCACCATAATTTAGAGAGGGTTGTAAAGGATATCGAGAAGTCACTAACTAGATGGAAGAACCTCCCATTAACATTATATGGAAGAGTAAATCTAATTAAAATGGTGTTACTGCCTAAGTTGACGTTTCTTTTTAATTGCATACCCCTTACCTTCCCAAGAGGTCTGATTGCTAAAGTACAGGGCAAATTGGGTAGTTTTGTTTGGGCGGATAGGGGGGCACGTATGTCCTGGAAGAAATTGTGGCGTAAATTGGCAGAAGGCGGGCTGGCACTACCAGACTTAAGGCTATACTGTATGGCATTTCAGTTCAAGAACTGTAGAGCTCTGTTAGGTACACCGGAGCCCCTGGCGTGGGGTGGGCTGTTAGAGGAGATAGTTAAGGAGTGGGGTGCGAAAGGGTTTTTATACAAATTTGGGGCAAAGAAATTCTTCAAAAGAGTCAAATTGAAGATGCTAAAGGCCGCACTTATTCTGTGGGTCGGAATAAGGAACATATTGGGAATGGGATACTATTCAGGGGGGGCACCAATATGGGACTCACCAGGCACGCCGGAATGCCTGCAAGACCAATTAAGTATTCCACTTAGGAGGGCAGGAATTGAGCTTTGGGGGGACCTCATGATGATGAAAGAGGTGGTGCCATGGGAAATCTTGTGGGTAAAGACAGGGGAGTCCCTCTCAAGGTTTAAATATCTGCAGTTACTATCCTGGGAGGAGGCAAACAGGAATGAGACCGAAGGATTTTGGGACTTTGAAAAGAAGCTACAGAATGAAGCCCCGAAATAGAAGGAAGTAAGTGACTGGTATCGGACTTTGGTGTCTTTTGAAGAGAAGAAAGCCAAAGCACCCTATGAGATCTGGGATGGTGTTATACAGATGTCGGAGCCACAGAGATTGTGGCAAATTTCCTTTAAGCTGCTGTATAAAGTGGTCAAGCCATCAAATTTAAAAAGGAATCACTTTTTCACAGCTAATAGGCTATATTGGACACCAAATAAGTTGGCAAAATTCGTAATAGCTGTTGCCCTAAGATGTCACAGATGCGGTTTGTTGAGTGCAGACGACAGACACATGCTTTTTGAATGCCCTTTGTTACAGGACTATTGGTCTACAGTGGAGAAGGCAATAAATGAAATTCTCTGCGTTAACATAAAAATAAGTCTAACATTGATTATGTTAGGGGTGGAAGATAAGCCGATCTCACCCTTTCTAGGGATAAGCAGGCCTTGCTCTTTTATCTGATTCTTCTTGCTAGGAGAGAAATTTGCAAAAAATGGATAGATGCTGTACCACCCCTAGGGATAGACTGGTTCCAGGCGGTAAAAATCACCTGTAAAAAGGATATAGGATCAGAGACTAATACGCATTCTAAGATCTGGGAGGCTTTTTTAATTGGAATGGAATAATAAGAACCTAATCGTATTAGTCCTATGATTACACCTGCTTGGAACTAGCAACCAGGTTACTGGACGGGCTAGTGCGCAGGACTATTGAGATATCGCAAATAGCCTGGGGAGGTACAGGACAGTTGGCAGGCTGCAATTTGCATATAATAGTGGTATGAGGACAAAAAAAAAAAATACCTTTCCCGGGGGACCTTTACCAGCCCTTTGGCCAGGGGGTTGGTCTTTCACACCATTCTTGGTAAATATAATTTCTCGTTATTTGTGAATGTTCTTTTCTCTCTGTCCTCTCCTTTTTCTGAGCATTGATTATTGTATGAGTCCGAGGTAAACGTTTTCTTTGAATTTAATGAATTACATTTTCTCACCTATGAATGATGGTGACTGCTCTGTATTTTGAAATGGTTCACATGCATTTAATCTAGATAAAGATTTTAAACCTTCCTGAGTCTGTGATCATTTACTCCAAATAAAAGACTAGTTAAGAGTTATGTTAATTATCACTATCAACTAGTTCAACTAATGGTCCATCGACCAGAGGAAAGAACTTTTTGATCAGTGAAAGGTTAGTTAGGAATATTAAATAACTAATCCTGAATATTATGAAATATATAAAAAAAATTATCACACCAGCGGTTTACTCAATTGTGTGTTTATGGGCCCAGGTGAGTATATGGTAGTGGAGTATCTGTTGTTGGTATACCGCTGGATCAAACCCGAACAGATACCTGCTGTCAGGATGAATGGGAATACAGAAGAAAGCATTTTTCAAATCAATGACAGAAAAGTATGTAGCAGAAGAAGGAATCATTGTCAAAAGAGTCGTAATGTCAGGGACCACCGGGAATTGAGGAATCACTATTTTATTAACTTCCCGCAAGTCAATCACAAAGCGATAAACATCTGCATGATCTTCAGAGGAACCCGTAGGTGTCCATTTAAGAATGGGAAGAATAGGGCTATTACAAACATTAGCAGTCGTCTCCTCGACCACTCCTTTCTCAATAAAATACTGTGCAATTTGCAATAGAGCTTGCTCACCTGCCTGCAGTATTTTATACTGAGGGATGCGAGGCAAAATAGCATTGTCTTTAACTCGTATTGAAAGTGGTGGTATCTGCAACAATCTCACATCTGTGTCACCTGTCGCCCAAAGAGTTGGCGGTACGTCTTTAAACTCGGCAGAAAGAGGCGCATCTTTAGACAGGCACTGCATAGGACGCACGACGTTTGGACCCAGTGTCATGAAAACACCTGCCAGGGAGCAATAAATCGTAGCATGCAATTTCTTCAACAAGTCCAAACCCATCATATTTTCTCCACAGTTAGATGTCAGCAAGAATGGCGAATCCACGGTGAAAGGACCAATACTCAACGCAAGGGGTTTTGAAATGGTGCTCACAACCGGTACACTAGAAAAACCTACCGAAACATTATTATGGCCAGACAGAGCCGCCTTAAGGACCAAGGAACGAGAAATAGAACTGTTCATTGAACCTGTATCCACCAAAAACTCCTCAGTCGAACCATACACATCCGCACTAACGTACGGACCACGTTGATCTACAGGTATCGGAACTGGTCCCTCACTCTGTCCCTGGCTGTCCTAGCTGTAGGACATCCCTGTCACCTCATCCGTATCATAATCATCATGATAATACTGTCCTCCCCGAGGGTCATCAAAATAATTTTGATCAGAACGACTCTGCGGGGCTGCAGCATTCTGAACCCTGTCCGCGCCTCCAGCTCCACGAGCCTTTCCACGAGAACCTCGTCCTTTCAGGACCGCCACCTTCTGCAAAAGCACAGGACACTCGCTACGCCAGTGTCCCTCCTCTTTGCAGTACGCACACTGATTCGGCCCTACAGGCGTAGCAATCCTGCTAGTACGTGGAAGCAGCCGGGCCAAACCACCACGTCCTCTAACATTCCCCCTAGAAACCTGCTGCAACAAAACCTTTGTCTTCACATCCTTATGCTTCTTCTCTGTCCTCTCCTTATCCTCATTTTCCCTGTGCTCAAAATACTGCGCCATTTTCAAAATAACAGAAGGAGAAGAGGTGGACCAGGTGCTCTCGGAAGCCTGCAATCGGGACACAATCTCGGGAAGCAAATTGGAAACAAATCTATTAACAAACAATCGAACATCACCTTCGATCGACAAATGCTGTCCACTATAATCTAGGAACACACCTTCAAACCGAGTGAAAAAATCAGACACACTCTCATCTTTCTTCTGACGACAAGCTGATAACTTATCCCAATCAACTTTTCTCAGAGGGATAAGAGAATGCATATATGTAATGATACAGCCGGGCAAAGCAAGTATCTCTGGTCTGGGCTTATCACCTGGCTTCCGTTCCTGATCCCATGCCTTAAATTGGTCCCAGGTACCACCTAATTCCGCAACGTGATCCTGTGTGTACACTTGTCTCCAAATATTAACCGGAACTAGTAAGCCGAAAAACATTTCAATATCAGCAAGTGTCATCACTGTAGAAGAGGCGGCTTCAGTCAACTCCTTACAATAAGCAGTTGGATTCTTCCAGAGACGAGACCTCGCTCCTTTTCCACAGAGTATAAACCCATTGTTCTTGGAAACGGGCCGCTACACCTTGTCTAATAACATTATCGTGCTGATCCCTTTGCTCTGGTATTTCAGGGTGATATATGGGATGAACCTCCTGCATCGGAAACTGAGATACCGGGGTGGGGCTCTTCTCAAGTAGCCTACCCCGATAAGCAACCAATGTCGCAACATTGCTAAACACTTGACCAGGCTCCATATTAGTGACATATACATGATCTTTAATATCATATCAAATCCGTGGTGCTACATCTTTGAAAAACTGCTCCCAAAGACCAATCAGAGTAGCAGACATATGCTTGAGGGAATGCTGTTGTACAAAAGGCTCATAATCTTTCATCACACTCCACATATCTTCCACACCATAAATGGGGTTTCGGGCCCACTGCGCAGCCTGATTAGCCACTACCTTTTTCTCCTCATCTCCCATATCAGATCGGAATAACGTCCGCCCCATATGTTCCTTAAACTTCGGCCAGTCTCTATCCTCAAATCCACGTGCTGGTGTCCCACTACTCAGTAATGTAGAGGGATGGAAGAACACAGTAGGGGTAACAGCACAAGAATCAGGCACCAACGTCGCTGCTGGCTGTGACGCAGGTGTAAGAGCTGGCGAAAGAGACGCCGAAGCAATAGGTGTCACAGGAGTACTAACGGTCATAGTTGCCACAGACGGCGAAGACAAAGAAAGGACAGGAGGTGCCGTGGCCAAGGCAGTCTGATCGACAGTAACAGAAGCAGAAACAGCAGAGACAGAAGAACCCGGTAGCTGGGCCTGTGAGGGGAGAGCGGGACATATCCTCTGCAGGGGCATATGGGGGTGGGGGTTGAGTATCTAACAGCTCTTCCACGAAAGTATCATTTTCATCTTGGGCTACATAGGATTTATTAATATTCAATCAAAACATCCTATCTGCATGTTCTGTTCCTATCTCTTGCTTCTCTTTATCATTTGCTACAGCTTTGTGAGTCAATGTTTGCATCCTCATCTTTCGTGCCTCCTTCTCTGCTTTCATTCGCCTCTGTTTAACCTCCTTTTGCCACATTTGAAGAGAATCAAACATAGATTGCCTACTTCTTTTCGCAAACAACTTCTCCTGTAAAAACCCAATTTTTTGTTCATCAAAAGTGCCCATCAACGGCCACTGCAACTCGGCATTGTCCCTCGTATATTTGTGCCATAGTGTACTAAACATAATAGGGCCAAGGCCATTCTTCACATACATATCAAAGTTCGGAGTGCCTTCTGGAGGTGCCGGCTGACTTTCTTCCAATCGAGCATCTGCATCTGCAGAACAACGACAACAAGAAACCAAGAACTTACTGAACCCAGGCATTTTCAGAAGATAGCCAAATTCGTTAGATTGCCTGGTGAAGTGTTCGCAAACACTTCGTACCAAAATCGGTCCTCAAACCGTGCCAAATGCAAACCAAAATTGTACCATATCCAAAAAGAACCAAAACACACTCACCTGGTGCACACAGGTCAAACGAATTTATTCTCCACTGCCGACCCTTCAGACCAAACGGTCAGATCCAAGGGTTTTTGCGTTCAAGACCCCAGTCGGGTTGACCGCAGGCCGAGGCACCGTCTGGCGGGACAGAAGGGGCAGCTGCGAGTTCAGGAACTCCCAGGGATCCCTGGTCCATCCGTCCAACCCGACAGCGGCCTCGACCACCCCACCCGGGAAGGGCCACTCGCCTGATGGGGTCCCTGTTCGGGTGCCAACTGAAGGAAATGACCCTATTAGGGTCACCCGGGTCACTCACGACCACCTCTCAGCCTTCCATACAAATGAAGAGTCAGTCAGACAGTAGAGAATACAAATCAAGTATATGTTTATTCAGATACACTCGAGCGGAGCCCCATCTGCCCAGTCACTTTGGGGTGCTGCAGAGAGGACTGACATCAGCAAACATAGAGAAACATTATGTACATTTCAGAACCAAGGGAGACCCGCCCCTAATGGAATTTTACCAGCAGGTGCAGCTGAAAAAAAAAAGTACAGTAGGATGAGTTTCGACTCTGAGGCCGGGCACACATTATCTCCATGCCAAGGTCGTTCTGTTCGTGCCTACCGCTAGACTAGTGGAGAAAGCTTCTATCTAGTGGGAAAGGTATGCGCTAATAAGAACAGTGTATTCATTAGCAGAGCAAGGCCTAACCTTGGAAAAATGAAACTTTCCACAGCCTGCTTCTCAAGGAGGGAATACGCAGTTGATGGCATGATTCAAAATGGCGGCTAAACATAAAATGGTGCTGCGAATGCTAACTTACATGTAACAATGTACGAACAAAATAGCTAAAACATTTTCCTTTCTTCACGGTGTAGCAAGCAAGGCTATCAAACCGCACAACACCTCTGCACTCAGACACGCGAGCGCAGGTAAACCTAAACTGCAGGTGGTTCTTTGGACCTTAGACCTCTAGCACCTTAAGTCCTAAAGGGGACCCCTGAAATATGATTTCAAGTACCTGTATGCAGTATATGTTTCTTTCTCCATAGGAAACCATTCCCGCATAAAGACGCATTTGTGTTATATTTTTACTTACCTATAAAAATTGATATCTCGAAAGTACTTACCCAGTTACGAAATTCTTGATGTTAAAATATATATAAAAATAACTGCTATTTTTCTAAATTGGTCTCGAGTTTCTTCTTGAGTTTGTGTCTCAGTTATTGGCTCTGTGTGTTCACAAATGCTTAACACTACCCTCTGATAATCCTATACTGCTCGCCCACACTACCACAACAAAGAGCATTTGGGATCATTAATTTAAGCCCTGTAAGCCAATAAGGGTCATCTGGACTTTCTACATGGTGTACCCCTTTTTGGTACACTACATAAAAAGGCAGTTTCCTACAGTATGAGTTTAGATTTTGTTTATCTTGTCAGTGAATAAGTGCTGGCTGTTATTGCATTGATCTGGTGATGGCTGGCACAGTGCTTCACTGATTTAAAGTGTTTTGCTTCAGTTGGTCACTTTGTGGAACGTAGTCTTCTGGAAGGTGACTTTGCCTCGACTGATGAGGGATCTGCATACATAGTGGAGTGCTTTGAGCTGGGTGAGATCATCAGGCTTTTGCTCCATGTCATGTTTTATTTCTCACATTAGTGTGGGATGAAGGAGGAAAAAGGGGATGGTGAGATGGGCAGTCCAGTTCAGGCATGGCAGGGGTTTAATCTGAATGTGAGACCATCATTATGTGGTAGGAGGCTGGATGTGATGGCTTCTGGGGTCGTCCTACTCTTAGAGGTCACTGAGAGATCCTGTTTGCAGTGTATGCTATGGTGAGAAAGGGAGGGAGCAATCTAACTGGTTGGTGGAAACCAACTGCAGTAGCTTCTAGGGCACCTGTGCACCATAGTAGTTCTTAATTGGCCCTGTCTGCAGTGTGCGGAAAGCAGGAAAGGGAGGGGCAACAATGTTGGCTGGCTTTACTGATGCTTTAGCACCCAAAAGCCTTATGCCTCTGCCATGCCACAGGGAGTTTCAGTGATTGCTTAAGATCACACATTGATGTACCTAATAGGAAACTTAGCAAATCAAATATCTCATCCAACTGAAGTAGCACATGGTTAAAAGTAGGGCTGGGCGTAGTTGGCGTAGCGCCACTACGCAGCATTTTGGAAAAAATGTGTGGAAAACGAGCGCACGTCCTGAGGGTCCATGTGCCCGAGACAGGGGTCCCTCATGCCTGGGCAGGCTCCCCGATCTCCCCGGCCTGGCTGGGTTGAGAAGCCGGGACCAGCCCCGGGGACTGTGTTTCGGTCAGGGCCTGGGGTTTGGGAGCCCCCATCCTGCCGCCTGCCAAGTGTCCATCTGCCCGGGACAAGGATCCCTGGTGCAGAGCCCCGGAGACCTGCAAGGGCATGCGGGAGCCCTACCGCTATGGCTCGGCTCGGGGCGGGCAGATGGCAGTCCTTTCGGTCCCGGCCATCTGGTCGCACCTCTCCCCTCGGCCATCTAGTCACACACAATGCTTTCCAATGGGGTGACCAGATGGCCGGGCCGCCCTGGAAGTCCCGATGAGGGCTCATTTGCCTCCCGGATCCCAGCCAGGGCTCCAGGAGGTCGGGCACGTTCGCGCCCAGGGTCTCCTGAGCCTTGCGGTGCGCACGGATTCCCAGAAAGCGGGGTAGCCTTCCTCTGGATTATTAGGGGCAGGGTATGCCGGGACACCCCCTCCCGGGCTGGCGGTTCTCTGCCAGGGACCAGATGGGCTATGCCTGGACAACACCTCCCTAGGCATCCGGGGCTCCCTCCTCTGGCCCACGGTGTGGCAAAGTGCCCGGGACGGGCTCCATGGGTCCTGGGCAGTCCTCCCCCGGGCGCCCGGGCCCGAGAGCTCCGGTGGTCCTCCCCGTGCATGAGCCCCAGCCGGGGTCCCCGAGCCCCAGGGAAGTGGAGCCCCCGAGCCCTGCATGGGCAGGCGGGAGCCCTACCGGGAAGGCTCGGCTCGGCTCGGGGCAGGCAGATGGGAGTCCTTTTGACCCCGGCCATCTGGGCGCACCTTCCCCTCGGCCATCTGGTCGCACGCAATGCTTTCCAATGGGTCGACCAGATGGCCGGGCCGCCCTGGAAGTCCCGATGAGGGCTCATTTGCCTCCCGGATCCCAGCCAGGGCTCCAGGCGGTCGGGCACGTTCGCGCCCAGGGTCCCCTGAGCCTTGCGGTGCGCACGGATTCCCAGAAAACGGGGTAGCCTTCCTCCGGATTACTAGGGGCAGGGCACGCCGGGACACCCCTCCCGGGCTGGCGGTTCTCTGCCGGGGACCAGATGGGCTGGCCCCGGACAACACCTCCCCAGCGTCCGGGGCTCCCTAATCCGGCCTGTGGGACGGGCTCCACGGGTCCTGGGCAGTCCTCCCCCGGGTGTGCGGACTCGAGAGCTCCAGCTGTCCTCCCCGTGACTAAGGCCCGGCCGGGGTCCCCGAGCACCCGGGAAGCGGAGCCCCTGAACCCTGCAAGGGCAGGCGGGAGCCCTACAGCGAAGGCTCGGGGGTGGGCAGATGGGCATCCTTTCGGTCCCGGCTATCTGGTCGCTCCTATCCCCTCGGCCATCTGGTCGCACGCAATGCTTTCCAATGGGGCGACCAGATGGCCGGTCCGGCCTGGAAGTCCCGATGAGGGCTCATTTGCCTCCCCGATCCCAGCCAGGGCTCCAGGAGGTCGGGCGCGTCTGTGCCTAGGGTCCCCTCAGTCTCGCGATGCGCACGGGTTACCAGAAAGGGGGGTAGCCTTCCCCCGGATTACTAGGGACAGGGCATGCCGGAACCCCTCTCGGCCTAGCGGACCTCAGCCGTCAACTGGACGGGCCAGGATGCTGCCCCAGCCTGGGGTCCATCCCCGGGCCAGCCGTGTGACAGGATGCCCGGGACGGGGTCCCGTGGGCCCGGGGAGCCTCCCCCTGCTCGGCTGGGTTCAGGGGCTCCCAGGGGCCCTGGAGAGGGTGGCCTCCCCACCCTGGGCTCCGTCCTTGGTCCTGCCGCGTGGCAGGGTGACCGGGACGGGGTCTTTTGGGCCTGGGGAGGCTGCCCCTTTGCTCCAGGAGCCCCGGCTGGGTCCAGGGGCCCTACCGGGCCCCGGGTCAGGTGCTCCAGCCCTGGGCCTCGTCCCCCGGCCTGCTGCCCTGCCAAAGGCCCGGGACGGGGTTCCGTCATGCCCGGCGAGCCTCCCCCTGCTCGGCTGGGTTCAGGGGCTCCCAGGGGCCCCGGGGAGGGCGGCCTCCCCACCCCGGGGTCTGTCCTTGGTCCTTCCATGTGGCAGGGTGCCCAGGACGGGGTCCCACGGGCCCAGGGAGACTTCCCCTGCGCCTCTGGGCCCGGGAACCCCGGCTGGGTCCTGGGGCCCCTCCGGGCCCCGGGTCGGGTGCTCCAGCCCTGGGCCCCGTCTCCCAGCCTGCCGCTATGCCAAAGGTCCGAGACAGGGTTCCGTCGTGCCCGGGGAGCCCCCCTCGCTTGGCTGGGTTCAGGAGCTCCGTCCGGGGCCCCTGAGGGCCCCAGGGAGGGTGGCCTCCCCATCCCGGGCTCCGTCCTCGGTCCTTCCACATGACAGGGTGCCCGGGACGGGGTCCCGCAGGCCCAGGGAGGCTTCCCCTGCGCCTCTGGACCTGGGAGCCCTGGCTGGGTCCTGGGGCCCCTCCGGGCCCCGGGACGGCTGCTCCAGCCCTGGGCCCCGTCCCCCGGCCTGCCGCTATGCCAAAGGTCTGAGACGGGCTTCCGTCGTGCCCAGGGAGCCACCCACGCTTGGCTGGGTTCAGGAGCTCCGTCCGGGGCCCCTGAGGGCCCCGGGAGGGCGGCCTCCCACCCGGGCTCCGTCCTCGGTCCTGCCGCGTGGCAGGGTGCCCGGGACGGGGTCCCGTGGTCCCGGGGAGGCTTTCCCTGCGCCTCTGGGCCCGGGAGCCCCGGCGGGGTCAGGGCCCCTCCGGGCCCCGGGTCCAGGTGCTCCAGCCCTGGGCCCTGTCCCCGGCCTGCCGCTATGCCAAAGGTCCGAGACGGGGTTCCGTCGTGCCCGGGAGCCCCCCTCGCTTGGCTGGGTTCAAGAGCTCCGTCCGGGGCCCCTGAGGGCCCCGGGGAGGGCGGCCTCCCCACCCCGGGCTCCGTCCTGGGTCCTGCCGCGTGGCAGGGTGCCCAGGGACGGGGTCCCGCGGGCCCGGGGAGGCTTCCCCTGCGCCTCTGGGCCCGGGAGCCCCGGCTGGGTCCAGGGGCTCCTCCGGGCCCCGGGTCGGGTGTTCCAGCCCTGGGCCCTGTCCCCCGGCCTGCCTCTATGCCAAGGGCCCGGGACGGGGGTCCGTCGGTCCCGTGCAGACCTCCCCCGCTTTGCCTGCTTGTCGAGGTGTCTGCAGGCCCCGGGTCGGAGGGCCCGTCGGCTCCCCCCTCGCAGCCCCCATGGCTGGACCCAGCTGGGGCCCTGGGCCTCCGGTCCACCATGCCCCGGCGCCCACTCACTCTTTCGTTGGGGCACAGAGCGACCAGATGGCTTCCCTTTCGGGCCCGGCCATCTGGTCGCACCTTTCCCCTCGGCCATCTGGTCGCACCTTTACCCTCGACCATCTGGTCGCATCTATCCCCTCGGCCAACTGGTCGCACCCAATGCTTTCCTATGGGGTGACCAGATGGCCGGGCTTCCCTGGAAGTCCCGATGAGGGCTCATTTGCCTCCTTTATCCCAGCGAGGGCTCCAGGAGGTCGGGTACTTTGCGCCTTGGGTCCCCTCTGTCACCTCGTGTGCACGGATTACAAGAAAGGGGGTAATTTTCCTCCGGATTACTAGGGAGAGGGTCAATCTGACCTCCGTGAGGTCTGGCGATTCTGAAACAGGGGAAGGTAGCACACGGGCCCACCCGCCGGGCCCCCAGGGGCCCAGGTATGCACCTGCCTCTCAGCCCCTTCCTGATGATCCTTTTTCTCCGAGTTTGCTCAGTCAGACCTCCGTGAGGTCCGGGGATGCTGAGACGGGGGAAGGCAGCACCCGGGCCCGCGTACGCACCTGCCTCTCAGCCCCTTCCCGATGGTCCTTTTTCTCCGAGTTTGCTCAGTCAGACCTCCGTGAGGTCCGGGGATGCTGAGACGGGGGAAGGCAGCACCCGGGCCCGGCTGCTGGGGCCCCCAGGGACCCGGGTATGCACCTG